>QEPC01001236.1:2399466-2645772 GCA_003113815.1 Sphenodon punctatus
TTATCTGCGGGACCGCCTCACTCCCCATGTGCCCGTGCAACCCTTGAGATCGTCCGTGGGAGCCTTTTTGGAGGTTCCCCGGGTGAGGCGGGTGACTACCGATGTTAGATCTTTTTCGGTGGCCGCCCCCGTGCTGTGGAATTTGCTCCCGGAGGAGGCTCGGTTGGCTCCCACTCTCCTGCTGTTTCGACGTGTATGTAAGACCTGGCTGTTCCATCAGGCTTTTGGCAAGGGGTAGGGGGTGGGGTGAGGGGTTTCCCCACATATTGTATTTTTAAATTGCTTTAAAAATTTTATATTGTTTTATTGAGTGTTGTTCGCCGCCCCGGGCTGCCCTGTGGGCAGGCAGGGCAGGATATAAATTTTCAATAAATAAATAAATAAATGCTAGGAGCAGACATCTGGGAAAGCAATAGGACTTTTGAGCTCCCCTTTGGATTTTGGTGAGCCTCCTTGTGGAAACAGTTTGTTAATCTCTGGAAGGAGATGATGTAGAATAACCTCAAAGAAGAAAGTCTTACATGGTTTCCCAAAAACTTTGTTTCTGGAGATTATCCTCACCCCCTGGCTCCACTTTCTTTATCCGCATGAACTAATAAAATCTCACTTTAGCCAATGTACTTATTGTGTATGTAATTTTCTAGGATCTTTTAGCCACAAGGGGCAGAATTAGGAAATTTCTGCAGATGCAAGGCTTTTTTAAAAAAAAAAAAAAAATCTGCAAAAGCAGCCACCATCTTAGGGTTTTTATTCTTTCTGAATATAGCTATCCCCTATGGACAGTTCTGAAGCTTTAAAGGCTTCTTTTTATCTGCAGGATTGTGCTATTTCCACTGCGTTTAAGGGGTTCCGCTTTCCTGCTGCTAAATATGTCTGCAGGGGTCTTGCTGCTGGCAGCTACTTTGGTCTTGATCCACTGAGGCCTCAACTTCCCTGCAGCTGATTTGGAAGCTGTAAAAGCTTGTGTGCAGAAAGAGCTTTTCTTGTAATAATGATGCTTCTGGGCTTCTTTCCTCTTGGGAGGGGGATCCTACATGGCCAGTGGGAATGCTGCGGAGGAAGCAGGAGCTTGGGTGACAATTAAAGTGACAGCACTCTAAAAAAAAATAGGTGTGGATTTATTTATTTTTTAATACATGGAGGAGGAGAGAAAAAAAGTCCAACATTATATTTTACAGTTAGAATGTTACTGAAGTATTATGGCCTCTGGTGAAATATAGCCACCCAGGTAGACAGTGTTTCACCACCATAGTAGGCCAGGGACCCCAGACCCATGATAATTGCATTTTCCCTATGCAATCAATAGGGGAAATGCAGTGAACACAAGTCCCTGGCCATTTCTCTATATACATGTGTCTAGCCATGTAACTGTTTTAGATACATAAAGCCTACCTATTCTGTCAGGCTTTCTCAAGTTCCTTACCTGCATCAACTGCTCATTTAGTCTTCTCCTTGTACCTGAACTAAGAACGTGCATCTGAAGCTTCTCAGTTCCATTTCTCTCTCCTGTCCCCCCACACCCTCCCTTGTCTCTCCATCCCAGATTGTAAGCCCTTCAGGGCAGGGGCCCATCTCTAAGTGTGCCGAAGAAGGTTTATTGCTGACTGGTGATATCTAAATAATAGAAAGATTATTATTTATTTCAATAATAATAAACTCCCAATTTTCAAGTCCCTTCTGAAAACCTACCTCTTCCGCCAGGCTTTCCCTGGCTCATCATGAGTAATAAAAATCTCCTCCCTGTAACTAAACTAAGCACATGAACCTGAACCTCATAAATGTAACCTTGGGTGATTTCAGATGTTACAGGCGCCCGATTCACCACAGTGGATTCCCAGCGGTGGCGAACCAGCTAACCACCCCCCATGGGCAAGAGAGGCCCCAAACAGACGTGACGGGAGCAGGACCACGGCAGGGAATTGGACCGGCAGACTACGGCCCGGGGCAGCGCAACAGATGTTATGCCGATCCTGGGCCGTGGTCAAAGCACCCAGAAGGCGCCAGGGCACCTCCTCCTCCCCCCTTGCTCTCTTGCCCTCCGCTCTCCTCTCCCTTCCGCCTCGCTCCATCCCGCCACGTCCCCCGGCTGCTGTGTGCCCTTTAAATCTCCCTCCCTGGCCTGAGTTGTTGTTCGTTGCCTTGCAGCAACACTGCATGCTTTGTCCCCGGCTGGGAATCATGTTGCTTGATTCTGACCGGTGGTTGCTGTTCAGTCGTTACTTTTTTTTTGTTTCCTCTTTGACCATGTTTTCGGAGATGGTCTGGGCTGGAGCTCCGGAAGCGTGGTTATTTTTGACCCCTGGTGGGGATTGACTGTGGTGAACATCTGGCGCCCCCGAAAGAGACGTTCAGGGCGCTTTGGCCCCGCCGCGGGATTGACCGTGGTTCACTGTGATTGACTGTGATCTCGTAACATCTGAAAATACCCCTTGTCTCTCCTGTTCACCTCTACCTTGTTCCCCCTTCATTGTCTCTCTTAGATTGTAAGCCACTGGGGGTAGGGACCTGCCTACTGATTGTACAGTGCCAGGTAGATTACTTGAGCTATATAAATACTACTACTACTACTACTACTACTACTACTACTACTACTAATAATAATAATAATAATAATAATAATAATAATAAGACAGAGATGGAAAAGACACACCCACATATAAATGTTGGAGTTATAATCTACAGCAACTGGAATCCTTTCAGTCCGACTGCAATCTGGATAGAATTTGGTACCACCATTGATGTACTACCATAAGTTTCGATTTAGTGCTCACACTGGCCAACTTTTTAAAAGTATTATTAGGAACATTTAAGAAGAACTATAGGCAATCATCATTCAACGTCACTGAAATGCATTAGATTAGGAGATTCTTGGGAGAGGCACAGTGGAAACCAGGCAATGATTGCCTGAAAATACATCTGAATAAGGATAGTCAGTGTTTCTGATGAGTTCTGAGGTGACATTACAGAGAGTAAAACATTTTCATAACAATAATGGAGGGAACATAACAAACCCTTCTCACTAGCAATTTGTAAAAACGCTTATAAAATATAGGCATGACTACAATAGTCTACTCTAACGGCAAAAAACCCACTACAGGCTACAATAGCAATATTGCAGTGTCTGTGACCTCTATCATAGAATATTGTTGTAGCAAGCCATTTCTTTAGTATTTGTCTCTAAGAGTTCCTATCCAAGCTGGTGAAAAGCAGCCTCCGCCTCCAAATAAAATGTGTTGAAGTGAAAATTGCTGCTACAGTAATGTCATGGAAGATGAGGGAGGAAAAAAACAGGAGCCTGTTACCTACCATTCTGAATTCAAGACATGCTTCATCATCTTCTGGATATCTAACTAATCCAGACAAAATACATACACACACATACACCGGTCCAACTGTCCTGTCTGGACGTTAAAACAGGAAAATAAATTCCAAAAGGTAAGTTTTTCTTGTTGTTAAATTATGACATGAGCCAGTATAGCCTAGTGACTAAGGTCTTCGACATGGGAGACCAGGGTTCAAATCCCATCTTACTCATGAACTCATATACAGCCTAGGGAAAATTACTATTTACCAGCCTCGGTTTCCCATCTGTAGAGTGGTAATAAAAAAGTCTGACCTTTGTGACAGGATTGTTGTGAGGGTAAACTAGATACGAACTGCAAAGCACCGACAGCATTATGTAAAAGATAAATAATACTACTATTTATCCATGCTGTGGACAGAAGAGGGCAAGATTCTGCACACTACCAGCTTTCTACCCTGCCAACTTTCTTCCATAATCCTTCCCCATGATTCGGTTGCTATAGCCATTCAGTGAGTGACCTTTGTACTGAAATTAATTTCTCATCAGTTTAATTAGGAACACCCTTCTCTACTAGGGACTGGAGGTGAGTAAAGCAACCAATTCATTTTACAAAAGTCCCCAAGCAGCCGCTTAATGGCTGTGACTTGGGTCAATATTATCATGAGCTGCATTTCATCAAAGAGCCTTATGATGAAGCACTCTATATCCTGTTGGCTGAACTATCTAATTCAAGGGTGGGGAACCTCAGGCCTGGGGGCCAAATGCAGTCCACAACTAGTTTTTATTTGGCCCCTTTCCAGTTCTTGAGTCTGGCCTCTGGATCCAGTATCCCTTTTGGAGTGTTGTGACTTCACGATGGTCCATCAGAAACGGGATGAGAGAAGCTCTTCACTCTGCTTTTTCCAATATGGTCCACCTCAACAACCCAGAAAAATCAGGGCTCCCCCAGAACCTGGAGTCTTGCATTCCAGTTCCTCCCCTGTCCCTCCCCAAGCACTGAAATAATGACTTCAGGCTAAGGGAGCAGAGATGAGGACATGCATGTGAGGATAGGAGGCAGATTCACTGTACAGATCCATGATCTGGACTCGCCTCTTCCTGAGTGTACCCCTTAAGCTTCTATGAAGTCCTTGGAGTTTGTACTAATTTTCAAAGTGGCCCCTGGAAGGAAACGGTTCCCCACCGCTGACCTAGTCAGTTATCAACTAGGTGGCTTGAATAAAAGGCTATGCTTCCTACATAAAACAGCTTTAACATTCCCAGAGATAGGTAGCAAGATTTGTGTAGCTAGCTTCTCCATCACACTCTGATGAGGTTGCAACGGGAAAGAAACTGACTGCATATATTTATTTCAAAATTGCTTTCAAAATTTTTGATATGAGAGGTATACTGGCATTGATACATAGCCGTCTGAGTTCTTAGACTAGAATGAGAGCAAATATTCCCATGTAGCATTGTTCGTTGTTAGGTTCAGTAATGCAAGTTTTGATGAGAAGAGTCGACAGAGCAGAATTTCTTGAGGCCGAATTTCTCTTTAGCAAGTAAACAGTTGGCGTGGATTCAGATTATTAAGAAAAGGGATTATCCACATACTGCTTGTGACCACCTCTATTCCACGACTTGTAGGTGTGTAAGTAAATCAAGTTACATTTAGGAGTATAGTAGCCTTCGTACCCATGATTCTTACCATGGGAAGCTGTTCTGCAAGTTCCTAGCCAATTACTACCACTAGCCCAAAATTAGTGTCATATACAGTATTGGGAGGAATATGAAATGTGATCTTCATTTTTGATGGTATTTTGCATGCATGCAAATAACTAGATGCAAATCACTGGAGTCTGAAGGAGCATGCATCTGTATAAATATTGCAGAAATAGGTTTTTTTCCACCGGGGAAATTTTTTTTGCATAAAAGGCTGCAGCCAAATGTGGCCATTTTTTTTTTTTATCTTTCACTGCAATCATTTCCAGCTGTTCTGTAATTTGTAAAATATGTACATATCACTCAAATAATTATTGTTACTCTTGAGATTCCTCTGCTGTATCACTGAAAGCATCTTGGCTCAAAAGCATTAGTTGTGCAATATTTGCTACCTTTTCTGTAGTATCTTTAATAATGCTAGTGACTCGTAAAATCAAGTAGAGTCTGGGTATTTTCAGACATGACGGGGCCGACTGGCCCCGGCACGGAAACACCCCTGTGATCCCCCACCGAGGCCACCGCGTCACGGGCTAACAGACGCAGTGGCTGATCCCGGCGGGGAATCTGGGGAGGGGGAGGAACCGCACGGTGCAATGCGTAGCTGCACAGCTCCGCCCCCCAACGCTCCCCCAGCAGCCCAACCTCCTGGAGACGGGTGGGCGCTGTGGTAAATCCGGCCGCTACACCCGCCCACCCCGGGAAATTGACCACGGCCCGGAATCAGCAGCAAGCACGGCCGCAGATTCTGGGCCGTGGTCAGCGGCCAGACGTGACGCTGACACGCTCAACCACGGGGATTTTCCCATGGTTGAGCGTGTCAACGTCACGTCTGGTCAGTGTTATGCCGGGTGGTCACCCCCGTGAATCTCGGGGTGGAATCAGATTTACCATGTTTCCGGTCCTCCTCCAGTGAGGAGGGCCGGAAGCGTGGTAAATCTGATTCCAGTCCGTGATTCACGGGGGTGAACATCTGGCGTAATACTGACCAGACGTGCCGAGATCACGCTTCCCATATGGGAATTGACCGTGGTTGAGCGTGATCTCGTAACATCTGAAAATACCCTCTCTCTTTCCTACTTTCAAATGTTGTCAGTGTTCCCTTATGAGTACTAATATACATCTATTTCTGATACAATGTAAACTACTGCAATGAGAGACTTGAATAGACAAATCCTCACTTGCAGTTCTGTATATGCAGGAAAGGAGACAACCAGAAAGGCTATGTATTAAAAAATCACAAAGCACACATTTGGAGTTCTTTAAAGCTATGCTTAATGTGTAATAAAGAAAAAAAATCCAATATTTTTGAAGATCAAAAGCCAGAATTTAACTATCGTCCAGTCAGATCTTTTTTTCCTTGGAACCAACAGGTTGTTTGGCAAAAGGTCCATCTCCAAGCTAATTTAAGTTGTTACATCTGTATACTAGAGTATCAGTTGCAACATTCTGTCACTTTTTACTATTTTCCACCCTGTAACCTAACCAGCTGTAATTCAGTGATTCCCATGGCATCTAGTTTAGATCATTTGCCTACACTCTCCAGTATTATTTACTTAACTGTCTTCCAGTATTGCACTGTGCAAAGTATGTAGGTAGCATTCTGACTATGACTTTAAAAAAACTTCCCCACATTACAAAGGAAAGAGACAGAGGGCGTCTTTAGACATAACAAAGATCAGGTGTCAAAACCCCCTAAGTATGAGTTTGGCCATTGTGTGTAAGCACGATAACAATCCCAACACCAATTTGGCTATCCATTGAACCAGCAATGTGAACACCATTGTATCACAAGGACAATTTGCGTGTTCCAGCTGAACACGTAGCCAGCACTGACGTGATAGCAGGTACAACATGGGAACAAGGTGGCGAGCAAAACACCGATTTGCCCCAAGATGGGTTGTGTGTCTAAGCAGCGCTACGTGGTGACCACAGGGCAAAACCAGTGTCCATATCAAGGTCAAAACACACATTCAGACACCCCTTGATGTTATGTCTAAAGACACCCAGAGATACATTTCTTTCTTTTAAAAAATAATTAAGCCAAGCCTCCTAGGACACCGACTGTTTCTTTCTGCAACTTCTTCATTTGGAAACAGGTCTGAACCTTACTTCTGTATATTGCATCATTGCTGGTACTGCATCCGGCATATGCTGTTCAGCTTCACTCTAGCCATCAGTGATGGAAACAAATTCTACCTACCAGGGAAAGGGACAACTGTTCCCACACAAATTTCATTCACAGATGATGTTTCCAAAGTTTTAGAGTCTATGAGCACGCCATCCTTTATGGCCCTTAAATGATTTATCTTTTTGCCTTTTACAGTTACAAGATAAGTTACTGCACTGAGTACCTTTAGCACTGCACTTCTATTTCATATTCTCCTCTCCCTTCCTTGTAATCTCTGGCTAACACCTGTCTTTTAGGACATAATCCTTGATCAGGCATTGCAACTTCATGCTCACATTTTACTACCCGCTTGTCTTGTTTTCCTTGTCATTGCTCGCTGTATGAAGTCTTAAGAGAAAATAGAGCCCTAAGACGGCATTTCAAAACCAAGTCAGATGAGCTTCCCTGCTTCTTGTTTTACTAACAGCATGACTTTAAAAAAACAGAAAAAACAAAACCAACAAGGAAGAAATGTGATTTCTTTTCAGTTACATGTAACTTCTTGGGCCATATGATCAATAAAGCTTCTTTTAGGAGGAAAACAACCACCCTGAAGCAGCACCCAAAGTAAACATAACATATGCCTAATATATGGCATCGCTGAACTCTTCTTTAGCCTTGCTAAATTACTACAGGCTCAGCTGTGGCACTAAAGTACAGACTACAGTTAGTAGCACTGTAGGGTCAAACAGGGAGACAGATTTGAACCCTGATCAAACCTGGCTTACTTTGGAGGTTGAGATGATGGGACCAGGGCACCCATTACCACTTGCTTCCAACACCTTCACCTGGCTGCCCACTCCTTAAGGATTAGGCACAGTTATCTGATTCTATCGAAGGCCTCTACACAACTTCGTTAGTGTTATTAGTCAGTGCTTTGATTTGGCCTGATAGATTTAATCAGACATCTGAGCTAGACCAAGATGTTATCTGCTAGGTAATAACGACTATGCCAGTGGAAGAGAGTGAAAAGCCCCCAAAGCAAGGACATGACACATGGGGTGGGGGGGAAAAGGACCAATTTGCCCTGAGCCTCACACAAAAGAGGCTCCCACAACTGGTTTTTAGGACCCTGAACAGTATAGCTCTTGGTTATATCGGAAACCTACTCCTGGCGCTTCATACTGATAGTTATCTGCACTCAGAAACCACCCACTGTTTAGGGATCCTGCCATCACATCTTAAGTCAGTGGGCAATCGGGCCTTTGCTGCGCTGGGTCCCTCAGTGTGGAACCCACTTCCTCCAGATGTACATTTTAGGTCCTCCCTTCTTACTTTAAAAAGCACCGAAAGATTTATTTATTCTCCAGGTGCTTTTAGGACCACTGCTGGTTGCCCTTAATGTATGCTGTCCTTCCCTTCCCCTTTTAAATTGTTTTAATGTCACTTTTAAATATTTTAGCTTGTAAAGTGATCCTACTACTGATTATTTCTATAGCAGTACTAGGTATATGCAGCGCTTTACAGTCACAGATTTCAAAGACAGGGCCCTGTCCAGTGGGCTTGCAATCTAAGATGGACAAGGGTAAGAGGAACATGGGGAGAGACAGACATACACACGCTGCCATCTTACAGATGGGGAACTAAGGCTGAGAGGTTGCAACTCAGCCACCCAGCAAGTTCATAGGGCTGGATTCAAACCCTGGCCTCTGACGTATAAGTTGAGCACCTTAGCCACTACACCACACTGGCTTTCCAAGCACTAGTCGGTGGTGGGATGCTCTAAAAATAAAATGTATTAATACTACTAAAATGAGAAGTCGGCTTGAACACAGTGGATGTTGGAATGTGGGTGAAGCGCATGTGAGTTTCTGCTCTAGGTCTCCAGAATGATTGTGGACAATCCGTCCCCAAAGTGGCTCATCCAGTGCTGCAGCTCAGCGACAAATTTGAGTGGCCTCTGGTTAACTTGATTTTTTTTTGTTCCCTTTGCCTACAAAGTCAATATGAATTCTCAGCCAGGAATTTTGAGTCCATTTCTAAGGATGAGAGGGCATACTGCCTCAGTCTTTATGTCAACATCCAAACCTGGACATAAACTCACTCTCTTGTGGCAGCTTTCATTTAAACCGTGCCAGCTTGGTTAAGATGCCATGATGCTAACAACCAGCTTTAAAAATACCTTGAGGTCAACACCACAGAAATATCACTAAACACAGTTACTCTCTGTCTGTATTCTAGCAATGGTTTACTGCGCTCAAAATTATTCAAAATATTTCCCAAATAATGAGGTATCCAAGTTTCTTTCTTCTTGTTTTTTTTTTTTTTTTTACACAGACAGGCTCTTTCACATTTTCTGCTGCGGTTTCTTTCAAAAGTGAGATTTTACAAGCAGGATTCCGCAGCGGTGGATTTTTCCACCTGTATTGGCAAACAGAATAAGTGCATCAGCTTTTTTCAAATGGCTTGTAACTGATGCCATTGTGATACGATGTTGCCATCATAGCCCATTCTCTGTAAACTAGCAGCTGCTTGTGTTTTGGTCCAAGCATTTTAATGAGATACCACTTGTTCCTTATCCAGGTTCATTTCCTCACACCTGGAAATTTAATTTACTGAGCTTTTTAATTTAGGGATACGACAATCAAAATCCTCTTCTTCTGCTGGGTCACAGTTTTTCTTCGATTTAGTCAAAGTTCTAGGAGTGATGATAATGGATCTTTGTTTTTATATGGTATAGATAAACCCCTGGTGTACATGCCACAGAGGCATCACATTAACACTGAACAACATGCAAAGCCTTCATCGGTCTTCCACCTAAGGAACAGAGTGCTATTTACCTCTCTCTGGCTGCTTTTCCACAAGCAGCCTTTTAATTTAAGTTCCCTTTCTATGAGCAGCCTTTGGTGCCGCGGAAGCATCTGCTATTCAAATTCAGCACAGCTCCCATCTCGTGGGAAAGGAGGAAGTGCGGCTCTCCCGCCAGCAAGCTCGCACATCAGACAGGGTAGTGAAATCCTACCCTGTCCGATGCGCGAGCTTGTCGGCAGGAGACCTACGCTGTCCGATGAGCAAGCTTGCCGGCGGGAGACCTACCCTGTCCGATGCACGAGCTTGCTGGCGGGAGAGCTGCATTTCCTCCTTTCCCACGAGACAGGAGCTGTGCTCCATTGGAAGAGCGCATGTGCCCGTGCTGCCAAAGGCTGCGTAAGCAGCCTCTCGGGAAAACAGACTCTTTGTCATGTTAGTGGTGAATTTCACTCAACTACTAACAGGGACCCTGCAAAATGTAGTTTAACACTACTTGGTTTGTATGTTTAGTGAGCAATGGGCATACATGTTCAGACTGGGTCTCAAACCAGAGAGTACAGAAGGTATTGAGCAGAAGGGATGAGAACTACCACAACTGGCAAACGTCTAGCTTCACTCTCACTGAACCGGGGGTGGGACTCTCCAAAATAATGGGGTGACAAGAAGGAGCGAGAGAGAGAGTCAGAGAGCAAGGGGGAGAGAGGAAAAACTGTGGGGAGGAGCCTCAGGTACCACAGACAAACAGAAGGAGGGGGAGCAGTTGGCCCATGCCATGTGAAGCAAACACCCAAGAATGGACTGAGTCTTTTTATTTTGATAAAATATGACCTAGAGTTCTTTTCATTGCTACTTTTACACTTTGGAATTTTAATCTATGGTTTTTTAATCTATTAAAACCCAACTCCATTCATTTACATCAAGTAGCCTTCTGCCTTCTTCTATGAGAATGAACTAAGCAATTAAGATCAAGAATACAAGCTCTTAAGAATATCAACATACATTTCAGAATTAATTCTCCTATCACGTACACTGGTTTTTCACCGAGATGCACACCTTTGAGCATATTCAACTGAGAAGATTTCCCTCCCCTATGCTTCCTTCAGTGCAGGCCCTGCAACCTGTTGGAAGATCCTGTTACTCCTCCTGGCAGCCAAACATGTCCAAAGTTTTCTTATGATCCATCTTTCAGCAGCACCCCACCTCATCCATCCCGTCGCTCACCTCTTTCTCAAGCGGAGAACGCCACAACACAGTGCAAATAAATGAGATGAAACAAATAAAATCCAGTTCACAGGAGACTTCCATGACATCGGATGGTGTTATTTTTCTGAGTAATTAGCCCAAATGGTGGTGCAATTCCCAAATGAAAGCTACCATCTCTCTTGATTGTCCTGTTATTTTTCATAGCTATCTAATGGCAATAAGCCTCCCTTCTTTCCACGGTATTTGAATCAAATACTATTGATCACCAGCCTTTCCATACACAAAGAATTGCATCATTGCCACCGACTTGTTAAGAACTCAAAGGTGGGGTTGTTCTTTTGGTCTTATATATTTTTTTTTTTCCCCATTAAATCAATAGGGATTTTTGCATTTCAAGGAGCTCTTCTATAGGCGGAACAAGAAGTATCATCGTAACTACTCTGTTTCTTGTCTTCTTCATAATTGGGACCAACATGGCAAACACAGCAGGAAAAGACCCAAACAAATGCCTGCATGGCAAATGGTAAAATTAAGAGGCGATCACAGCCAAAAAAGTTATCCTTCCAAAAATGGAAACGTATTCCAACTGAGGTAAACAGGAATGAGCACAGACATTGGCAGAGAAAGTATAAAACCATGATAAGACAGGTCAAGAGGGAATCTGAGGAGCAACTTGCTAAGGATATCAAATCCAATAGCTAAATCTTTTCCCAGTACATCAGAGGCAGAAAACTTACTAGAGAGATAGTTGGTCCATAAGATGATCAGGGAACAAATGGGGCGCTCAAAGATGACAAAGCCATTGCTGAAAAACTAAATCAGTTCTTTGCATCCGTTTTTACTACAGACGTTGTTGGGACAATAACCACCCCAGAACTATTTTATTGTTTATGAGGAATTATCTGAAATTAGCATCACACCAGAAGAGGTTTTATTGCATATCGATAACTTAAGCACTAGCATGTCACCTGGGCCTGATGGTATTCATCTGAGGGTACTGAAAGAACTCAAATTTGAAATTGCTGAACTACTTCAAGTAATATGTAACTTATTGGTAAAATCCTCTGTGCCAGAGGATTGGAGGCTAGCAAATGTAACCCCAATTTTTAAGAAGGGCTCAAGAAGTGACCCTGAAAACTACAGACCGGTAAGCCTGATGACAGTACCAAGCAAACTAGTAATGTCTCACTAACCAATTAGAATATTATGAGAGTGTTAATAAGCATGTTGATAGGGATGATCCAGTTGATACAGTATATTTAGATGTTCAACAACATTTTCCACCCTCACCAGAGACTCCTGAGCAAATTAAGTAGTCATGGGACAAGTCCTGTCATGGATTGGTAACTGGTTAAAAGATAGGAAACAAAGGGTAGAATAAATGGTTATTTTTCAATTTGGAGAGAGGTCAATAGTAGGGTGCCTCAGAGTCAGTACTGGGAGCAGAATTGATTAACATATTTATTAATGATCTGGAAAAGGGGGTAAAGAGTGAGGTGGCTACATTTGCAAATGACAAACTATTCAAGCTAGTTAAGACCCAGGCAGACAGTGAGGAACTACAGAGGGATCTCACACAACCAGGTGAGTTGACAATAAATGACAAATGAAATTAAATGTTGACAAGTGCAAGGTGATGCACATAGGGAAAAATAATCCTCACTTTACATACACATTACACAATGCTAGGTTATGATCTGAGTGCAACCACACAACCATCCTCAGGAGAAGCATCTTGGAGTCATTGTGGAGAGTAATACAAGGGAAAATAGAATGCCACTGTATAAATCTTTGGTATGACCTCACCTTAGAAGGAGCTGCCTAACTGAGTCAGACCAATGATCCATCTTAGCCCAGTAGCGTCACAACCTGACAGAGCAGCAAGGTTTTAAATCAGGCTCCCTGGAGGAGGCCTCACCCAGGCATACTACCAGAAATCCTGAATCAGAGATGTTGGGGATTGAACTTGGGACCTTATACATGCAACACGTGTATTCTGCCACCTGAGCCACAGCCCTTCAATAGTGTGTGCAGTTCTAGTCTCCCCATCTCAGGAAAGTAATAATAGAATTAGAAAAAGTTCAGAGAAGGGCAGCAAGGATGATAGAAGGGATGAACTGACTTCCATATGAGAAGAAGTTCAGCAGGTTAGGGCTTTTTAGTTTGGAGAAGAGGTGATTAAGGAGGGATATGATAGAAGTTTATAAAATCATAAAAGGTGTGGAAAAAACTAAAGAGGAAACTGTTGTTTGCCCTTTCTCACAATAAGCGAATAAGGGGACGCTCTCTGAAGTTAAATAGCAGCAAATTTAAAACAAACAAAAGTAAGTACTTTTTCACTCAGCGGACAATACAGTTGTGGAACTCCTTGTCAAAGGAAGCAGTGAAAGCCAGAACCATAACTATCTTCAAATGGAAACTAGATAAATTCTTAGATGATATAACCACACATGCTTACTAGTTGTGGCTTAAACCTTTGGTTACGGATAGTTGGGAGTGGTTAGCAGGAGATGGGTCACACCTCCATGACATGTACTTGTATTTCTCTTGAGCTACTGTAGCTAGCCAGTGTCAGAGACAGGAGGCTGGGCTCGATGGACCATGGGTTGTCCTCGTATGGCACTTCTTATGTTAACTGTGCATGTTTAGGTCCACGGATCCATAAAATCAGGCCAGCATGTTGGGGAACAAGCACACAGACCAGGTGGCAGGTAGGACAGGCAGACAGGCAGGCAGACAGACAAAGCAGGCAGGATGAACAGATGGGCAGGAAGGATCAGAAGAACTTTAGTCAGGTTCAAGGGCAGTTGCAGAATGGGCTTCAGAAAGGCTCAAAGCAGACACAGACAGGCAAACAGGAATTCAGGCAGAGAATAAGGAGTTAAAGCGTAGGAGACAGCGGCCAGTCGGATCCCCTACTCAGCCTGTGGAGCACCAGTGCAACCACCATCCGTTGAGTTGGTGCAGCAAGCAGAACACACATGCAACCTCCCGTATAGCCGCCAAACTGCCCCCACACTCCTGGTTGGGCTGAGGAACTGAACACATGGGCAAGACTCAGGCCAAGGAGCAGCAACTGCCAGCCACCAGAAGCAGGATCAGGCCCATGAAAAGTGACCAGCAGCAGCAGATCGCTTCTAGACTCCAGGCCAGAGCAATCCCCTCTGGGGGCTGTACATGGCCCCATCTGCAGCCCAAGGTGCTGTCATTCCTGCCTGGCTCCCCCCGGCCAGTGTCCAGGGTGTAGAGAAACCAGTGGTTCTGCCTGGGTAGAGCTGCACCCACAGAGCACCCCGTGAGCTAGTCCCCCTTGCCCGGAGGTGGCAGGTCCCAAGCCAGCTCATGGGTAGAGGTGGCATCTGTGCCACACACTGCACGTCCAGGCGTGCCACTGCTGCTGCCCCAGGAGCGGGTCCTGCTCCTCTGTGGGGCGGGAAACAAGGAGGGCGACTGTCACGGAGGGAGGCAGGGTATCAGGGGAACGAGGATGGGGACGGCCGTTCCCCCTGAGATAGAGACAGGGAGGAAACTCAGAGGGGAGAGACGCTTACGAGATAGATGACCTCTCAGTATGTCTTGTAGACCCACAGTCTACTCTCCCCATACAGCCAGGGAACCCAGCGTCAGAGAGGATCTAATTCATCATTGAGGTCAGAAGGAAGAAGGTAGATCCTACACCAAAAGGGAAAGGGAGGACGGTGCGTCCGAGGCTAAAGGAGAACAGAGAGTATGGAAGTTGCCTGGACACACTACCCCGAGTACATAAACAAGAGGGGTTCAAGCACAGGGCTAAGAGGGGAGCAGGAAACAGGTAGACCACCGGGACACAGGACATACAATATGCAACAAGAAGGGAATCTGCACAAGGCTACAAAGGGAACAGGGAGTAGGGGAAGTGGGAGTGAACCAGGACACTCCAGACACCATACACAGTACAAGGATTATGCACAGAAACTAGGGGGGAGTGGGGGAAGAGGGAATGAACTAGGACACACAAGGCACCATGCACAATACAAGGATCACACACAAAGACCAAGGAGGGAGTAAGGGAAGCGGGAGCGAACCAGGACATTCAAGACACCACACACAGCACAGGGATCATGCACAGAAACTATGGGGGGAGTAGGGGAAGAGGGAACGAACTAGGACACACAAGACACCACACACAGCAAGGGAATCACTGCGACCGCCGCAGAGATTGAGGTACACTGTACCATACACCCAGGACAAGTTCCTAAGTGGGGAAGAGGCATTGCTCCACCAGCTTCCTGAGGCCACATCAGAATTTAAATATCATTTGTGGCCAATCAGGAAGCTGGGAGGCCGGACTGGGGGAGGGCGTGGCAATGCAAGGGACAAGAAGCAGAGACAACATAGAAAGGAGGAATACAGAGGGGAAGAAGGTCCACCAGGCGACGCAGGTCCCAAAGGCGCTGCTCCCGCAACCCAAGAACATGGGTTCGCGCCCGGGAGCAGAGACAGGGATAGCATGGTTCTGGGTGTGGCTTGGCTCTGGATCCCGTCATCCCTGGACAGAGGTGACCTCCTTCAGTCCCTTCCTGCCAGTGACAGCTTCTCCTGGGTGTGCCATCAGGGACATCTGCTCACTCGCAGCCCATGCCATCAGCTGAGAGGCAGCCAGGGAGGGGTCTGCTCACTCCCAGCCCATGCCATCAGCTGATAGGTGGCCCATGGCTCCTGCTCCTGGGCCCGGTCCTTGCTGACACTGTGGTCTTGTCCACGGTGCTGTTGGACCTCACCACGTGCAGGGGCTGCATGGGACTTAACAAACAGGAGAGCAAGTTCACGCTGCATCATCAACCTTCTCCAGATGACACATTTATTATTTACTTTTTTTACATTGAGTAGCAGCCAGCTGCCCACCCCCAAAACCCCAAGGGTGCCAGCTTGAGCCCTGTGTCCTCCTAACAGACATCTGGGGTCATCTCATCCAACTCCCTGCTCCAAAGCAGGAAACTCGACGAACACTGTGTTTCCTTTAAGTTAACTGATTATACCTGTGGTTTTCAACCTTTTTGTGGGTGGGACCCATCAGAACATTTTTAATGTTCCTCTGAAGTAGTGAGCAACCGAGTAAGTCTTTATAAAAAAAAGTAATTTATTTATTTTTATAACAGCAACTGCACTGCCACAAAAAACTCACCAGAAGTTTCATCGACTCTCTCATCTACCACATGGTCCTTCTGATGAACCCACTCACTGTTACACTTGAAGTAGATCTGGGTGGCAGGACTGGCTTTGCAGTACAGGTTCACGGGCTTGTTCTTTACAATATAAGCTTCTTCAGGCTCAATCAGGAAGTGGGGCAAAGGCTCTGGAGGGTCAGAAGGGAAGGTTTCTGGAAGCTCATGAAAAAAATCATCATCTGTAAGAAAGAAACAGGGGGGGGGAGGTGGAGATTAACAAGTTATAGTAACTGAGATCCTGGATGTCAATGAATAGGAACATTTTTCAAAAGGCTCAAGGAAAAGGGTACTTTTTAAAGTGAAGGATTAGAGTGGAGGAGGTGCTGGAATGGAGTTTAGGTGCATGGTTATTTTCTGTCTGCAAGGCATTTCTGCTTAATACTCTGTTCTTTCATTCTACTTTTTCATGTGTTTGCTGTAGGTTTCACCTGTCTTCACTGGCAGCAATAATGAAGGAACCAAGCTACTACCCCAACAGATAAATTTACCAAAGAGAAGAATACAGACTAAGATAACATCTGTCACAAAGAGAAGTGGCCTGACAGTACCAGTGCCTAAAAATTCCAGGAAGCGAATTAGTAAGACATATCCAGATGACTCAAACAAGCAAGTCATATTCCACGCCTAAGGGAAAGAAAACAAAAAAACTAGTAAAATACCTATGGTCACCAACCAATCAGAGCTGGAGGAAAATTCTACCTCCAGCCCAAACATGGCATTCAGTTCAAACCCAAGAAAGGTTGCATGCATGCAATCACACTGTGTGTGTGCAAATGTTTGTGGATGTCTGTGGCATTTCTGTCTTCGGACATTAGCAACGGGAATGGAATGTTATGTCTCTACGGGCACTTGCACACATTACCTGGGAGGGCGGGGAAACATCCGCAAGGGCCACTGCAGCTCTATTCTCACGGGACTTAGCACGCATAGGAATGCACTCCCCTGGGAACACTCATACACGAACGGTCTCCCAATGTAGCTGTTGCAATCACGGGTGTCCTCACGGGAGAAAAACGGAATAGAGCATTCCTAGGTGCATGAAGTCCTGCGAGAATGGAGCCATGATTGCCCTCAGGGAAGTTTCCCTCCCCCTCCCAGGTAATGCATGCAAGTGCCCTATGACACCAATCTGAAACTAATCCAAGGGGTGAGTGACAGAATCTCTGGCTGGATCATTAATTAGCCAGACTTTGGTTCCTCTGGTGAGTTTGCTAACAAGGATGCCAAATTATGGAAGTGGGCTGGTACCTCAGATTCATTTCTGTTAAATGATAGAAATGATATCAAAATTTCTGATCAATGGTACCTGTTCTACAGACTAAAGGAGGGCTTTGGCCTATCCCGGGCTATCAATTCAGCATATTTCGGCAGAAGTATATTCACTAAAGTCTTCATTTTATTTTCATTAATAGTCCAACTAAGTAGTAGAAGCCTCAAAAATGAGCTTGTCTCATAGCTTTCTTTCCCTCTGTCTATAAATCTCCTTCTTACAAAGCAAGGTGTTGTTCCGCCTTTTAAAGGAAAAAACAACAACCACGACCAGAAAGTGCCGATTCACTAGAAAATAATCCTCTTCCCATCGACTCCAGCCACGCTTGTCAATATGCAAGAACGTTCAAGATGCTCAAGATAAACAGTGCTCACAGTGGCAAAAGGATGAGGAAGCGGTAACTATTGACAGATCTATCAGCAAGAAGCTGACAGTCCTGAAGGCCTTATTCAATCTCCTCTTTTCGGCCTCTGAAGCAGTTATCGTTACACACAGTGACGGACGTAGGCGATGATCAATAAAGCACCACAGAATATCAAGCAGAAAATACTGCAGAAGGTTAGCTATCCTCTTCTTGTCAGTCTTCATGAAGATT
This sequence comes from Sphenodon punctatus, assembly GCA_003113815.1. Lineage (NCBI taxonomy): Eukaryota > Metazoa > Chordata > Lepidosauria > Sphenodontia > Sphenodontidae > Sphenodon > Sphenodon punctatus. The sequence goes on from QEPC01001236.1 coordinate 2,417,665, forward strand.
AAATGTCAGGCAGCTACCTTTCTTTAATCTAGGTATACCTATATTTTCTGTGTCCAGAATTACAAAGGCTATGAAAGCCTTTCCTTCCAGTCAGGGCCCTTCTAGAAAGACAGATAAGAAAGAACAATAACAGATGAAAGAGTCTGATGCGGTAGATAGAACGGCACCTACCTGCATCGCTAGATAGAATTACACCAGACATTACACCAAGCAGGGTCTTACGTTTCATAAACCCGTTTTGGAGGAACACAATCCTTTTTCCTATCATTTAAAATCCTTCTTCCTGAGCCTTCAAAGTGTTTGTTTTACAAAAGAAGCTCACTCTGTTTTACACCAGGATAATTCCACTAAAGTCAGTGTAATTGAATCGATATAAAACTGGTGCAACAGAGGAACCAGAAAACCCAGTGCTATATTTAAAAGATAGATTACTCTTCCCTGGCCCAAGCTAGTCTCCTATAAGTAGGTGGCCTACACATTATTTGTACTGCAGTATTCTTCTTCTCTCCTCTTTCTATGTTGTGTCAGTCTTTGTGCTTTTGTTTGCTCTATATCTACTCTTTTTCCTTGTTCTCACACCATCCGTAAGAAATTTCCTCTTTGCTGTTTTTTCCACAGTCTTTTTAAAGAGGCACATGAAGTCAGATGCCTGCATTTGAATTACAGTTTGGTATAAATATGTGTAAAGTAAGACAGGAGATGTTTGTCCATGCGCAACGTTCATTTATTAATAACGCAAACTTATACAGACATAGCATAGGATAATTTAGAGATGTATCATTTCTCCTGAGTTGCCACAGCAGGACATATCTTTTTCTTCTGGTCATTTAATTGCGAATTGCCAAACAGACACATGAAAACTAACAGAGCACGTATATGTTTTGTAATTAAACAAGTAGTGCTTCACTACTTTCCGGTGACGGGGAAACAAATGTATTCATCGTCACCAACAGATCCCAGCAAGTTATCAACGACAAGGTTTATTCTGTCTGAACTATTAACCAGCTCTTACCAAAGAGCTGCCCACAAGCTCAAAAGAAAAAAGGAGGCGAGCAGGCAGCCAGCAAGGGTGGAAGGAGAGAAATTCCCTACTTTGTTTTGAAGGTCTGACTGTTCTGTTCAGCCTCAAAAGCTGTCTTTGGGTTTTCCAGAAAATAGTTTTAAAAATATCATTTCCATGATGATTTAAAGTATGTCAATTGAAAACACACTAATTATATATATATATATATATATATTCTCTTCATTTATACAAACTACTTTTCAAGCATATTTTTTTCCTCCCAAGACCTCTAACACTTACACACACACACATGTTACAACCCAGGGTCCATTAAAGTCAATGGGAGTTTAGCCATTAACTTCAATGGGAGCCAGATTGCACCCAGTATATATACACATAGCATACATATATAGATTACATATATGTATGTAGGAAAAACAATGCTTGAAAAGTAATTTGTATAAATGAAGAGAATTAATGGGAATATTATGCAATAAGAACATTCTGCTTAAACTTAGGAGTAAGTTGATAAAACCATAACAAGGCCAGTAATGGTCTATGGATCTGAATGCTGCCCAATTAGAAACAAAGATGAACAACTACTTCACACAGCAGAAATGAGATTGCTTAGGACAACATTGGCAGAGACAAAAGCTGATAAGTTATCAAATGAAGTGTGTATGAACTAAGATGAAAGTAGTTCCATAACAGAAAAGATGAGGGAGCAATTTTTGATCATTATGACCCGGTATCATCTGGAATGCAGAACCCAAATCACCTAGTCATGGATAAAAGTCCATGAAGGAGAGATTGTGCGAGACAGTAAGAGAGTACGACGAGAAGCCTGAGTCTACAGAGAGAATGTGGTTGCCATAATGGTCCCAAAAGTAATAGATGGAGACAAAGTAGTTCAGATGATATCTTTTATCAGACCAACTTCTGTGAGTGGCAGGACACAAGCTTTCAAGTCACATAAGACTCTTCACTGGGCGATAGATATTGTCTGAAGTACCTTTGTCTCCACCTAAAAAGCATCAGGACACACAGGATCGTGATTTAGACAGAGTAACCTGAGGACAAAGGACATGAACCACTGAGCTGAACTGAAAGGATAAAGGCAAAGAAGAAAAAGATGTTAAGAAAATTATTGGGTTTTCCCTGGGGCGGGGAATAAAAAAACAACATAGTCATATTCATATTCCATATTTCATCCAAAAAAAATCTGTTGATGGAAACAGGAAATAAGACAGTATAATGGTATAATTTTCTTTGAAACTTTATTGGTTTTATCTCCCCAAATAAATCAACTTTCAGATTTTTCCCCCCATAAATTTTGGTAATATTTTTAAAGAAAGTTTGTAAAAAAAAATGTATTACATTATCGAAACCTTTTCCTGCTAAATAAGTTTCAATTGAATATTCTCAAGCAGCTTTAATATCTATTTCTCTTGAAACAGTACTACTGCTACTACTACTACTAATTTCTATAGTGCTACTAGTCATACACAGCGCTGTACAGATACACACAGCCTAGGGTGTTTTTAAATGAGACGCATGGCCACACACCATCCATATGTCCACCTGCTCATGTGAAGGTGGTGCGTATTAAGGAAGTGTGTTCCTGTGGCCCACACACCGGCCACTCATGGCCACGTGTGGAGCACACCCGAAAAATCCAGAGTGCCATGTGTGGGACATGTCAAAAGGGTGTGTGGGGACAGGCGTCTACTTGTATGAACCAAAGCTCCCACCCATGCCATCAGACAGGTCCGCAGCCTGGCCACCTCTGTGGACCTGCCCACAGCCCTGCCAGGAGCTCTCTGGGGAGCTCCTAAAGGACGTGCACGCAAAATACAACACTATGTTGGCTCAAAGCACAACAAAATCCCTCACAATGCATGAGAGAAGAGACAACTCCATGGAGGGCAGCAGTTTCCTGCATGGCCCTGCCCAGTAATATGCATCTCTGTTATAGCCCAGGACTGCTAGCGGTTGCAGCTGCTGCACCTTCTGGACAGGAAAGGATTACTGGCTTCATGTTACTGGGATTACTGTCATGGGGACAGTGGGTAGAGAACTAGAGGTTACAGAGGCTCTGTCTGGTCCAACTTTGTGGGGTGAGTTTCAGGAAATGATGCCAGCCGAGGCAGTGGATGTCCTGGCGTCTGTGAGAGCCACCAGTTGTGAACTTGATCCTTGCCCATCCTGGTTGGTGAAAGTCTCCAGGGAGACATTGGGGACGGTGTTGGCGAGAGTGGTCAACACGTCCCTGTGGCAGGGAAGGTTGTTACCCAGCCTCAAGGAGGCTGTGGTGCACCCCCTGCTGAACAAACCATCATTAGATGTGGACGCACTCGCCAGCTACTGACCTGTCTCTAACCTTCCCTTTTTAGGGAAGGTTATTGAGCAGGCGGTGGCGATCCAGCTCCAGGCGCATCTAGATGGCATCGGTTTCGTCGACCCTTTTCAATCTGGGTTCTGTCCCGGCTATGGCACGGAGACAGGGTTGGTGGCCTTGGTCAACAATCTCCACCGGGAGATGGATGCAAGATGTTCTACATTTCTTATCCTGCTAGACCTCTCGGCCGCTTCTGATACCGTGGACCATGGGCTGCTGTTGAGATGGCTGTGAGACCTGCAGGGTCTAGACGGGACTGTTCTCGAATGGTTCCGCTGATTCCTCTTGGGGAGAAGCCAGCAGGTGGTGTTGGTAGCTGAAGCATCTTACCCCCATGCCTTGTCCTGCGGCGTTTCACAGGATTCCATCCTGTCTCCATTATTATTTAATGTATATATGCAGCCCTTGGGGGAGATCGTGAGAGGGTTCAGGGTGCGATGTCACCAATATGCTGATGATACTCAGCTGTACCTCTCTTTTTCAGCTGACCCAGACCCTATTGTCTCGTTGCTATCCCAGTGTCTGGAGGCCATGGCGGAGTGCATGTGGCAGAGCAGACTGAAGCTCAATCCTGATAAGACAGAGGTGATGGTGGTGGGGAGGGCGAGGGAGATGTCGGCCCCCCTCATGGGGGGGTTCGCCCTCCGATAGCTCAGCAGGTTCGGAGTCTGGGGGTGGTGTTGGACTTCGATCTCTGCCTGGATCGACAGGTGGAGGTGGTGGCGAAGGCCACTGGACCTGGCCTCCCACATCCATGCCTTCGTCATCTCGAGGCTGGACTACTGAAATGCACTCTACGTGGGGCTGCCCTTGTTCCTGGTCCGGAGGCTGCAGCTAGTGCAGAATGCGGCAGCCCAGCTCCTGACAGGGATGGGTCATCGGGAGCATATAACACCTGTACTCTGAAGTCTGCATTGGCTGCCAATAGCGTGCCACGCCAGGTTCAAGGTATTGGTATTGATCTACAAAGCCCTTCAAGGTCTGGGCCCCTCAGGGACTGCCTCGCCCTCCGCATTCCAGAGTGGCTCCTTCGGTCTGCCGGGGGTGCCTTCTTGGAGGTCCCCCGTGTTAAGTGGGGGGCCACAATGGAGAGGGCATTCTCGGGAACTCCCTTCCGGAGGAAGCTCGCCTGGCCCCAAGCCTTTTGACATTCCGGCGGGCTTGTAAAACCTGGCTGTTCACCCAGGCCTTTGGGGGGGAAAGGGGGGAGGGGGGTTTAGGGTTTTAGCTCTTCCCTTCCCTTTTTATTTTTACTTATTTTTCCCCGACCCTGTTTTGGTTTTAAATTGCTGGATTTTTAAAAATGTTATTATTTGTCCACTGGTTTTTTTACTGAATTGTACATCGCCCCGGGATGCTATTAGCATGGAGGGCGACTAATAAATGTATAAAATAATAATAATAATAATAATAATAATAAGGAGGAGGAGGTTTCCATGGTGTCCGGGGGCTGCATGTCATGGAAGAGGGAGGGAAGTTGGGTGGGGATTAGGGTAGGGTGTTGCTGAGTGGGGGCGGAGGGGAAATGGCCACTCGTATAAATTGTTTGTACAGCCAGTCTGTTGTGGAGCGAGTGCATGGAATCTCTGAGTGGGTGTGATGGACACCCAGGGATCTGCCCGTTAGAATCCCTCCTGACTCACTTCATGTGCCTGGATGACCTGTAGCTGGGCCACTCAGAGGACACGGACCCCCTCCTCAAGCCTTGCTCATTTATTTATTTTATTTATTTATTTATTTTATAAATTTCTACCCCACCCCTCCTGCCATGCAGCTTGGGGCGGCTTCCATACATTAAAAAACAATAAAATCAATTAAAAATCATCATAAATATTATAAAATATTAAAACAGGGCTAGATACAATCATAAAAACCAGAAATAGGTGGGGGATGTAAAAAAAACCCCACCCTACTCACCCTCCCTCCCAAAGGCCTGGGCAAACAGCCAGGTCTTACAGTTCCGCCGAAATGTCAAAAGGCTTGGGGCCAGGCGAGCTTCCTCCGGAAGGGAGTTCCACAGCCGCGGCCCTACCACCGAGAATGCTCGCTCCATCGTGGCCCCCCGCTTAACACGGGGGACCTCCAGGAGGGCACCCCCGGCAGACCGCAGGAGCCGCTCCGGGGCGCGAAGGGCGAGGCGGTCCCTAAGGTATGAGGGGCCAAGACCGTATAGGGCTTTATAGATCATCACTAGGACCTTGAACTTGGCCCGGCACACTATCGGCAGCCAGTGCAGAGCTCGGAGCACCGGTGTAATGTGCTCCCGGCGACCCGTCCCCGTAAGAAGACGAGCCGCCGCATTCTGCACCAGCTGCAGCCTCCGAGCCAAGAACAAGGGAAGCCCCACGTAGAGCGCGTTGCAGTAGTCGAGCCTCGAGGTGACAAAGGCATGGATGAGGGAGGCCAGGTCCGGGCCAGAGACATACGGACGCAGCCTACGTACAAGATAAAGCTGGCGGAAGGCAGCCTTAGCGACTGCCTCCACCTGCCGCTCCAGACGCAGGTCTGCGTCCAATATGACCCCCAGACTCCGGACCTGCTGAGCTACAGGAGGGCAAACCCCCCCAACTAGGGGGGCCACCACCCCCTTCGCCCTCCCCACCACCATCACCTCCGTCTTATCTGGGTTGAGCTTCAGTCTGCTCAGCCGCATCCAATCCGCCACGGCCTCCAAACATTGGGATAGCAACGAGATAGCAGGGTCTGGGTCAGTAGAAAAGGAGAGGTACAGCTGAGTATCATCAGCATACTGGTGACATCGCACCCCGAACCCTCTCACGACCTCCCCCAAGGGCTGCATATAGATATTAAACAACAACGGAGACAAGATCGATCCCTGCGGAACGCCACACGGTAAAGCGCGGGGGCACGATGTTTCCTCCCCCAACACCACCCGTTGGCTCCTCCCCGAGAGGAATGAGCGGAACCATTCAAGAACGGTCCCGCCCAGACCCCCCAGGTCACGCAGTCGTCTCAGCAGCAGCCCATGGTCCACGGTGTCAAAAGCGGCCGAGAGATCTAGCAGGATGAGAAATGTTGAACATCCTGCATCCATCTCCCGGCGGAGGTCGTCTACCAAGGCCACCAACGCCGTCTCGGTGCCATAGCCGGGGCGGAACCCAGATTGAAAAGGGTCTAGGAAGCCGATATTGTCCAGATGCACCTGGAGCTGGAGCGCCACTGCCCGCTCAATAACCTTCCCTAAAAAGGGAAGGTTAGAGACAGGTCAGTAACTGGCGAGCGCATCCACGTCCAAAGATGGTTTTTTCAGCAGGGGACGCACCACAGCCTCTTTAAGGCAAGGCGGCAACCTCCCCTGCCGAAAGGACGTGTTTACTACCCTCGCCAGCACCGTCCCCAACGTCTCCCTGGAAGCTTTCACTAACCAGGACGGGCACGGATCCAGTTCACAACACGTGGCCCTCACAGACGCCAGGACACCCACCGCATTGGCCGGCGTCACTTCCTGAAACTCTCCCCATGAAGCTGGACCAGACGGGACCTCCGTCCCCCCACGCTCTTCCCCTACTGCCATCAATCCAAAAACACCCATAAAGACAGTCCCTGCTCCATGGATCTTACAATCTAATCAAGACACAAAGACATAGACAATTACAAATAAGAGTCTTTCTATGAATAATGGACTATAGGATGCAGTTCAAAACCCTACACTCTATGGGTGCAATCCTGCTGCTGACTTAAGCTGGCGGCAGGCACAGTGGTGATCTGGACAGCAGTTACTCAGGTGTGCATGCGCCCTGCACATGCAGCAAGCAGCGTGGGGCAACAACACGACCCATGCTACTGTAACCCTCGAGCCCACACACCCCGTAGCCCGGGCGATGAAGCAGGCACGGCTCTTGCTCCATCCCCCGGGCTGCAAGGTATGTGGGCTTGGGGAGAGGGGGCGTCAATAGGAAGGGGCGTGCCATTGCCCCATGCGGCTTGCTGTGCCAGCGCGGCGCATGGATGCCTGAGCGCCTGCAGCCTTTCACTGCTTCGCATAGGTGCAGTTTGCGAAGGCCGCAGGATTTTACCCTATAACTCTATCTTGTAAGCTGCCTGTTGAAAGCCAGCTTTCTTCTCTAGCCATAATATATTTTAGGTTTTTAAAATAATTACTGCGTAACAGACATTACCCATATTTACCTTCTCCTGCTGTGTCACCCTTCAGAACATGTGTTTGAGCCACACTTCGACTAAATTTGGTACCAACCAATCCCATTATTTTCATGTTATCAGATGGACAGGCAGAGAGCATATACAGAAGATTTGTGCCCAGAGATATTAGAATGCATTCAACATTTGTACCATTGAAAGAATAAAAACTGTTAAGAAAAAAAAAGCTTTTCAGATTTCCTATACTGGAACATTTTCATTTGTTTGCAGGCTTTTCTGTGAGTAAAAACAAACATGCCGGGGGGGTGGGGAGGAGAGACTCCCAGATGTTTGGAGGTGAGAACTGGTAAGACCTCAGCTATTGAGAACTTACCCAGTCTGCATCTCAAAACATCTGGGAGTTGCCCAGGGCCACTGTTTCCAATGGCACCCAGGTGACTTCAGGTCTGGCTGAATCATCTAAATCAGCCCTGGAATTTTTAAGCTGCAGGAGAACTGTCTCCCATCTAAAAACATCCTGAGGAGGAAAAAGAGGTGCTAGAATCCCTTCCACACACTTGAACACCCATGTAGAACCAACTACATATATATGGTTATCATTCCTCTTGGTATGATCCAAAGTGCAAGGGTTTTGACACACCATCACTGGGCTCCAGGTGACTAGAACTGGCCTTAGCCTAGGTGGAGTCCAGGGCAACGGAACCTGAGGCATGGGGTGGAACCTGGGATAGAGGGGGAGGAGTCTCACACCCATCACTATTCTGAGGCCCAGAACACCTGGCTCTCTCCTGCTGCTTCTGGGAATGTGTTAACCCTACCCAAGATCCTGGGACCTAAAATATAGATCACTCATCTCTGCAGTAAGACCAAAATTTGTTTTTAACCATGCAGGGAAAACTACCATGCTGTAGCCACCTTCCCCAACGTGGCATTTTCTATCATTTAGATGGGATAAAGAAAAAAGAAAACCCACCGCTTTCCTACAAGGAAATATGCTAGGGGGGCAAACCTCACTCAATACTTTGGTTTGAGCCTTTCAAAGGTCTAGCCTTTTGGCATTTAAAAACCTGCCTTCTACAGAAATGCAAATGAAACCCAAATTAAAGCTGTGTGCGCTCTCTGATCTTGCTCTTCTAAGAGATTTTTTTGGGGGGGGGGGGGGGGGGGAATATATATGCAAGAGTGGTCTGTAGAAAAAAATAATCTGTCTTTTAAAAAACACATGACCCTGATTTTCAATTACAATGTTGAAACCTAGCCTAGCTCCCCACCCTCCCTGGATCAAACACAAACACCAGAAACAGACAAAGTGATAACAGGACACTGTTGGAGTCCAATAACTTCAAACTGCGAGTTCATGTCTGTAAAATGTCACATTCCTCTTTATTTTCATGTGACAAAACATACAGCCGAGATGTGGTTGTTTTCTTCTCCATACTACCCAGTTGAGAAACCTGATTAATTATAAAACTGGTTCCACTCATGCAATTCATTTTTATTAAGGAACTAAATTTACTCAAATCATTTGCCTCTGTAAATTTAAATCAGAACGTGTTTATTTCTTGTCTGAATTTGGATGTGCTACTTTAACTCCCTTGCTCAGCATCCAACAGCACTGGTGGTTCGTTTGAGGAACTCCACTGTAGTCAATAGAAGGCCTGGCCCCGGCGCTGCCCGTGCCAGATCGCTTCACCTCTGGGTGGCCCACTTGTGTAAAGGAGCACTGCTGTCAGAGCGAGCCAGCCAAACACGGGGCACTGGCCTCAAGCGCTTTGTCTAATGTGTGGACCCATAATGCTGCTCCGCTTCCAGCTGGCTGTTATCTTGGGCAACCCATAGCGTTGGGGACACTCTAGCTGGCAACTCTATGGTGCGTGTGTGTGTGGGTGCTGTGCAGGTGGACCATGGGCTGGTGAACCTGCTGGTTCCGCTTGATCCAGACCCCAGCGGGGCTAGGAGTAGGCAGACACAAGGGTGCATCCCTGGAGCAGCACTGGGGGTGGGCAGCCCCGCGTCCATCTGAAAACACCCAATGTGTTGATTAATTTTAATCTTTCTATCTTAAAATCATAGGCTCAGGACAGGTTCCAATAAAAGCATAAACAAATTAAAAATAAAAACCCCCACAACATTTAACCCACCCCCTAGCCACCAACCCATCCTGGCCACTGAAGGCCTGCCTAAATAGAATTACTTGAACTATTTTTGGAAGATGCAAGGGCTTGGGCTTTGATGAGCCCCCCTCCATCGAGAGGAAGGGCGTTACAAAGCTGGAGAGCAGTTTCTTGTTGAGAAACCTCCGTGTATGCCTGTTGGAGGGATCAGTCTGTAGAGACTGGGCTGATAAGCGAGTCACACAGGAATTCAAGGAGCCACACTAGATAGAGACAAAAATGTATTAAAGGAAGGGATAAAAGGTACAGGATGAGATCCCAGTGTACGCAGACAAGAGGTACATCCTAGAGATCTGGAGAACAGGAAAGTCCAGTAGGGTCTGAGAGCCAAAGGTTGTTTTATAAGAACAGCTAGGCATTCATACGTTATACCCCTTTGGTTGGGTTTACATGTACATTTTAACATAATGAATTCCACATTTACGCAAACAAGACGTTTGTTTTCACACATAGTTATAAATACAAATTTGTTTTTCCTGTGCCCATTTCAAATGAACCTCACAAATACATTCTATAGGTGGAATGATCACTGGAATGATCGAGGTTTTACAAATCTGGTTTTAAAAATAATGCGTGAGCTGCCAGGCGCCACTGTTTTCAATGGTGGCCAGTGACTTCTGATGCGTGTAAACGCTCCCCATGCAAATTTTCAAGCATGGATTTGTCAATCGCTAGATTCCCTCACTCGTCTACAACCGCCCATAGAATCTTAGAGTCAGAGGTGACCTCAGAGGTCATCAAGTCCAACCCCCTGCTCAGTACAGGAAATCCACAGCTACAGCATCCCTGACAGATGGCCATCCTGACGGATCATAAAGACCATGGCCATTTTCAGATGAGCGCGGTGGTGACCGCGCTTGTTTTTCAAAAGAGCCAGCAGTCCGTTCTACACGTGACGCTGCCACCAAATACACGCATGCGCGGGCGATGCGCAGCCATTTCCGGCCACGAACTGACCAGGTCAGCGATCGAGGCTGGTCATACGCGACCAGAAATGGAAGTGCATCGCCCGTGCATGCGCGTACTTGGCGGCAGCATCACGTGTGGAACAGGCTGCCGGCTCTTTTGAAAACAAGCGCCGGCGTCGCCGCACTCGTCTAAAAACGGCCCATGGTTGGTCACAGGGGAGAAGGCTGTTCCCAAGGCTTGTGGGGCTCAAGCTGTGTAGGCCCAACAATTTAGGTAAAGTCTCCTTTCTTGAACCAGAACCTGTGGGTTTCATAATTGCAGATGTATTCTTTTCAGGCATTGGGTCTTCTGTGCTATATATTTTGTGGCACCTTATGTATTAGCAAGCAAGAAAGGACAACTTTATGGTATGTTTAACTTTTTATGGACAAGAATTCTAGCTCTAATTCATGATGGGAAAATATTGTGCTCTGCACACCAATCTATTCATTTCAAGATCACTAGTTTTATTACTATATATCAAGCTTTAATTCTCATCAGTCCAAGATATAACTCACTATCTTTCTGAATGGCAAGACTTAAACTGTTATTGCTTATATCGTAACATATAGGACCATTATCTCTTTGTCTGAGACCTGGAGAAAATTCTTCTCAGATGGAAGGTAGTTCAGAATGATTCAAGAGCAATTTAAAATAAATGGCTGCAAAGCTAATTCCATTTGCATTTGGATGCCCATCGCTCAGTGAGATCATTCATGATGCATTACAACAAGGGCACCTGAAGCTGCATGGATGGGATTTCTGCTTCCTTTATGTTATGATTTAAAAGCTTTCTGGAAGGACAAGTCCCGTTCAGTGTGAAATTAGCAGCAGGTCCTTACTCTATCAGTGCGACGGTAACGGTTTGTTTTACAGTCCACACACTTTCTGTACAAGAATATTATTTACTAGTAATTCCTCTGGTTGTACTCCTCTCTTCCCTAGCCTATTAATAGAAACAGTCAAGGACATACAGAACGCGTTAAGTGCATCTGTCTGTTGATTACAAGCAACATCCTGGGGAATCCAGAGCTCTCCAGTAAATGTATAAGGCTCCAAGGTGGAGAACTTCACGCTGCTCCTTTTGGGGTAGCCACACCCCTTTTCCAAGTGCTGTGACATAGTGCTTGGAAAAGGGGTGTGGCTATGCATGGTTACACTGAAAACGATCGGGACAGAGCCCTCCATCCTATGAATTTGCTGGGCCTGGCTGGGTGGTTGATCACCCTGAGCTGATGTCTGGGTAGGCCATCCTTAATCCACAATATTCGGCCACCACCACCAGAGAAGCATAGAGGCAAAGAATTTGTCAGTCCAACAACACCTTATACTAATCTCCAGACAGTTCATTTCACTATTCAAAAAAATACACTGGTAATGATATAACTTATACCTACTCCCCTCCCCCTGTCTTTAGATTGTAAGCTCTCAGGCAGGGACCGTGTCTATCTTATTCTCTGTAAAGCGCCAGGTACATCGCTTGTGCTATATAAATGCTTATAATAAAATAATAATAATAATAATAACAATAAATAATAATTTACACTGCCAAAGTGGTGTAAGGATGGGATACCATCTCTCTACCATGATAGGATCCATTTGCAGTCTGAAGGCACTGGTCTTGAGAAAGGAAATATATGACATCTTGCTGCACGAGGAGAGACGGTTTCCCAGTGTCATTCACAGCGTTATAACTTGTCCATTCAACCTAGAAGTTGAAATCTTCATGTTACTAGGAAGGAGGCTCATAATTCAGAGGCTAGGTCCTCATCTGGAAATCTTTAAGCCATCATGGATGAAATCAGTGTGTTGGGAGATGAGTCAACAGGTCAGTGATGGCGAGCAATTTCCAGAGTTGCTCCATGGACAGACTCTTGTGAAAATTTAAATCTGTAGCCCTTACAGGTTAGCAATATCACCTTCATATTGGGTGTTTTTACACACACATTTCTGCTGGATGTTTGCTGTTACATCCTGAACTTTCTGTGTGTCTAAATCACTCACCCAGATCTTTAACATCTGGCTCTTTGAACTTTTGCATAGAACTTTTCCCAGAACTTTTGTGTGTAAAAAAGTTCTTCTGGTAAACTGCTTTGCTCCAGGCAGCTGTGTTCACTTGGTTTCCATGGCAGCCTTTCATTTCTACAGCTGTGGCTACTTTAGGCTGCCTCAGGGCAGTGTTTGTGTGAAGAATGCATCCAGGAACTGCCTCAGGGCAGTGTGTGTGTGTGAAAAATGCATCCGGAACTTGTGGACTTGTAAACCCAGAAGATTGAAAACTCCAGAACTTTAACATGTGTGTAAAAATGCCCATTGTCCTGCTCCACCTTATCTACAACTCTGGGAAGAAGAACCGAAAGAGAGAAAAGCACCATATTTGCACCCGATATCAGATCTACGGCTGCTTGTCACCACACAGGATTTTTAACCACTTGTCCACACAGGCCCTAAGTAAAAAAAGCAAGGACACTTAGCAGGTCTGATGGCAAATGAACCAACTGCCAATGCACCCAGAGTGCAGACGTTTTGCTTGAATATCAGGGGATGATAGTTGTATGCATTCCTTGGGAGTCCATTGGTGTTGCACTTTCCACTAAGGCCCTTATCACATGGGCCGCTGTGTGTGGGGGGGTTGGGTGGGCGGCGCAGCAGCTAGGTGGTGCGTGGGGGTTCAGTCCCACAGACCCCCACCGACCTCCAGGCATGGAGCAACCATCATTGGCACCCGTTGCTCCATGTGTGGGTGGTGGGTGGAGCACAGGAGTGCACCTCCCCAACCACTGCTTGGAGTGTTCCCATGAGCACTCCCCAACCCCCCTGCACACACCACAGTGTTTGCACAGGCACCCGCCCCCACCTGCACATGCGTGCGAGGGGGTGTGGCGTCTGTGTGAAAAGGGCCTGTACTCTAATCTTCGCTGCAATTACCTAACAGACAAGGAAAATCTATCCTGCAGCACAGGAAGGAATCATGTTGTTCATTTGGGCTAGAACATTTAAGATAACTTATCTTTATAGCAGGGATTTAATGGCATTATCTAAAGCTTTCTTTCTTGTTTGGCTGCCTACACAGTATATTATAGAATAAAGCCTGGTGTAGACTCTTGGTGGAGCTAGACTGATTTACACCGGTAGAGAATTTTTTCAAAATTCTAAATATGTGTATATATAAGATAGTGACTGTGATGATAATATATCTTTTACCCTCCAGTAGATGTTTCTAACATATAAAGACAAAGTTTAACAGAGCCTGGTTGTCCACTACCTCACACATTCATTGGGTATAAACAGACGGCTGGCCAGTCCATCTAAAGGCAGGCCGCCAGATGCTGGAGTGGAGCAGGACAACCCTGCTTGTGGTGCTCCAGAACATCCCAGAGCGCTGCTAGTGGAGTGGGCGGGCCAAACCCGGTGTACTAGCCTGAAGAGGAACTGCTGTCTTTGCAGACCCATGCTACAGTGCTACATTTGGCAGGCCATTGCCTCTGGTAATGGAGAGTTGTGGGCGTCAGCCTAGAGCGATGGGCGATCCTCCCATGAGACTCTATGGTGTGGGGGTCGTGCCAGGGGAACTCGCTGGGTGCATCTAAAGTGGACTCAGATAGGGCTAGAAGTAGGCAAATGCAAGAGTACATCCCCAGAGCAGCTTCAGGGGTGGGCAGCCCTGCGTCTGTCTAAAAACACCTATTAGCTAGACATTTTACACTTGTGTAAAGTGAACGCAGAATCCATTGGAATTCATGATCTGTAGTCATAAAAAATGACACAATGGTGTAAGGCCTCTTTTTCTCCTGTGGGCCATGGAAATTTCGTAAAAGCTTCATGGGCTCAGGGTGTGGGTTGGAAAGGGAGGGTCTATAGAGCATGAACGTATGCCATGGATCCATCCCCAGCCCTTGAGTGCACGGCCTCATCTCTGCTCAGTTCCCCAGAGTTCACTCTTTCAGTGCTTGAGGGTCAGGACTGGATCCAAGAACCAGATCCAGGAATTGAAAAGGAACTAAATAAAAGACAGCTGTTGGCTGGAATTGGTCCGTTGCGTCAGAGGCTGGTGTAAGAGGTGTAGGCCTCGGCTTATTTGGGCCCCAATCTAACAAAATATTGAAGTACACGTGTACTTTAAGCAGATGAGTAGTTGACTGGGCTGCAGTAGGTCTACTCACATGCCTAAATCAAGCATATATGCAAGTACTTTTCTGGTTCAGGACCTTAAGCTCTAATCTCAAAAAAGTGGGCGATTTTAAATGAGATGCTACAATGCATGGCTGCTCAGGAGCCACTCCTCCGACTGCCCATTGGTGCAGGGGGATGCGCGCCCCTGTGAGCCACATGGCCCCTCATGGAGCACTGCCAAGAAATCTTGAGTGCACTGTGCAGGGCAAGCCAGAAAAGTGTGCGGCAACAGGCACCCATGCATCCCCTGCCCTGAACTCCCTCCCGGCGGGGGTCCATTTCCCCTCGGATCGCCTCTCTTTCAGGCATCAATGCAAAACCTGGTTATTCCACCACACTTTTGGTGGGGGAAGATGGATAGGGGGCGGGTTGGGGAGGGGTTTTATGTGACTGCTGACTATTTTGTATACATATTTTTTATTGTATGCGGCCCTGAGCTGCCTTAGCAGGAGGGGGCGAGTTATCAAATTTTGATAATAAACAAATAATAAATATGAACTGGGGTGGCCACCCACACCAGCAGTCTGGTCAGCCACTCATAGGCACTGTGGGAAGGGGGCACGGCCTTTGCAAGTCACAAGATATGGCCGCGAGTGCTGGGGAGCCTGGTTCCCCAGCGCTCACGCCCAGGACATGTCAACTGCAAAGGCCAGCCCGGCGCGCTTCTCCTCCCCCATGGTCCNGCGAGTGCTGGGGAGCCTGGTTCCCCAGCGCTCACGCCCAGGACATGTCAACTGCAAAGGCCAGCCCGGCGCGCTTCTCCTCCCCCATGGTCCGTGTCAGAGGGAGTGCGAGGCGGCTGCCATGGTAGCCACACTGGGAAGTGCCCATTAGAGTCCCTCCCTATGCACTCCACCTGAATGGCTGCTCCGCAGCTGTGCCACTCAGCCGTCACGGACCCCGCCCCCCTCCCACCGCAGCCTTGCGTGTTTTAAACCACCGAGCATTGCAATTTAATCTGGGATTCCTATGGATCTGACCATACCAGCATTTTACTTGCTCTGGTGGAAATTTACCTAAAAGTTGCCTCCCCAAACCCACTGTACTGGGTGGTTTGGTTACTGGGTCAGGTTATCAAACGTATGCTATTTGTCAGCGGGGGCATAGGGACAACAACGACAACCCATAATGCCTGATTAAAGGAGAAAAGAAGTTGGTGAACCAAGTTCCTTCTAATTATTACAGACCTTTATATGATAGACCTTTGTACTGTAACCTTCTCTTTGGATTTGTTTAAAACTAATAAAATATTAAACCATACAAAAGAAAGAGAAAGTGGGTCACAAATTGCATCTGAAACTTTAGCTCTCATGCAACAAAAAAACCCACACAGATCAGCATTGAAGTATTTAATTTACCAGGCACACTCACAGCCCCTCAAAAAGTGTGAGCTCCGGGCACTTTATCTAATTAGAAAACTGACACTAGTCAAGTTAGATGTGGCTGTTGGCAGCAGATTATGAGCAGTTCAGCAGCATTAACGTACGGTACTCTCTTCCCTGAAATAACTGAATATTGGATTTGGAAAGAAGAGTGTATGCATCAAAATGGACATGTGTCCGTGAGAAGATGACATATCCTCACTGCAGGTGGATAAAGCTCAATGGTGTGTTTTGGTTTTTGAATTTGGATTTCACTTTGTAAGAGAGTGTCTCCCAAAGCTGAGTCACCTGCAGTGCGAGGTTTAATGCAAACCATTTCTGCTCCAGCTGCCATTAGTAGTCATAATGGTTGACACAAGGGTCAAAAATTATTAAACCTCCAAGGAGCATCATTTCCTCTTCAGTGAGAGGCGTCATTTTTCTTTGACACATTAGTCCCGAAACCACTTCAGGCTCTTGACCTCCCACCCTTTAACCTCAGTAACTAATTAAAGATGGACAAGGCTTAGGCTAAAATAGTTTTTGTTAAACCTATTCATTCTGAAGTCCCCTTCAGGCACTCCTTGTCACTTAGGACACAGTCTGCCATATTTACATGGAGATGAAAGTAGAAGGCTGCTACGAGAAGAAGAAAAATCTAAGACTTAACTTAACCTTTGCAGTTAGAATGTATGATGCAATTTATATAATGAAAAAATCCATTTCAGTACATGGTAAAAACAGATTGCTTGGGAAGAGACCAAAACGTACAAATAAAGTTAATCTTCAGGATGATTAACACTGATTATTTTAAAGTCAGAAATTCCAATTTGGGTTCATACATGATTTGCTGACACAGAATTCCGATATAACTAGCCACCTAAAGGGCTAATCCTACCCTTCCACAAATGGGGTTGCCATATGGGACATCCATTATAATCTATGAAGTTGAGGTGTTCAGAATAAGGGACCATCCATTTGTAAATAGGAGATGTCCATTCCATTATCATTTTTTATAGAAATTCTCCCTTAAAATAAGGGACATTTCTTAAAATAAGGAACACCTGGCAACCCTATACACACATTTTTTTTTCATCAAGAGAAACCTTGCACACAGTATAGAAATAGCTATTTAAACCTAATCAGTTGTGTTTAAGGAGATATTTGGCATGAAAGCATCCATTGGCATAGTGACAAATTATGCCATGTATATTAGTTATTTCAGATACTGTACATTGAAGGGAGGCTTGGCTTCTAAGACAGAAGAGCTGTGCTTTCTCTGCACCACCTTGCACATGTTTTCTTGATTCCATGAGTGTTGTTGCAATGTTTTTATTTGCATTTCTATCATCATTTGAGTTGATATTTCAGCGCGATATCAATGAGATTTAGAGGCTTTTAAGATTATAAATGCAGTTTTGTTGGGAATGAAGACTTTTGTTGCCATCTTTCCAACCCTAATATAATTCTGCAGATTCCTCCATCCAGTTTGCTTGTCCTTGGTAAGTTCCTGCTGTTTCAAATTCCAATATTTTTACAAATTGGAGATGGCAGTAAAACTTATTCTGCTTAGTACAGCTGAAGTCTAGAGGAATATACGGCTCTAGAGTTCACCTGTAGTGGAAAGTTTATACTCCTAGGCCTTTTTTACATGGACTGGGGTGGGTGGGTGTGTGCCTGTTTACACGGACACCCACCCACCTCCACCTCCCCACACCCACCTCCACCTACGGACCATCCTCCGTTCTGGCGGATGGCTCCATGGGTGGAGGTGGGTGTGCGTAGGTGTTGCAGGAGCGCGCACGCACAAACACCCGCCACCCGTGGTGTTTACACAGGCATACACCCGCCCCATGCCCATCCCCCCACCCACCGGCGGCCATATACATGGACTACCCCCCCCCGCACACCCGTTCGAACACCAAGCGGCCCGGGGGGGGGGAGGGGGAACAGTCCGCATAAAAACGGCCATAGTGAAATCAGTCCCATCTAGAGAAATACATGACACTTGCCTATGGCTGGAATGATGACCCAATTAAAAAAATGATTTTTCAGCAAAAAGATGGGGCTGGGCTGGGACTCAGAACACCCGGCTTCAGTTCCCTTAAGGTCCTTTCTAATCCTAAAAATCAATGATCTTCCTAGAGTCATATATGAATCATTTAAAATTATTCTTTCATTCAGTTCCACATATCCAAGTTGGGTATAAACAATGGGAAATAGTAGGAGGAATTTAAATACTATAATGATAGGGCTCAAAGAAGTGCTTATATGGGTGATGTCTCCCTCCCTTCCAACCCTTTGTACAGGTAAAGAGAAGAACTTGAATATTCCAACTCCTTCCTCAAAATGAAAAATGACACAGCTGTCATGTTGGAACAGAACTTGAGAAAAATATTAAAAAGGAAATGTAAATAAGTCAATTTGTTCAGACAGCAGCTAGTAGACTGCTGTTAGTACTGTGGATCACAGTGATGGACACATAACTCAACTGCATCTTTCCCACAAATAAGTGTAATTTAAAAAGACCAATTCACTACTTTCTTCCTTGGATCATAATTACCACTATTATTTCCCAGTACTAGTTATCTGATGTATCCACATTCAATTTTTCCAAGAGCTATAAATTGTCCCATATTAGACTGATTTATCCCCAAAGAAAAAACCCACTAGCTAAAGTTCAGAGAGAAAAGGAAAACTCAACTCCTGTCTTGCCAGAACTGGCCAAAAAAGGGGTGGGGGGGAATCCTTAAAAATAACTCTCTCAATATTGATTTAGACAGAGCGTGGTTGCCATGTTGGTCTCAAATGTAAGGGATGGAGGGAAAGGGCCTTTTCATGTGGCCTGTGGTGATGGGGATGGGTGTGCATCGCAGTGCGGAGGTGACCATTCCATGGGTGCGACTGCACACCCATCTCCACCTACGGAGCAACCACCGTTGTCACCGCAAGCGCTTCCACGGTCACACGGGTGTCCCCACCATGCCCACGCAGCAGATCTGTGTGGGCATGGGCGTGTGATTGTGCGCGTCTCCTGTGAAAAGGGCCAAAGTAGTCATATCTTTTATTGGACCAACCTCTGTTGGTGAGAGTGTGCAAGCTTTCGGCCTACACAGGGCCCTTCCTCAGACAAGTAACGTAGCCAGGCAAAAATCTATCAACTGAGCAAATGTAGGACAGGTATACATGAGGAGGAGGCATGGGATGAATGAGGCAGCCCGATTCTTAAGTGACGAGATGAGAGAGCATGAGCTGAAGCCTGGAATAAGAAATGGGGCTCGGCCAGTTCTTTTGAAAGTATTATTGCTTTTGCAACAACAGAAGAATCTCTAGGCTGATTAAAAAATAAACAGAGACCACCTGTTATGACACTGTGGCTTTTTAGTAATCCCCACAAAATGGAAAAAATAAAATTTAAAAAGAACATGGAAATAATCTTTATGCAAAAATCAAAATGATTCTTTGCCATAGGGGAAAAGTAGAGCAACAAAAATTACTGTCAGGGTGCTTTTAAGACATGCATGACAATTTCAGTTTACAGGAATCTCTCACAATCACAAGGACACCTCAGCACATGCACCAAGTGCTGTTTACATCCCCCTGAACGCATGTGAAAAATGTCATGTGGTACCTTGGCAGTGGCAATGGGAGTAAATGGCAACTGGAGCGTTTGGAGTATTCAATTGGATTCAGTTCATTGGAGCATATATTATAATAAAATAATAATAATCTTTATTTTTATATCGTGTCCCCCTGCCATGGCACTCAGAGCGCTTTACATATAACTTTTAAATCCGCAGAACAACCCTGTGAGGTAGGTTAGGCTGAGAGAATAATTCAAGCAGCCCAAGGTTACCCATTGAGTTTCTTTTTCAAAATGAATGCTTCAAAAAGAATTTTCAAAAATTCAATTTCAAAATGGATTTTGAATTTTTCTTCTCCAAAATGAATGCTTTAAAAAATGTTATGAATGCTTTCAAAATGGCAATTGGAGCAAAAGCAATCTTATGTGAATGGTGTTTTGAAGTTAATCTCATCTTTAGCATGTGAGTTTGGGAATGCACACTCTGGAACCCTTGATATTGGGGGTTCTAGAAACCAGATTAAGACATCTAAGTTTCCACATAACACACATGAATTGTTCACATGAGTAGGTGTGAATTTTAATTGCCTGTTTGCAGAAGTTTTGTCTCATCTTAAAACACCCTGAGTTTCGGAATCAGGACCCTAGCCAGGAAGGTGGGAGGAGTAGGGGGTGCAGTATGGGGGAAACACTTTGCCAACCTCTAAAATTCCTGCCCCCCTGTGATGTGTTCTAGATTTTCCTCTCAGTTTCTTAGCTGAACATAAGAAGTGCCATACTGAGTCAGACCAATGGTCCATCAAGCCCACCATCCTGTCCTCCCACAGTGGCCAATCTAGATCGCATGGGAGAAGAACCAACAGTCACAATGGGCAATTCATTCCTCGTTGTTCACTCCCAGCTCCTGACTGTAAGAAGTTCATCCCAGAAGCTACTTGGTTAATAGTCATTAATGGACCTACTCTCCAAGAACTTATCCAGTTCTTTTTTAAACCAAGCTATACTACTGGCCTTGACAACATCCTCTGGCAACAAATTCTGTAAGTTAATAATGCATTGAGAGAAAAAGTACTTCTTTTTGTTTGTTTTAAATCTGCCGGCAGCTAGTTTCATGGAGTGTCCCCCAGTTCTAGTACTATCTGAGAGGGTAAATAACCGATCCCTATCTACTCGTTCCATGCCACTGAAGATTTTATAAACCTCAATCATGTCCCCTGTCAGTCTTCTCTTCTCTAAGCTGAAGAGACCCAGCTTGTCAAGCCTCTCATTGTATGGAAGCTGTTCTATACCCTGTATGATTCTTGTTATCCTTCTCTGGACCTTTTCTAGTTCAGCTACGTCTTTTTTGAGGTGAAACTGCACACAATATTCCAGGTGTGGTCGCACCATTGATTTGTATAAAGGCATTATGACATCCTAAGTTTTATTCTCTATCCCTTTGCGGATAACTCCTACTGTACAGCGCCAAGTACATGACTGGCGCTATATAAATGTTTATAATAATAATAATAATAACAACATTCTGTTTGCTTTTTTCACTGCTGCTGCACACTGGGCTGAGGATTTCAGTGTATTGTCCACAATCACTCTCAGATCCTTTTCCCGAGTGGTAACTCCTAGCTTAGTACCCAGCATTGTGTACTCATAGTTTGAATTATTTTTCTCTATGTGCATCACTTTGCACTTGTCCACATTAAATTTCATCTGCCATTTAGATGCCCAGGTACCCAGCCTCGTAAGATCCTGTTGCAGTTCCTCACAGTCTGCATGTGTTTTAACTACCTTGAATAACTTTGTGTCCTCTGCAAATTTGGTCACCTCACTCTTAACGCCCTTTTCCAGATCATTAATGAATACATTAAACAGCACCGGTCCCAATACAGATTGATGGAGCACACCACCTTTTACATCTCTCCATTGTGAAAACTGACCATTCAGACCTACTCTTTGCTTCCTATCCTTTAGCCAGTTACTGATCCATAGTAAGACACTATCTCCTATCCCATGACTTTTTAATTTTCTCAAGAGTCTTTTATGTGGGACCTTATCAAATGCTTTCTGGAAAACCAGGTACATTATATCTACTGGGTCTCCCTTGTCCACATGCTTATTTACACCCTCAAAGAATTCCAACAGATTAGTGAGGCATGACTTACCTTGGCTAAATCCATGTCGACTCTTCCCCATTAAGCCATGTTTATCAATAAGCCCAGTGATTCTATTCTTAATGATAGTTTCCACCATTTTGCCCAGCACAGATGTCAAGCTTACTGACTGTAGTTTCCAGGATCACCTCTGGATCGCTTTTTAAATATCATTGGAAGAAGTAACCCCCTTCTGTCATGTAGTGTGGCCCCTGCCCCTCAATGCCAATATCTTAGCTAAAGGCTTGTTGGGAATACATACAAAGGTTTACAGAGTAACCCCTTTTCCTTGCAAAGAAGGCTGTTTATTTGAGCAGTGGTATACAACACATGGCAGCCTTTTGAGACCATGTTTTTATATATGGGAGGGCATACCCCTTTCTCTCCCAGCTTCATCCCCTCAGCTACCAGAAGACTCAGTGAGTGAAAAAAATATGTTACAAGAATGCCTCTAGTTAATTGATATTAACACCCCTAACATTTTCCGAGCCTGGAAACAGCAATGGATTGATTTCAGAGCTCACTGTTGGGCAGTACAATACATTACGGCTCATATGACTTTCAGAAACAATCTAAATTCATAGAGCTATTTGCAAAGTTCAAGAAAGACCTGATGTATGGCAGTATTTGGTTACAGATTGCAATTTTCCCCCTGTGGTGACTAATTCCATCCCGTCTCCCCCACAAGAGTCTTGCTGATTTGTTACTCTCCAACTTCATTAAAAAAAATTATATATATATATATATATATATATATACTTAAACAAGGAGGGCAAGCTCAGACAGTGAACTCCTGACTCTTGTCTTCAACCCCCTGCCTACACAAGGGTTCAGCTAAAGGTCTTGTGCAGCATTATCCTTTATCTCCTTTGAGGCTTACACAAAAGCTAGCTCCAAGAGAAGTTTTTGGCAGTGGCACGATATGAAGGGAAGGATTCACAGACATACAGCATTTATGAAAAGCTCTTACATATACTGGTAAAATTTTTGCTGAAAACAGAGAACGTCTGGCAGGTTATTCGGGAAAACAGAGTCTTCTTACTTTGTCAACCACTCCTGTGACCTCCATGCCCTCCAGTTGTAGGCCATGACCAACCCCACCAGACACAAGCAACTAACTCAGTGGATCAGGATATGAGAAATCAAGTCATTTGGGGAGTACAATCGTCACAATTCCACTCTCAGATGACACTGCAAACTGCTACTCAGTATATCACAGCTTCTTACATTCAGAAGCTGAATGTAAGAAGCTGAGTACTAGGCCAACACTGCTCGTCTGAGGAAGGATGGGTGGTCTTGAACCAAGTCACAGGAAATGTGGATTTAATTCAAGGTTCCGCCACAGCCTGATATCCTGTCCTTCAGCTCCCTATTTATGAAATGGAATTCTTGCCTATATTTTCTTTCTATTAAATTTTTCAGGATCCTCCCTAGTAACAATGATCCTGCTAACTGTACCATATTGTCCTATTTGCCTCTAGTACAGGCAGCAAAAAACATACACTGCCTCTACTGTCATGTGGACTTTTAAAAAAAAGTTTCAGTTCCTCAGGGGCGTGAAGAAACTGCATTTCCGCCTAAATAGATAAATAGCTTTGAAAACAGAAGGCTTGTGAATATAAGTCAGTCTCATTACTCAGGGAGGTTGACTGGATTTTTGAACATCTAGGGCTGTTCAAAACCTTCAAACTTTTGCCTGAAATTCAACCAAACGGTCCTTCCCCCCCGCCCATTCAAGTTCCGTAATAGAGAGAGAGATTTATACCATGACATTCCCATTTCATGTACCATGGCCCTTGTAGCTCCATTAGAAAGCAAGCATGCTGAGGCAGCATTAGAAGTGCTGCTCTGGAGGTATTTCTAGTCAGATGAAAAAGCAGCCAGACAAAAATAATTTTGGGGGGAGAAATCTCTAGCTCGATTTTGCAAATACAAGAGATTCAAGCAGATTTTCATAAATATTCTGGCCTGTATTTTCAGCTATCCGTACATGAAATATAACCCTCACAAGTCCTCCACTGTGCCTGATCCAGAACATATACGTGAGACTATCACAGCTCAGGTGCCTTGTCTCTCGAATTAACTGTGAAGAATCATTAAAAGGATTGAGGTCCCAGCTTCAGTGCCTTGGGGGTGGGTGGGTGGGGGCAGTGTTTCAAACAAGCATAATACTTGTATCTTGATCTTCACTGCCAGCAGTGGCCCCCTTTGCAAGCCCAAACATTTAGCGCCTCTCTTTTGAAAATGTGACTGATGAACGGCCCACCTAGGGGAACTACACTCATGCAGGATAGGGTGGCTATATATGCAAAATTTAGAGGACACGTAGCAGCCCTGTAACCTGTATTTTTCATAAGTGCAACCCTGCCACCTGTATTTTTCATAAGTGGGTGAAAACAGACATGACGCTAACCACCCGTTAACCACCCCTGGTGCTTATTTATGCATGTTGCAGGGCTGTATTGGTGCCCTATGCAGTCGTGCAACATGCATGAATAACCACCAAGGGTGGTTAACAGGTGGTTAGCGTCATGACTGTTTTTACCCAGTGTCCTCTAAAATTTGCACATCTGGCCACCCTAATGCAGGATTGGGCCCAAACACATCACTCAGGCTGGTTTGAGTCAATCACTACTGTCAGTCAGTCTGAATATACAATGGACACGAGCCCCTTCCTTATGCTCCTAGTACTGATCACATACTTCCTCCTCAAGGTCCCAAGCCAGCTCCCGGGTTGTAGCTTGCTTCGTTCCGAGCTCCTTCCCTTTGAGCAGCTCATAGGAGACTTGACTTCTCTCTGCAGCCTTGCCCCTATATACTCCTCAAAAGAGTGGGGCCCAAGTGATGAGCAGGCCCGCCTTAAAGGGGGTCATAGCCTGACTTATCACAGTGATGCATAAGCTTTGGGCCTGGCATCAATTTTGATCTGACCCAAACATTTCAATATCACAAATCCAAACATTTTCACCTTTATCCCTACTTACTGTATTCTACCATAACTCATTGTAGTGGACAAGAATGAACAGGTACCTTTCCTTTTCAAGCACTGCCAGTGCTTATTACACTTTAACAACAAAAGAGAACATGAAGATTTAATGAGAAAAGGAAACTGTAAAAAAAAGCAAGGAACTTCATTTAGATGCTCAAGGAACTTGAGGAACTTCATTGGACCTATTCTGCAGTGTTCAATCATAGTTAATTTGTATTTTGCTTTCTAGCATACCCAGCTCAAGCTGTTGCACTGCACAAACTCCTCTCAGTTCCTCTGAGAGCATTGATCATAGATATTTTTACCACCAACTGGCAAGCAAAAATTTGGCTGACACACTGTGAGTTTCGAGGAACATGCCTATTAAGCAAGGCTATTAAAATAATTCACTCAAATCTTGAAGACCTAGTAGGATTCTCAAACTTCCTTTATCTGTGTTTTCCCCCCCAATTCTTTTTTTTCTGTCCTCCTCTTAAGACTCTTCTCCTCAACCTTAGCTTAGGTGGAGCTTAGCTTGTCCTCTTGATCTTCCATTTCTTTCATGTTGCCTTTTCCTCTCTTCTTTGTTGAGTCCTTCATATATCTTGTGTCTCCCTCCTTGTATCTGCCTTTGTCTCTCCCTTTCCCTTCTGTTTCATGCCTAGGACTATGGATACCCTTGTGTGAGTTTTTTTCTTGAGTTGTTAAAATGAAACGAAAGTCTAGAGGAGCATCTCTGAAAGCCTAGAAACTAGGTAATTCCCAGAAGCAGTTTTATTATTCCAGCAAGTAATAAGCATTCTAAATTGTCCTATCCACTCTTGGCTTCCAGAATACTACTACTACTACTAATTATCATTTCTAAAGTGCTACTAGGCGTATGCAGTGCTTTACAGTCACAGATTTCAGAGACTGGTCCCTGCCCAGTGGGCTTACAAGCTAAAATGGACATGGGTGAGGGGAACACAGGGAAAGATTAACATATACATAGTCCCATATTTTTTTTATTTTTTTACAGATGGGTACCCTGTCTTCCCAGGTCTATACTAGGAATATATACTACCAAAATACTGATTAGATTAATGGGATGATTCTAATGTCATCCACAGTGAAAAAATTTCATTGGCTAGAATGGGCTAGCCCTCATTTGCAGAAGGGTGAGATAAGAATCTGGCAAGGGGTGAAAAAAGGCATGACGCTAACCCCACTTCAACATTTCATGCATGTTGCAGGGTTGCATAGGGCACCAATACAGCCCTGCAACATGCATAAGCAATGTTAAATTGGTGTTAAAGTGAAGTTAGCATCATGTCTGTTTTCACTCCAGAAGTGTCCAATCAATGGTCACTATTTGTGCTGCTTTCCCAACTCAGATTGGGCAGGCTTTCAGCCAGACATTAGCCAATACAGTGTTGAACAACACAAAGCTAAAGTGATCTCATTTATCCGATTTCTAATTTGTGATCAGTAGTGCAGAGTGGGATTAAATCAGGTATCGGTTATATATAGCTGCCCTGAGCCACTGTGCAGGAAGGACGGGGTATTAAATTTGTTTAAATAAATAAATGTTACAAGTTACACTTCAAGAATGCACAGGGCCTGGGGTGGAAGTAGGTGTGGAGACACATATAGCCTTAATTTAGAAGTGAAAGTTTGACACCTGCTGGGTCACTTTCAGTTGATCTGACTCTATACTCAGGCACGCTCTGTCAAAAATCAAAGTATAGAAGTAAATTAATATCTAAATTAAAAACAGTAGCTGTGAATTTGGGTGGTAATTATCATGCACACTATTCAAGAAAACTCAATACTTGCTTGCTTAACACTTAACAAAAAGGAATTAACAGTATTTGGTCCATTTCCTATTCTGTTCCCAACTGACATCTAGAGTACACTGGAAACAGGTCCTGTCACTGCAATACAGTCAGCACTTTGCCTCCAGAGACTCAGCTGCCCCTTCTCCATTAATAAACAACACTTCCATTAGCTGGGTCTGTCCTTTCTAAAGCTACAGATCTTTCCCAAATCCATTCCCAACACTTGCCACGGCACAGTACTTTGCCAGAGCCCATTAAGAACTGCATAATTTTTAACTTACTAGCATGCTTTCAGCTTTTCTAAAATGTGTCACGATTAATTCACTAGTGAGTGAAGACCTGTCACCTTTCTAGTGACCATTCTGGTTATATGCCACAGAATTCTAAACACTGAGCAAGGTGATCAGAAACCATGGAGCACAAGCCTCTTACAGAAATAATTAATTGACCTAGAAACCCAACACACATTCAAATGAGGTAGAGTAAGACTGCATTTGGCCTAGATCTGCCAAACCTTTGGGGTGATCCCAAATATGGTTTTGAGATGCACATGGACTGCTTTTGTTGCTTTGGGGTATGTGCTCATGATCACTACTTAGAGATTTATGGACCATTAATAACCTCTTAATGGTTAAAGCATGGCTAAATGATCTGTATGCTTGACAAAAGAACTGTTAAAGCACGTAAACTATTCCAGAATAACTAATGCCGACTGAGGAAGCTCGTGAAAATGCACCTAGAATTGAATTGGAACGGCCCTTTCTTTGTGGAGATTTTTTCCTTTTTTGGAACATCACACTGAGTTTTGTTGAGGGTTTTAAATCATGGTGGAGCTCTGTGGAAAGTTCCAAATGCAGGGGGATGCCAATAAAGCCTTGACTGAGGCCACTGACACGATGACTCCTAGTCATCCACTCCTACTGCTGCGCCAACACAGGTCCTGGAGGGCCTGAGGCGGTAGAAGCAGGAGGGTAGGTGGTTAGAACGCAGGTGGCACCGAACTCGAGCTGAATCTGACCGATTGCAACATAGATTGTTTTTGAAAGATTATGCTGTGGCTGTGAGGGGAGCGAAGGAGGTTTTCTTTGCTGCC
Organism: Sphenodon punctatus; assembly: GCA_003113815.1. NCBI lineage: Eukaryota > Metazoa > Chordata > Lepidosauria > Sphenodontia > Sphenodontidae > Sphenodon > Sphenodon punctatus. Next base: position 2,445,446 of record QEPC01001236.1, read on the forward strand.
ATCATAGCATCTGCAAAGCCATGTCCAGTGAAGCTTTTCCAGGTGTTGAGGGGTTTTGGTCAGTCCAGCCTGTCTCTGCCAGGAATTGGAGGGGTCCAGTGCCCGCTGTGACATTTTCATTGACTACTTCACAGATAAAAATCAGTCGTATTCACCACGACCTTGGTGCGACCATTTCTGGAGCAGAGTCAGAGCTGGGGGTTATGGAAGCCCAGCCTTGTTTTTTTTGGGGGAGGATCGGTTTCAGTTGTTGCCCACTGATATGCAGGAGGTGCTGGGGGCTGTGCGAGCCACAATTTGTGAATTAGACCCATGCCCATCCTGGCTGGTGAAAGCCAGCTGGGACACATTGGGGCCGTTGCTGGCTGTGGTGATCATCGCCTCCCTTTGGAAGGGCAGAGTGCTGAGCTGCCTTAAGGAAGCAATTGTTCGGACTCTGCTTAAGAAGACATCACTGGACACGGATTCCCCTGCCAGCTATCAGCCTCTCTCTAACCTTCCCTTTTTAGGAAAGGTTATTGAATAGGCAGTGGCTACTCAGCTTCAGGAGCATCTGGATGCTATCGGATTCCTAGATCCTTCACAGTCTGGTTTCCATCCTGGGCATGGCATGGAGACTGTGCTCATGGCCTTGGTCGATGACCTTAGCCTCGAGTTAGACTGGGGAAATTCTACCCTGTTTATTTTATTAGATCTTTCAGCGGCTTTTGATACCGTTGATCATAAGGTGTTGTTGACTTGCCTGCAGGACCTGGCTGGAGTGGGCAGGACTGCTCGAGTGGTTCTGCTCTTCCTTGGCCAGGAGGTCTCAGCGGGTGGTGTTGGGTGATTGCTCATCATCTCCTCGGGATCTGTTTTGTGGGGTCCTGCAAAGTCCCATTCTGTCCCCCCTCTTGTTCAGCTGATGGGTGAGTCATTCAAAGCTTTGGGGTGGAGTGCCATCAGTATGCTGATAACATCCAGCTCTACTCCTTTTCATCTGACCCAGGTCTGGCAGTCTTGGTGCTTACCCGTTGCCTGGCTGAGGTAGGGAACTGGATGAGAGCGAGTTGACTGAAGCGGATTCTTGACAAGACTGAGGTGATGATGGTCAGCTGATCTTGTGCCCTAGAGGGGATTGGGACTCCTCTTATTGATGGGGTTTGGCCCCTTCTGGCTGATTGGGTTTACAGCCTTGGAGTGCTTCTGGATCCTTTGCTGTGCCTGGATTGCAAGGTTGTGGCAGTGGCCAGGAGCACTTTTCACCAACTCCATCTGGTGAGGAGGCTGTGACCTTTTCTTTCGAGCTTGGATCTGGCCACTGTCATCCATGCTTTCATCACTTTGAGGCTGGATGACTATAATGTGATCTATGTGGGGCTGCCCTTGGTCATGGTTCAGAGGCTGCAGCTAGTGCAGAATGCGTCAGCTCGTCTTCTTATGGGGACGGGTCACTGTGAGCACATAACACCAATGCTCCGTTCGCTGCACTGGCTGCCGATAGTTTTTCAGGTCCAATTCAAGGTGCTGGTGATGACCTTTAAAGCCCTTAAACAGCCTAGGCCCCATCTATCTGAAGGATTGTCTGGCTCTCCATGTCCCATCATGGCCTCTGCGATCAGCTGGGGGCGCCTTCCTGGAGACTCAGGTTTTTCCCCCAGGTCTCCACTATGAGGAGGGTGTTCTCAGTCGTCACACCTTTGCTGTGGAACTCCCTCCTCCGGGAAGTCCGCCTATGTTCAAGCCTGGTGGCCTTCTGGAGGCAAAGTAAGACCATTTTGTATCTTTGGGCTTTTGGAAGCAGATACAGGGGCAAGGGGGCAGGAGTTGAAGGGGACGATGGATTGGGAGGATAGGGAGGGATTAGGTGGGAAGTTGTTGGAGGTTGGGAATGGGTTGGGTCTTCGTGGTGATTGTATTTTAAATGTTTTTATATTGTATTTTATAATTTTTTGTGAGCTGCCCTGAGCCTTCGGGGAAGGGTGGGATCCAAATATGAATAAATAAATAAATAAATCTTGCATGTGAGCAGTACCAGGTGCTATTGTTTTGTGTATGCGCAGCGAAGACCGCAGACGATTTGGATCTCTGGTGAAACAGACCAGGTTGCAGACCAAATCGGGCTGATCCATCAAAAATGGAATCCACCCCAAATTTCATGTCAGCCCTAAATGCACCCTTAGACTGAAGCACCCGAATCACCAGCCCCTGGGGTATATGGGATCTTACTCTACCTACGTATAATAAACAAAGTGCCAGTAAGTTACTATCAAACTGAAAATGTCATTGCCAACAGTATGTATGTAATGAATGTGAAAGGAATTGGGAAACAGTCACAGGAGAAGCAGTGAAGAACAAGTTGCTGTACATGACAGTTCATTTCTGGAAAGTTAAGGAGATTAATGCCTTCACCTACAGCTCATGCATTACTGTCCCTATCCATGCAGAGATGAAATGTCGTCATGTATAGCAAGTTGTTCTTCACTGCTCAAGCAGAGAAGGCTCCCACGGAACCTGCTCTCCTGAACCCCAAGCTATGGAACAGAATGTTTAATTAAGAAAATCATAAATATGAAGCTGTGCTTTGTGTTTAAATAATGCACTGTAAATGCCAAGTCCCAAAACAAGCGTGATGTTAAGTGTGAAAACTGATCCAGCCATAAAAAAATTTCAGCACAGATTGGAGTACTGCTTGCTGCAAAGCTATTTCACCTTTCCTCTTCAGAATTTTCAGAAGAACAATGACAGGGAAATATTCTTCAAGTAATTTTAAAGGCAGTGGGCGTAGGGCAGTAGTGGTCTGTCCTGTTCCAACCTGGAGGTCTCCGACACTGAATCTCGCAGTGTCTGCTATAGTGCCTGTGAGGTAACTGGTCGCAACCACTGAGCCGAACCACTGCAACATCTCCACCATGCCAAGCTACTGGGGCTAGGTCCACTTCACTGTCCAGTCCCAACTTGCAAATCCCAACTCCAGCTCTGCTGCATTGGGTACAAAAGGTGTGGACAGAAAAATTCCACGTTACAGCACTGCTATTGGACGAAGTCCTAAAATGACTTACTCTTGAGTAATACCGTCTTCAGTCACTGTGTTCCACCCTGGTATGCCTACAGTGATTTAGAACAGTCCAATGACTGGATGTCACTGCAGCCTTTTCACCCCAGAGGACACAGATAAAATGCAATCAATAGTAACACAAGCCAGCTGTCTGGCCGAACCTCCACATAACACAAGAGAAAAATCAGGGAAGCTATTAATAAGAAAGATCACTCTTGTAGGGGTGGGGAGGCCTAGTTTGGGGTTATTGCAGTCTTTTTCAATCATGCATCATTATGGAACATCTGATTATCATAGCTTGAAAGCCTACTGTGGGCTGAATAGATCAAATTTGCCAGGAAATTTGAAAGCGCACTGTATTATAGTTACCAAGAGATCTCTCCCAGCTGTGTCCCTCACTGCAATGATAGCAGAATAATGAGTAAATTCTGGATATAATGATGTGTCGTTCAGGAGGATCATGTCCTTGAATAGCCTGTAAATTCCTTATCTTCCTTTCCGACATTCTGCAGTTGCCTTTGAAACGCTAAACAAGAGCAGGCTAAGCAGAATAAGAACAAGGACTCCGATTCTGGAGAAGGAATTCAAGCCCTGGCATCAAGAGGGTGTAGGCAGGTCTTGACTGAAATGCAACTTTGAGAGATGAAAGATGAGAAGAAGCAAGGTCTTATTGTTAAGGCAGTGGACTGGAACTCAGATGTTTTCGGACTTTCAGTTCCAAATTCAGTTCTTGGACTTTCTGTTAAGTCACACAATTTCTCTTTCATTTAGTTATCCAGTATACAATGGGAGTAAATTTTTCTTTCTGTATGGACTGTGAACTATTGGGAGTAAAATCAACACTTCAGCAGTCCATCCATGCCTTAAAATTTGTGTGATCAACAAACTGCTTTGAAAATACAGGATGAAAAAGTGACCTTTACTATAAGAGTGTGTTCTCATGAGTGTGCCAGATCTGGAGTGTTAATGCTGGAGTAACAATCTCCCTCTGCCTTCATTCTTATGAACGGTGGAACCAGCAGCAAAAAGGACTCTGACCCATCCCGATCCTCACTCACCTAAAACTTTCAGGGGAGTTAGCAATCAGTAAGAGTAAGCAATCAGTGAGGCAGAGATGTTGGGTGTGGAACACATAAGGAGGAAGTACTGAAGCTTGCTGGGAAAGCAGGGGATGCACAGAGTAAGGTAAACAAGGAAAAATTCTTCTCAAAAATACACATGAGAATAACCCTCCCCAAATCATGAGAATAGGAGGCTCCCTGAACAGGTTAACTTCATTTGTTTGGAGATGTAATTATCTCCCATTACCTCCACTTTAACCTCTGTTCTCATGTGAACACAGATTAAGTTAAAGCAAGTTAGGGTATTTTCAGATGTTACGAGATCACAGTCAACCACAGTGAACCACGGTCAATTTCGCTGCGGGGCCAAAGCGCCCTGAAAGTCTGTTTGGTGGCTGCCAGATGTTCACCACGGACGATTCCCACATGGAGTCAATTTCAACCACGCTTCCTGGGCTCCCTGTGGGCCGAGCTCCGAAAGCGTGGTCAAAGTGATTCCCGGCGGGAAGCAATAAAAAGTAACGTCAGGCCGGCGATCATGGTCCAGAATCCCCGGCGGGATTCCGGGCCGTGCTCAAAGTGGCTGGGCGCTGTGGCCGCATTGGCTGCGGTGCCCGCCTGTCTCCCCAGAGGGCGGGCAGCAGGGGAGCGTGGAGGGCGGGGCCGTGCGGCTGCACGGTGCACCGCGCGGCCCCGCCCCCTCCCCGATTCCCCGCCGGGATCAGCCGGCACATCTATTCGGGCCATTTTTTGACCATGGGGGTGGTGGGGGTGGTTATTTCATTCACCCCCGCCCGGGATTCATTGGGATGAATCGGGACGGCGTAACATCTGAAATCACCCTTACTTACCTCTAAGACAAATAAATACATCCATGTTTGGGTCTTTATATGTCAAAAGTGCACAAACTGTGGTTCTAGAGCCACATGCGGATCTTTGGCCCCACTGCTGTAAATGGATGCAGCTCTTAGGATTAGGAAACTTTGCCCGCCCCTATAAATATGTACTTAAAAATTGGCAGCTTCTGGAAGCATCTTTTAAATAAAAACTGTTTCCATCTCCACTTCCGCATCTCTCTTATTTATGGTCAGTCAGGGAAATCACCTTAACAATGCTCAAATATTTAGAGTTTCTGGAGCTGTTATTGGACACTGAGCTAATCTATAAACCATTTGAGCAAAGAGTAACATATGTAGTGGGTATTAGCCTCATGATCCCATAGATCTTCAGTTCAGTATCTGATCAATAGACTGTGTAGTGAATTGGCCTCTAGATCAATAGTGAGTACGTGCAGGCTTCATCCTTGTTTAGTCCAGAAAAGAACATATACAATTTTTTTAATGAATGACAAGAGAGATCAATAATTCAGCATAATTTCGCCCATGAGATTTTTCCTTAAGTATTCTGTTTTTGCAAGGGCTCATTTTGTATGGCAGGATGGATATCCAGGATATATATCTTTTCCCCTGGTGGGCCACCGTAGACATAGTCATCACCTGCATGGGGGCACCACAGCTCCTGCCCCACCGAACTCCCAGGGCCTCCCCCGAACGTCTGCCACCCCGCCCCCCACCAAGAGGCAGCCCTGTGGTGTCAGATCAGAAGTTGTCGTAGATGGAGGTCATGAGGTCAGGTCTGTAGATATTAATATTAATGCAAGCCTATTCATACAAGCCTATGTGTGGACCCTGGAAATTGCAGCTTAGGAAACACAGGGTCCACTGGGATCACTGATGCTGTTGCTTCTGCTTTCGCTTCTGGAGGTCAGCCCAGGGGTCACTGCTAGGCCCACTGTAGTGTTCAGAACTGAGCAGTGAGCAGCAAAAAGGTCTAGGGCCACTTTTGCTTCTGCTGCTGGGACATGGGCCTCATTGGAAGCACTACTGTTACTCCTGTTGCCAGGGCCAACTACTGTTAACAACAGCAGTGGCCCTGGTGGTGGCAGCAGCAAAAACAGTGGCAGCAGCTCCTGGTAACAGCAGGTCCTGATGGCAACTTGCCCTTGTCTTGCCAGAGGACGCTGTCAAGGCCAGTAGTATAGCTGGGTTTAAAAAAGGACTGGATAACTTCTTAGAGAATAGGTCCATTAATGGCTATTAACCAAGTAGCTTATGGGATGAACTTCTTACTGTTGGGAGCTGGGAGTGAACAACAGGGAATGGATTGCCCATTGTGACTGTTGGTTCTTCTCCCATGCGATCGTGGTTGGCTTGATGGACCATTGGTCTGACTCAGTATGGCACTACTTATGTTCTTTGTAAATTCTCAGACTGGCCCCTGGTTTGGGATGATAGACCTTGGCTAAGGTAAGGATTCATCTCCTGGCCTTGGGTGTACCTGTGTCACTTTTCTCTTCTCCCTGAATACATGCTTTCATTATGTGAGGTTAGGAGCTGGATCTGCGGGCTAGATTGCAGAATGGAAATGGATCAAACATCAACTGGTCATGGCTATATTTGGCCTGTGGACTGGGGGGTTCCACAACTCTGTTTTATATATTTCTTACATTATTGTTATTGCATTAAGGTCTAGGAGATCCTGGCATGGACAAGGCCCCTGTACTAAGCAGTAAGCACTGTACAGCCTAGAGGAGTGTGACTGACCTGAGCCCAATAGAACTTGAGTGATCCTGTTGGGTTTAGCTCGGGGTGGGTGCACTACTGGCCCAAGTCTCTTCTGCTCAGGCGAGACTCCCCAGTTGCAGGAGATCTCATACCCCACAGAGCGCTGTGATGTCACTGTGCTCTGTAGGGCAGGGGTAATACCAGAAAATTGGAGACCGCCTTAGCACCACACCGTATGGAACACAGTGACATCATAACACTTGTGATGGAATAAGGACAACTGGACAAATTGGGGCTGGGCTCACAATAGCCCAGCTGCACCAGGCTCACGCCTAAACATCTGGTCCAAGTAAGGCTCTAGTAAACACAGAGTAAAGTCAGGATGTTACAAATCAGGCATATAATAAAGTCTCCTCTGACTTATGTAGGTGTTTACACCATACTAATACCAGTCATATCACACGGCTTTGCCATGGTACCGGAGCTCCAACTCATGCTATCTAGGAGTGATTACATTGGCTTTGGCAAACCTTTCTTCCTGGGAGTTTAAGGGAACCTCACTCTGATTATTGTTCAGTATATTTCTGCTCCTTAGTTGTTCCTATGAATCCTGACACTGATGACAGAACTTTGGGGAGAAACAGGCTGTCATTCAACATACTAGAAAATTATCTCCTAATCACTCCCAGTGGAGTGTAAAAATCCTGACAGAAATATCTCACCTAAGTACATGGAGAACAGCTGACATCTGGGTTCTTATCAGGCTTTGCAAAGGATATTAGTACAAGCCCAATGGACCTGCTACTCTGAACCGCTATTTTGGTTAAGAGAAATTTCACAGTTTCTCACCACCAATTTATATGTATTCACTGTATTCAGATTATGAGTTACAACAGGGAACTGATCAATACATTGGTGAAAATGTGTCCTTAGCACAAAATCACCATCACTAATATCACTGGTAATGTTACTGAGATCTCAAGTACTACACAGACACTGTATCAGGGTTGAGGATACTTGTGTTGAGTCTTTGCAGGATGCAGCCCAATAACATTACTTCTCTCTTGGGGATCAGCTAACGTGTCTCTTTATTTACATTGTCCCATCACCCTGCATAGTCCATACAGTCTATCTTAGTTATGTACACAGTTCTGTTTTACTCACAGGCTCTGCTGGCTAGGCACGGTCCCTCCTGGCTTGTCCCAACTCTTCAGGCTTGGGGAACACCCTCACAAATCCTGGGTTTGTTTGGAGATTGCGTTCATTCCAGCTCATATCTCCTCAAGCCTCTCACGCAGTCACTCAGTTCAACAGTCTCCCTCAATCAAGTCTCACTCAGGTTTTCTAGGGCTTGGGCTGACCTAACCACACTCTAACCCAAGTGCAACGTGCGAGGCAATCAGGTGCGGTCCTCACCCGCTTCAGCACCTGGGCCTCAAGTAGCACCTTCACTACTCTGTTGGTGCTAGCTCCTTTAAATGGCCAGAGGCATTGTGGGCACTCTGCCCTGCCACAGGCACATATTACTGGATATTCTCAATCCAAAAAGCAGCCCCTCTAAATGAAGGCTGAGGTGGGTATCCCAGGGCTGCTGAGCTTTGGGGCTGCTGAAGGCTAGCAGAATTTATCGACACCACTGACGGATGACAGCAGCACTGCCAGTGGTGCTTGCCTACTGCGGAGGGAGCTGTGCTGATCTCCATAGGAGCCCTTCCAAGGTCCTCCGTCTCCCCCACTCTCATTCCTTTGCTCTGGGATCTCCCTGTCCCGACTCTGAGATGAGTGGACTTCTCCAGCACCCTACATCAAGGATCTTCTTGCCCTCCACATTCCACTCTCTCCTAGCACTCATCCCCTCTGCTCTACTCCTCTGGAGTCCCCCTCTCTCCACATTTCCCTGTACTCTATTCCTGGCTCTGCAGCACCATGGTTAGGCCAGCTATGTTGTAAATCTCACCCGGCTACTGAGTGAGGCTCTCCTCCTGAGTACTTGTGAGCAGACCAGTCTGAGGCCCAGCCTCTCCAGGAGCTCAGCTAGGGAGTGAGAAGAGCTTGTGACTTGGGCAACAACTCGAGCACACCCCAAACTGCAATTAAAGTAGACTCCAAAGGACTAAAGCAGTGAAAGCATGATCTGCAAGGGGTGTAAGATACGACTGGAATAAGCAATTGGATCCAGAGAAAGGGGTGTCTAGTAGGGCTGGACTGGAATTTGGATGAAAGGAGGAGGGCTTCCAACATCATTTCTGCTAAGATGTATTAGGCTCCTTCATTCCCCAGTTAGCCCACAGGCCACAGCACAGTGTCTGACCTATTCCAAATCAATACTTAAGTGTGGATTGTGTAAATGTAGCAATGGGCTATCCGAGACTACTCCAGAAGATGTTTGTTATGAGAGACAGAGATGAGTTTTAAAACATGTGTGCTGTATATTTCTTTTCTCTCTCTCTTACTAAGCCTTCCAGGCTCTTTACATTTCCTACTAAAAACAATTAAATCTGTCAAATCCCCATCGTCACTCTTCTGAGCTGGATGCAACAGTGCTCTGCAAGACAAAAAGGTAATTTGGGCCCCAAATACAAATGAGTTAGCAAACTATGGGTGTACATTGATTTTTACTTTTCATATTTTTGTATTAAGAATCCTGTAGATAACAATGACCTGTCTCTGCTGAACAGATTACCTCACAAGCTTTAATTGGGATTTGCAAGACTGTGTAACACCGTTCACTAAAGCATTCTCTAACTACCTGTATTTGCTGCTAAAATGCCATTTTGTGCCATGCTTTGGCCTGATCCAAAAGCCAGTTGAAGTTAATGGAAAGACTCCAACTGACTTTAATACGACTGTGTCAGATCCTTTTAGGGCAATACTCCCTTGATGGATACAGTTGCCTCAGATATTGCCCTAGATAACTAAATAACTCCGATCTCATCCATTGCCCCTCTAGGTGGCAATGACATGGAGTACAGTCGGTTTCAGCTTCCACAAGAGGTTTGCAAGGGAAGAACATTGTGTGGAGGGAGCCCTCTTCTTCAGTACTGCAGTACGCTAGCCATATACACCATATTAAACCTGTAAGGAGCGTATCCTGGGATAATCAGTATGGTTACTTCATGCTAATGGAATGACACTGATTTATACCACGGTCAGGAGAAATTAAGAGGCTGAAGGGTGCAGCCATATTAGTTTATTTCTGGCCAAATTGACAACAAGCTTTTACAGGTGAGGTCTGTACCTGTAAAATAACCAATCATTGTACTGTGTGAGTGGAGGGGGAAGAATGTGGAGGGAATTAATTCACTTCGTAGCACAGCAAAACACCTGTTCAAGTTTCACAGCTTTGGAATGAAAATGCATAATCTCAGCACTGGGGAAGATACAAACATGCACCTCCACATTGTATGTGCTCTCTCTCTCTCTCTCTCTCACACACACACACACACACACACACACACACACAGCTTCACAGCAAACTTGTTTGTCCCCCTTTTTTGACACTGCATTCCTACACAACACTGGTAGAATTAAACAGTTCCCTATAATTTAACCAGTCAATGCATTACCTGCTAGAGCTATTTCCAATAGTACGCAACAATCCAACCACGTAATTGTATAATGTCTCAGCCCATGACGCCTGTTGTTTAATGCTAATTTCTTTGAACTTACTAAGAGAAATTGCTATTGACTGCTTTCATTAGGAAACTATTGACCCTTTTCCACCGGAGCATCCCGGAGAAGAAATTCACTAAATGGGCCCATATTTCATCTTTTGAACGTCAAGGTGCAATAGTCATGCTGAAGGATATGGTTTATTTAATCCAAAATTAAAATTTTATAGGCTACATTAACTAAAGTAAATTGCTTGATCCATTTAGAAGAACAGCTGCTTTCAGGGTGTTTGGCATCCACAAGTTTTTGAGGCCTAAATTAAGCTAAACAACAAACAGAACTGCTAACATGAAATCCCCACAAGAATATTACAGCTGCTGGGTTCAATTTTTCTAGACAAAAAAACAGGTTCAAAGCAATAAATGTGTCTATTTTGTTTAGATGGAAGATAAAATCTTGGTTCCTTCCACTCAAGTCAATGGCAAAAGTCCCACTGAATGCAATCAGAGTCAGGATTTCTCCGCAAAATCTGTTTCAAATTATTCTTCCACTGGTTCCATTTTTTTTCTGCGGATGGTACATATCACTATGAACTCTCTCTCTTTCCCACTTGCAAGTTAAATGTCATATAATGAAACAGCAATACTGCTTTTTTGCTTGCAAATTATAATAAATTTGTCCAATTTTTGGTGATTATCTTCCAAGGAACCATGGACTCTGAAGCACATATGTAGGGTACCATACCATGAGTGTGCAGAACAGGCTGGGGGTGTGGCAGTGACTCAGTGGCTCCTCTACCACATGCTCCCTGAGGGCCCGAACCCCTCATGGCAAGTTTAATAGCAAAAAGATGTATTTTTACAAAAAAAATACAACTGATCTATGCAGTTCATTGCCACGGGACATCGTGGAGACCAATAGTTCAGGTTTAAAAAAACAATTAGATAAATGTATGGAATAAAGACCAACGAACAGTTACTGAGCAAGAGAGGCAGTGCATGCAACTGCATTCTCAGTGTTCCCAAGCCTCAGACAGCTAGAAGTTCGTAGTGAACAACAGGGGATGGACCACTCCATGACTGCACAGATTTTTATCGTACACTTCTGAAGCACCCAAAATTGGCACAGAACAGGATACTGGCCTAGGGGGCCCCTTGGTCTGAGTCAGAGCTGAAATTAGAACCCGCAAAAATGGGTACACCTGACAAATTTCTGGTACCCAAATCAACCCAACAACATTGGCTACCAATTGGTACCTGATTGCGACCTAATTTGGCTACCTGATGTTCTGGAATGCTGGCTTCCAATTCCAGAATGTTGACTTCTGGTACCGATTATTCATCTTCTGACACTGATTGTGTGGGTTTCCTTCTCAGAAAGTCGACTTCTGGTCCCAGAAAGCCAACTTTTGGTCTCAACATTTTTGACTTCAAGTCCTGATTTTTTTGTTTTCTGTCCCATTTTTTGTGTGTGTCCCAATATACCAATTAGTAATCGAAAAAATAAAAAAACAGGTACCAGAAATGACTGGATGTTTTGGGGTATCCAGGTACCTGAGTGGTACCCAGGTAGCCCATCAAGTCCTCGATGTGGTACTAAAAAATGTGGGTATTACCCAGAGGCGCTAAATTAAGTACCTGTTACAGCTCTAGGTCAGTATGTCAGTTGTTATATTCTACAGTCCCATTCTTGCCATGTAATACATGTGTAAGCCCCCTCTTAAAAAGTGTATCCCCTTCTCCCTCCAACGCCTCACGCTCCTGGAGTCCAGCCTCTCATGCCTCAAGCTCCTTTCCTGGCATGCCTTTCATGCAGAAGCCCCATTTTCACTACACTATGCATACGTAAATCCTGTCCCTCCTTTCCAACTCCTGCTCACACCATGAGCCGCACTTTCCCCACACAGGACTGAGGTGCTCTGCTTGGAAATGTATTATTGGGCCCTTATAACTTTACCTACATCTGCACTTCTGCCCCATAATTTACTCTAAAATTCCAAACCTAAGAAGAACTCCCAACACTTGCTTTCCTTTTATTTATTTAATTAATTTATTTATAAAATAATTTAATACCCTGCCCCTCCTGCTCCAAGCAGCTCGGGGCGGCTTACAATATTAAACTCACTCTGCAAATATGAACATTTTCCTGCATGGTCTGAAGTACATGATGGGCAATATGTAGTCCTGTACAGTGTAAAGTACAGAAATGTAGGCACAGAAAAGCTAATTCAATATTTTATATACCCAACGCAGCAACCACACTTTCTCTTTCTAGACACTACATGAGGGTAATTTTCATGTGATAAGCTAGAGACCTATCTGGCATACCTGTGTAATTCAACACATATATAACTGCATACTCAATCATTCATCTTGCTGAGATTTATTCAACACTATTGAGCCCAATACATACATGTTTCTTCATGTGTGTGTGTATTAATTATTTATTCTTATTATTTCCATTGTAGTTATGCTCAACGGTCCCATTCAAGAGCATTCCTCATTGTGCACATCCAAATTAAGAGCCTATTCCTGCCCTGAACTGGCCAGAATCAAAACAAGGCAAAAGCAGACATACAGAGGAGGCACAGAATGTAATAAACAGACAAAATGATCATGCTGGCAATAGGTACCATCTCACATCTTTTGCCTCATTTTAATAAAGTCTAGGACTGAAACGAGCCATTTTTACTTGTGAGTAATGTTGTCATCTCAGTGTAGCAGGGATCAACCTGCTGTGGCTGAGGCCCCTTTAAGAGTGCCAGGCTGGGACTGGATTGGCTGAAGGCAACCAGGCAATCAGCTGGAAGAAAGGCTTAACAAGGAGAGCCCTGAAGCATCTGGAAGAACCCAGTTCAAATACAGTGGGAAGTGTGGTATGGTACTGGCCCTAAATGCTGGAGGCCCGAAGGGCTCCACATGCCCCTCATTGAGCTGTATCAAGAGAGGGAAGCCTGAGGGGGCTTCATTCTGGGTCTGGCACCAGACCTGAAAGGAGCTCGCTAGCTCTCCAGCAGGAGACCTCTCCAGGGTCCTGAACCCAGGCCAAGCTGCTGAGACAGCTTGGCTGCTTAGGCTGGCTGGGACAAACATTTTCCCTTCTCCAAGGTACTGAAGCTGGCTCTGACGGTGAGTGACATGGGCTGCCTGGAGAAGCCCAGGGACTGGGACAGGGTTGAGGAACCCTCAACTCAGGGTAGGTTGCAACCTTGATGGGCTCTGTCTAGGGGCCTGGTGCCAGAGGAACTGTCTTGGGCTCGAATACCTCAGAGACAACAGGAGTTTGCCAGTCTGAGAAAATTGCCTAGTGGGCTCCCTGAGAGACTATTGGGAGCCAGAGGACTGGAGCCTGTATGAACTGGGGCTAGACAGAGCTGGGGTTACCAGAGGAATTGTGTTCCCAACATTAGCGAGGCTACTATTACTGGTGTGAGACTTGTACTGTTATTATGGGGCTTGTGAAAACTGAAAAAGGCTGAAGCCTGGAACTCTGATAATTGCAGAACTGAACTGAAACAGAGCCGATTCCCAGGCGGGCTGGCTTGTGAGGAGCCTGAACCTACAAGGAGTGGCCCCTGGGCCAGGCCCACCCTGTTACACTTTGGAACTAGGATCAATTTCCTGACCATTTCCGGATACCAATACAATTTCTCACTACTCACAATACAGTGAGATACTGTCCCAACGCTTTACTGACTTTCTGCTTACCATTCACTGCTTACCATTCATTTACTGCTTACCGCATTGTTGAGGATACTGTTTTATTTCTGGTTTCTGCCTGTTCATTTTTTCCACATTTCTGAGTCAATCACTGTCTGAATAGCACACCTATTAACCTCTCACGAGAACTCCTTAAACTCCTTTCCACTGCCTCTAATCAGAATTGTATGTTGTCCCCTTTGCTTTGACCAACCTGCAACTGAATTGCAGATTTGTAAAGAAATTTGTGTACCAGCCAATGAGTGACAAGGAAGTATAAAAGAAAATGGAGTTCAGAAAGGATAGAAATGGAATTGCGTCAGTATTACCTCTCGGGATTTGAAATTTGATTATAAAGTGGCAATGACCTCGCCCAGCAGCCTCATATACACATTGAACAAGAGAGGAGATGGACTAGAACTGACCCCACAGGAGAGGTCCTGAGAAGACGATCTCATCACCACTCTCTGGGATCTCCCCAACAGGAAGAAGCAGAACCACTCAAGAGCAGTCCAGCGCACCCCCGTCAGATTCCACAATTGTGTCAACAACACCTTGTGGTCAACTGTGTGAAAGGCCACTGAAAGATCTAACAGGACCAACAGGATAGAATCCCCCTTGTCAATCTCCATGTGCAGGTCATAGACCAAGGCCACAAGAGCAGTTTCTGTACCATACCCAGGACGGAAGCCCGACTGAAATGGGTCCAGGAATCCGATGACACTGAGATGAACTTGGAACTGTCAGGCAACCACCCTGTTCAATAACCTTCCATAAAAAGGAAAGGTTAGAGACAGACTGATAGCTGGCTGGGGAGTCAGCATCCAAACATGCCTTCTTAAGCAGGGGCCAGACAACCACAGTTTTAAGGGCATCTGACACCCTCCCCTCCCGAAGAGATGCATTGATAACCCCAGCCAGCAACAGCCCCAACATCTGCCAGCTGGCTTTCACCAGTCAGGACGGGCAAGGATCTAGTTCACAACTAGTTGCCCTCATTGCTACAAGCAACTCCTTCATCAGTGGGTGAAACCAATTGAAACTGATCCAATAAGAACATAAGAAGTGCTATACTGGGTCAGACCAATGGTCCATCTAGCCCAGCATCCTTTCTCCAACAGTGGCCAATCATGGTGGCTTGGGAGAAGCACCCAACAGGTCACAATGGAGGATCATTTCCCCCCAGCTCCCATCATGTTCCCTGATCCTGTCTGGTTAATAGCTACTAATGGACCTATCTTCCAGAAACTTGTCCAAATCTCTTTTAAACTCAGTTATAGTGCTGGCCATTACCACAGCTTCTGGCAGTAGGTTCCACAACCCAATTATACGCTGAGTGAAAAAATATTTTCTTTTATTTGTTTCAAACTTGCCACCCATGAGTTTCATGGAATGTCCCCTAGTTCTAGTACTAGCTGAGAGGGTAAATAACGGCTTCTTGTTTATTAGTTCCACACCACTCATGATTTTATACACCTCTATCATATCTCCTCTCAGTCGTCTCTTCTCTAAACTGAACAGCCCCAACCTACCAAGCCTCTCCTCATACGGGAGCCCTTCCATGCCCTCGATCATTTTTGTTGCCCTTCCCTGTATCTTTTCTAGTTCAGCTATGTCTTTTTTCAGATGGGGCGACCAGAACTGCACACATTATTCAAGGTGCGGTTGCACTATTGATTTGTATAGAGGCATTATTACATCCTCAGTTTTATTCTCTATCCCCTTCTGCCACCTGTACATGGCCGTTCTGGACTGCATGTCCCCATTGGGTGGCCAGTTCCTTACTACTGATGCACTGTCCTGTCCCTACCCCTGGTCCAGCCCCTGAGGGTTTGATGGGGGCATCTGTCCACATTACCCTAACTGCCATGCCTATGGGATTTGCCCTATTCTGCTGGGTGTCCGTCCCCTTCTTCTGTCTGTTCTTCTCCATTGTTTTAGCACCCCACCCCTTTGCTGTGGACCATTCGCGCACACGTCCCTGGCTGTGGCTTTCTGCATGGCCCCTGGTTGTCCAAGCAGTGGCTTTCCTTGCCCAGACCAAGCTGCTGGCCTGTCTGTGCCCTTTTGGACCTCTTTTCCCACCTCCACCCCTTGTGTCCACTGCCTGGCTGAGGTTGGAGTCCTGTTGCCATGCCCCTCTGTGGCCCCGTACCCCTCCAATGGCCCCAACTGAAGCTTTTGCGGCTTGTGATGTGTCCACCCACTGACCCCTTGGCAACCTGAGACCTCCCATGCTTCATCATCAATCATCATCATCATCTACGGCTGCAGCCAAATCACAAATACAAAAATATAAAAACAATAAAATAACAAATAATATGTACATAAAATTGAATACTACAACACCAAGTCATCATTGTCAGAAAAAAAGCCCAGATCCCTTAATACATCCTCATAAGAGATCAACCCTCATCCAGACAGACTGCTGTCCAAACCCGCTCCACCCTCGCCACAAACTTAGCCAATAAATGAATATCATGGAGAGAGGATTGTTGTAACAGTCAAACTGTCTTTTCAAATGGAGAAAAATGATCCGGTATATGTGGGTACCGTTCAAGGATAGGAAAAAGCAAATCAGAATAAAATGAATAATCCCATAACATATGAATATCTTCAATTGACTGTCCATCGCAAGGGCAACATCTCAAATGGTGCGGCCCTCCCATGCTTTCTGTGTGCGCGGGCTGCTGCATTCCTGCACAGATCTCCTGTGGGTCTCTCCCATCACCTCGCACAAGTATTTTTTCCTGCTCGCAGCACACACATCTCTCCCTTTGTGCGAGATATGGGATCACACACAGTGACACTGCAAGGGCAACCTGGAAATAGTTAGGAAATACTCTCCGTAGAGAATTCTAGCTCTTTACTCTTTTTATTTTCTCCTGAAGTTTACAAACGAGTTTGAAGCAACTCATATTATTCAGAGTTCTACAGGTTTGTTATCTGCTGTTATTACCAGTGGTACAATAATCACAACTAAATCACTATCTAATATTATTCACAGCATGTCCTTAGCTGCCCGATTATATTACACAATCTAGATACAGTGGAGAAGGAGGATAAGCAAGCAACGGGAATAGCAAATAAGATTTTTTAAAACCCTGTTTTCTAGTCTTACATTGATAATGAACTGCAGCCAACTGTTCCATGCCACCATCGATAGAAAGAGCTGTCTAACTTTTTAGCATTTGCTTTACTAATTGAACAATCAATTATTAAAATAGATGATTTTCACAGCCTTAAACAGCACTTAAGCTCCAGACACCATTCCTGCTACAGCTGGCTGCAGCAGCAGCAGCATGTCTTTTGTTTTTTATAGAAATGGCCAGGAGAAAGTTACTAGGAGAACGTAGCAACTGGTTTGGGCTGAGAGAGAAGCAGAGGCACAACTTTTAATCTCTCAAAGGCCAATGGATGGCCTTTAAATTCTACTGGCAAAATCCCAGGCATAGGTAGCCTATGTCACCTACTGCTGCAGGTGAGTAGCATGGTTGACTGGACTGGATAGGGAAGGAGGAGAAAAGAGCTTCCTATTTCTACTCTCAGCTCTGCCACTGCCTTGCTGTTCGGTCCTGGGAAAGTCGCATAATCTTTCTGCACTTCAATCTTCTTCTCTGTACACTTGGAATAATAATATAGTTACCTTACAAGCAATTAGTGGAGATGAGTAAGTTAACATATGATGAACTATCTACATAGGCATTAAATAATGACTATTAATTACTAATTAATTATTATGATTATATTAGCTTGGCAGGGCTCTATCAGAAGCATCTCACTCCTTGGACTTGAGAATTTGAATTGTGAATATATTTTTATTAGCAGAGCCTGCTGCCTGTGAAGTACCAGATTTGGATCTGAATTGATGGCTTGGGTCTATCCTTATTAATAAATCAGCAGCAGATATCAGCTCCTTTCTAAAAGTATGCACACCACCTGGGTTTTAAAGATTTGTTGGGATGAATTACCTTCTCAATGGCACAGAAAGCCCTCTTCCCTGCACATGGAGATTTCATCCATGGGGAAAATTTGCTGTGTGGCTGCAGATGTGTCTGATACCCCAGCTTTCTGTTTGAATTGGTGAACTGTGGCGGAAGGTCATCCTGGGGATTATTTTTACCATTGTGAAAAGGTTTTACATCAAAGTTCAGCCCACAGGCATCTGTAAGCACGGCAGGCATCTACCCACACTGATAATGATTTTCAAAGTAAGGTACTCTATTGAGTTCACAGTATACTCTTTCTGGGAGACAAATATCACCTTATTAATAATCTTCTTGCAATTGCTATCACACCTGGGAGCTGGATGAGAGTGTTATATAAATGATCTGAGACACTTACTCACTTTAAACACACTTAGCTCTTCTGCCACTACTCTCGTCTACGTTTGCCAGCAATCCAGCTAGAAGTCTGAAAAAGTCCAGCTCCTTCTAGGTTAGATAGATTATACACTAGCCTTGTTTGCGGGACATTTCCTCAACAGGATCGACAGGCTCCAGACATAGCCAGCGCAAGTCATTTCTGGCACCTAGGACTTGCTAAGTAGGCCTCCCTGCTAAGTACATGAAGAGACAAAACAACCTGATTAGAAGGAGCCTTGATTTAAAGCAAGATATGTGTACTCCTGAAGACAGGAAAATAAAAATGCCAAACAGTGTATTTTCTCTTTTCACACTAGCTTGAGACTTTTTGACCCAATTTGACTCTCATGTGGAACAATGGTAGAACTGGAACTTAAATGTTTTTCATGACTCACAATCTCTGAGGGACATGGGGAATTAAAGATATGCAAACCCTCAGGGACTCCATTCACAGAGTGGTTTAGAAACTCACCCCTGTAGTGCAATTTGTTGCCCTAGGGATGGAACAGGTACAATTCGAGAAACGTAAAATTCAGCCTATATTCACCAACTTCCCACAACAGAGCTAAGTGCTCAAAACCTAGGCTCAGTCAGAGGTTTGCAGTTTGCAAAAAATTGCAGTTTGGTGTGACTATTAGGCACAGTTCTACCGCGTACCCCTTTTCTACAAGGGACAACAAAGAATCAAAGGGGGGCGGGGCAGCTGTCCACGTGAAGACACCTATTGTCACAAAGATTCACTCAGAGGCAGTGCAAGTAGTAGTACACCCCAAGTGAGGGGTGCAAGATATTTTTCGGTGCAGACGTTTGAATTCAGTACCTAATCCCAAAGCTTTAATCCATTAAAGCAATGAGCATTAGTTCAGCGAGACAGCACTTTGTCTCAACAGTAGGCTGGATTTAAGAGACACAAATGAATAATTACTTATTGCTCTTAATGTCCTAAGGCCAATGCCAGGTGATATTTTAAAAGAGCTCAAAACATAGTATCCTGCTTCTTTATGTATGCAAACAAGCTGGCTCCCTGCCAATGCAATTCCAGTAAGTAACAGCTGGTAACAAATGCTTGGCTAGCAAATTTTGCAACAGGTATTAAGTTTATGGTGATTCCTCCGAGGATGGATACACTAAGCCTGGCTTAATTAAGACCATCATTTAACATTTTATGGAATGAATTTTCTAGCCCAACTTCATAAAGAAAAATAATAATGTTAATTTAAAAAGCCTAATAATTTATTTATTTTTTTAAAAAAACTCTTTTTTAATAGACTCCATTCAAAACACTAATTAGAGTAAACTACTTCAGAACAGTACGAAGGATAAAAACAGACAGTGTGGCAGCGATGCACCTCCCTAGCCTCACCCAGAGTAGAAACTGCAGCCACCTCTCCTGGGATCAGGGAGGGGCGCTAAACAGATGTGCCTGCAACTCCTGACAGCCAGAGACACCTCCCACTGCCCCCATGCCAGCCTGCATAGGGCAGGGGACCACAGCAAACATCTAGTCGGCCAGCCCTGCCCCCACCCCACTCCCAGCACCCTGTTCCCTGCCATGACGACCAGCTATGGGGCCCCCTGCCCCATGACAGGGATGAGGGTGTGTGAATAAATGTGCGGGCCCGCATTGGCCCAGGATCGTTGCTCAGATTTGGGCCCAGGGAACATCCCAGGCCAGCCACCTACCCGCCTTGGGGCAGTCACAAGCCAACAGATGAGGAGGTGAATCCTTGGCCAATGCAGGTCACAGCCTTGTCTATTTTTACCCCAAATTGGGAGTTTTAATTTGGGGGAAGGGAAAGCGTGGGAATATAAAATATGCTACATTTCAAAAAGTCTACAATTGGTTTTTAATTAATTTTATGAGGAAAGTGGCAAAAGATTTTCTTTCCTTTCACAATAATCATCAAAGCTTCCCCCCAAATCATTCAAAGGAATGTGGGGTATTTATTTATTTTTACCCTGCTCTTCTCCAAAGACTTAGGACCCGCAACACTGGAATTAAAATATAAAATACTATAATACATTAAAATCCCTTCGAAACCCCATCATCCCATCCAGCCTTTACCCCACCAGCTGTCCACCAGCCCTCCTCCCCAAACCCCTCTACCCAATCCCACCAAACCATATTCTTGCTTGCAAAATGCCTGGCCAATAAAAATGTCTTACATCTTCTCCGGAAGATGAACAGGCTTGGGCTGATGCGGACCTTCAAGGGGAAGGAGTTCTATAATTGTGGAGCAATAACCAAGAATGTCCCCCTGCATGCCCAAGATGTAGCAACTTCTTGGATATCTGGTACTCCAAGAGGGCACCCTCAGCGACGTCAGAGGCCATGACAGGACACAGCGAAAGAGGCGGTCTTTCACATATCTTGGGTCCAGGCCATTTAGGGCTTTATATGTTAAAACCAGGACATTGAATTGTGCCTGGAAAGGTATTGGAAGTCAGTGCAGACTCTGTAGCACTGGTGTAATATGCGCCTGGCGACCTGTCCCCAACAGAAGGAGCTTCTGAACAGTCTTCAAGGGCAGCCCCATGAAGAGCACATTGCAGTAGTCTAGCCACAAGGTTAC
This sequence comes from Sphenodon punctatus, assembly GCA_003113815.1. Classification (NCBI taxonomy): domain Eukaryota; kingdom Metazoa; phylum Chordata; class Lepidosauria; order Sphenodontia; family Sphenodontidae; genus Sphenodon; species Sphenodon punctatus. The sequence goes on from QEPC01001236.1 coordinate 2,466,355, forward strand.
GAAGGCATGGATGACGTTGGCCAGATCCGAATCTGATAGAAAAGGTTGAAGCCTTCTCACCAGATGAAGTTGATAAAAAGAGCTCCTGGCCACCACTGCAACCTAACAATCTGCAACCTAACAATCCAGGCACAGCAGTGAATCCAAGAGCACCTGAAGGCTACAAACCTGAGTTAGAGGTTAGAGACAGGGCGATTGCTGGCAGGGGAATCAACATCAAGAGACGCTTTCTTGAGTGAAGCTGATCTAAGTAAACTAGACAAGACCGGGTCTCCTCAACCCCAAATTCTGACTCTGCACTCAAACTAGCAGTGCCCAAGTCAAGCCAAATATGAGTGACTTTGTCTGCAAAGCAGGTAGCAAACTCATCCCAGCAGGCAGCCAATGACACTGGTCCTTTTTACACAGGCCGCAGCTACATGGGGGTGGGGGCGCTACGGTCCGTGTGCGGTGGAGACGGTGAGGGTTCTGATGGGGCGCACACGCCCCATCCCCACGCACGGAGGCACCTCTATTTTTTCTGGAGCCGCCGTGTGTGGGGATGTGTGTGTACGGGAGCGCGCACCCCCACGGGATTTACATAGGCGGCACCCACGCTAAACCACTCATGTGCTCTAGCGTGGGTGTTGCCAGTGTAAAAAGGGTCTCTAACTCTGGGTGGAGATAGCCAGGATTTAATAAGCTATTCACCACCCAGAATATTTAATCATATTTCCTAATGCATTTAGAATGTTTGGTCTCATAAGTAGTAACATAGCTGCTCTTTTCCTTTAATAAAAGTAAACGTATATACTTTGGGCATGAATGAGTGTTACTGGACGTTAGTCAAGGAGGGAGACAAAGAGAGACAAGAAGACAAAAAAGAAAGATAAAGATAAAGAAAGAAATGGATTACTCACTAAGAAACTAGAAACTCCTCTAGAGAGCGTGGGCCTTCAAGTTCATTTAAACCTTAAGGAACTTTACATTTCAAATCATATCTAGCAGGACAAGTGATAGGATTACACAGCTAAATCCATAAGCATTGATTTTGTCTCAGCCGCAGATGTACACTGTGCACTATTGGAAAATCCGCTAAGAAGATACGGTTATGACATACAGTAAATAGCATGCAGCTACAGTTTAGATAAACCTATTTGTGTCTGAAAGAAAGAAAGAAAGAAAGAAAGAAAGAAAGAAAGAAAGAAAGAAAGAAAGAAAGAAAGAAAGAAAGAAAGGCATGAGTTTTGCATCATCTGAACACACAAATGCCTCTGGAAGTATGTGAAGATTTTTCAGATGGATGACCTTTCTTTTAGAGGTTGCTAGAGGACTTGTGCGGGTTCTGTCATTCCATCATTGCCAGAATGCTTGGCTGTTCCAATTAGGACTCCTTATCTTCAAGACTTACTGTGAACGTGGGCAGATTTTGAGAGACATGTTTGTGGAGAGTTCCAACAGACTTTTCGTAAGCCCCAATGTTAAAGCCTACCAATATTCCTATGGCTAAAGGACACCACTAGTTTCAATGAAAGACTGCTACTTCACTGACTCAAATAAGCTCTTCACTTCCTCTTGAAAAGAAAAATTTAGTTTCATGAATGACAAGAAGTTGACTCGATAGCAGATAAATGGTCCCAAAGTACCGTAGCGCTACCCATGTGGTACATTTAGTCAGAATGAGACGCTCCTATGAGTTTGGGGATAGATTTGTACTGCGCAAAGGAGCTAAAAGGGTGTCTCACTTTCAATGAGTTTTCCTACAATTGTAGCTCAGATTCATATGCTGCTCATGGAATGAAACCAAGAATTGTTCTTAACCTTGTTGCTTAGGCTAGGTCTCTTTTTCAATCATAGAAAAATACAGAGGCACAGTATTGTCTGCATGCTAAATCTAGCCCAAGGTGTTACAATGCCACATGCAGTCACCCTCATCTTTACTATCATCTGTGACCTGCAGAGATTACAGGTATCCCATCCCCCAGCAAGGTGTAACCAGCTCCCCTAATTCTTTTTTTCTTTTTCTGTAGCACAGAAGGAAGTCCTAAAGCCAAGTTTTCCAGACTCATTACAACACATTGTGATCTCCCTGCTATGTTAAATAACCATGTTTTTTGTGGCCAGTTTCATATAACAGACAGCTTCCAGGAACTGCAAAGGATTTAAGAGCATAAGGAGCAGTGTTTACCATTGTTATAATCATCTCTAATTGCACTGTTATTATTATTATTATAAGTGTTTATATAGCGCCAGCGATGTACCTGGTGCTTTACAGAGAATAAGATAGACACGGTCCCTGCCTGAGAGCTTACAATCTAAAGACTATAGCTTTTGATCTGTATTGTTGCATGGTCCCAGCTGACCTGTGCTTTGGACTGTTATTTAGACTAGCACAAAGAGAGTGCAACGTGGGTATCAAGTGGAACTCTAAAGGCAAAAATGACTTAAAGGTAGTTCTGTGCCCAAGCGTATTTTCAGCCATCCCTACCTTAGAGAGACTAAGTATTAAACTTCCTTTGCACACATGCAGATGCACAATCGCAGACCTGAAAGGAACCAAAAAGGACAATTGGTTGAATTCCCAGCTTCAAAGCCGGGACACCCCAAACCAACATCACTGTCTGAACAGTTTTTGAAAACATCCAAGGAGGGAGATTTCACAAGCACCCAAACCACCTATCCCATCACTCAACAGTTAAGGAGTTTTTCCTAATATTTAACTGAAATCTACTGTGCTTCAATAGAAGCTAGTTCCCTCTTGTTCTATATTCTATGAGTGGAGAACAAATGTCCACCATTTTTTGTGTGTGTGGCATTGTTTTAGATGTTTGAAAACTACTATCATATCTCCCATGTGGTGTACTTTTTTCTAGGCTAAACATACTCAATTCGTTCAAGTGGGGCTAAAACAATAATCAGCTTGTGTCTTGTGAGAATCATTACCGAGATTGAGTTTCAGCCCTGCTTTCAACCTTTCTCCATAAGACTCATATGAGGTTTTCAAGCCAGAGCTCAAACCCCAGCACCTCTACCAGACCCTGTCACTACTGCTACTCTGCAAGCCTCCACACTCAGCTGGATGCAGAAGCACCAGCCTCAACCCGTCTCCCCACTGACAAAGTTGGGGCTGCTATGGATAGGAAGGGAGATGCTGCTAGGTCCCCCGCCCCCCGTCAGATGGGAGAATGTTTGAAACCAAACAACTGGACAGTGGCAGCCCCTAGCACCCTGCTCCCCCCTCCCCAAACTTAGGCCCTTTACTCACGGGCACTGGTGCGTGTGAGCAGTGGGTGGAGATGGGTGCAGGGCCATTCCCACGGGCGCACACGCATCTCAACACATGGAGCAACCACCGTTGTTGCCAGTTTCTCTGTGTGTGGGTGATGGGTGGAAGTGGGTGGAGATGGGTGTAGTGCAGGAGCACACACGCACCCCCACCAACTGCCTGTGGTGTTCCTACGGATGCCCCACACACCCATGGTGGCGTACCAACGGACACCCCCCACCTGTGCATGTGTGCGCGGGGGGAGAGGCACCCATGTGAAAACAGCCTGGTCCTGAGCAGGGTGGGCAAAGTTGGGGTGTTTTCAGACAAGCGCTTCCCCAACCAATACCCACTGTGCTTGTGTGGAAACCCCACTGGTAACCAATGGTTAACCAGTGAATCCAGGTTGGTTAATGCACTTTTCTGAAAACACCCTTGGAGAAGGGACAGGGGTTGGTGGAGTCTTTGGGGCCTGGTAGATGTCAGGTCCAGGTCTTGAACCCCTGGCCCTGGGGACTTGGGGACATTGCTGCAGCAGCTTGCACCACCTGGTGCCTTGGTGGCCTGTGCTTTCTTCCTCCTCGTTATGTCTCCTCCTGCATCTCTGCCTGACGTGTGCCCCACCCTTCCCCACCTGTCTTCAATTTCTGGTGCCTGTCCCCTGGCTTCCTGATTGGCCACCAGGGGCTTTCTGGTGGCCTCAGGAAGCTGGTGGAGCAACTGCTCTTCCAGGTGTTTGGTTCTTGTGCTTCTCTTGAACTTATATAGCGTAGACCTGTTTCTTCCCCCGTGACTATGCCTATTGTGTGTTATGTGTTGAGTCTTCATGTTCTGTTAACCCCTTTCTGTCTCTTGTGTGAGTAGCACTCCCCTTCCTTGTTGTTGCTTGTAATCCTTATTCCCTTCGTGTGTCAAGGCCTTTCTTGTCCAGTTCCCTTGTCGTCTTAGTCCCCCATGGTGTGTATCCTGCTGTGTACCTTCCTTGCACCTGTCCCTTCTCCTTGTTGGTTGGTCTTCATCCTGAGTCCCTCACGTTGTGCCTTGTTGCCCTAACCCTCTCTCACCTGTGTTTGCCCCTTGTTGCGCTCTATAACCCCGTCACTGGTTATCCCCTCCAGCTCTCCGCCGCTGGTTATCCCTTCCAGCTCCCAGTCCTGTGACCTCGATGATGAGTCGTAAGCTTTCTTAGGCCAGCTTGTCTGGTCTTCATGCAGAGCATTCAGTCTCCCTGATATTGGAGAACAGCTGAGAGGTTTCAGTGTTTGACCTGTGGGACATCCCCTACTCCCTCCAACCCTTTCCCCTCCTACCTGTCCTTCTCTTTCCCCCTTCTCCTGGCTCCTTGCCCTGGAGCCTGACAGTAGGGTAGCTCTGCAAGCACCTATGAATGCCTCCATACTACTGAAGGCAAGGGTGGAATTTCTGGGGCAGGCTTGGCCCCTGACGTCTCTTTTGGTTTGCTCTACATTAAGAGCATTGTGCAGATGATTACATGAGTAGCAATCAGCTCAGTCAAACCCCCTCATCTACAGAGTCCCAGATTGGAATGTACGATGCTAGAGCTACAGCACTGAACACAAAAAGGGGGGAATTCTCTTGCAAGAACCATAGCTTGGATGGGTGTTTTGCCATACGAAGTATGAATCACCATCACTCCTGAACGCACCTGTGTTATTAGTAACATCTGTCCTCTAAAGGAAGGATTCTAAAAGCTGCATGTGTATTTATATACATTTTTAGAATGGGTCTAATTTCAAATGCAATTTCATTTCATTACCTCATTTGCACTGGGGCAAATCTAAGAACATGCTTCAAACTTCAATTGAAACACTGTGGAAAATTTAGGTTAATTTAAGCAGGAAAAGCACTTTTAACCAAATGAATGTGCCAGATTTGTTTTGACATATGAAGAAAATGTAAAGTTGGAAAAAGAGTACATGACTGTCTTCAGAAAGTCTGCAAACGTTGTGGCTATGGAAGTGATACCAAGGTGAACGTGCTTTCAGCTATCGGCTACCACCTTTCAAGACTGACTGTACCTGATCTGTATTTTGGAAATGACAGCTTCCATGGAGTTAAACAATATGGTGCTGCAGAGAGGAGGGTGGGTGGGGTGGGTGATATGGGGCTAATGGCACGGCAGGCATCAGGTCATGTTGCGCCAAACACGCAGTGAGGAGTAAAAGAGTAAAAAAAGAAAAAAGGGAAAAAAAGGAAAACCCATGGCAAGCTAAAAACACACTGAAACAACACGCGCTGTAAATTATTATTATTATTATTATTATAAGCATTTATATAGCACAGCAATGTACCTGGTGCTTTACAGAGAACAAGATAGACACGGTCCCTGCCCGAGAGCTCACTATCTAAAGACAGGGGGAGGGGAGACAGGGAAGGGGGAACAGAGGGAGACAAGGGATGCAACATTCATGAGGATGCGAGAACTCGGGTACACTCTCTTGACTTAGTTACAGTACGTTGGGAGTTTGCAGTTGACAGGTGGGGGATAATCCTGGGTGGGGATGATTAGCAGGAGTTAGGAAGGGCAAAGCAGAAGAGATGGGTTTTGAGGAGGGACTTGAAGGTACGAAGGGAGGGGGCAAGGCAGCCGAGGGTAGGGAGGGAGTTTCAGGCGTGCGGGGCAGTGAGGGAGAAGGGACAAAGGCGGTTGGGGGAGCAGGGGAGGCATGAGAGGGTGAGAGAAGGGATGGAAGTGGAACAGAGTGCTCAAACGGGTTCGGAGGGAGATCAGGGCAGAGAGGTAGGGGGGAGCGAGGTTGTGAAGGGCTTTGTAGATGAAGATGAGGAGCTTGTGCAGAATACGCTCAGGAAGGGGGAACCATGGAGAGAGGAGAGCAGCGGCTGCACATGGTCAAAGCGACGGGCTCAGTGGATGATCCTGGCAGCAGAGTTTTGAACAGAGATGAGGGAAGAAAGGTGAGAGCGGAGAAGGCCAGCGAGGAGGAGGTTACAATAGTCAAGGCGTGAGATGACTAGGGCATGGATGAGAATTTTGGCAGAGGAGGTATCAGAGAGGCAGTTGGTGAGACGAGCTTGAACAGAGGGGGAGAGGGAAGGAGTGGAGAGATAGAGTTGAGTGTCGTCAGCGTATAGGTGGTATTGGAAACTGTGGGAGGCAATGAGTTTGCCTAGGGATTGGGTGTAGATAGAGAAGAGGAGAGGGCCAAGGACAGAGCCTTGGGGAACCCTAACCAAGAGGGGCAGGGAGGGGAGGAGTTAGGAAGAGATACATTGAAGGAGCAGTCAGAAAGGTAGGAGGAGAACCAGTCGAGGACAGAGTTCTGGAATCCCAGGGAGTGAAGCGAATCAAGCAGGAGCGAGTGGTCAACAGTGTCGAAGGCAGCAAAAAGATCAAGGAGGACAAGAATAGAGTAAAAGCGGTTGGATTTAGCCACAAGAAGATCTTGGTGATCTTAGCCAGAGCAGTTTCAATGGAGTGAAGGGGGCAGAAGCCAGATTGGAGGGGGTCAAGGGAGGAGTTGGCGAGAGGAGGTCGAGGCAACAGGAGTAGACAACCCATTAAAGGAGCTTGGAAGCAAATGGAAGGAGCGAGACAGGGTGGTAATTAGAGGGTTCAGAGGGATCCAGAGTGGACTTTTTGAGGATGGGGGAGACAGTGGCGTGTTTAAAGGCAGAGGGAAAGGAGCCAGTTGAGATGGAGAGGTTGATGATGTGCAGGAGGGGAGGGGCGACGGTGGAAGCAATGGAGGTCAGAAGGTGGGAAGGAATAGGGTCCAGGGGGCAAGTGGAGGGATTGGAGGAGAAGAGCAGGGAGGAGATTTCCTCAAGGGAGGCAGGAGGGAAGGAGGACAGGAGAGGGGTGGGGGGAGGGAGAGGGGGGGAGTGGTAGGGGAGAGAACTTGGAAGCAATATATTTATTTATTTTATTTATTTCAAACCTTTATTAATTGCCCCATATGCCTACGGCATCCCGGGACGACATACAACTAAGTAAAAACATACATAAAAATTAAAAAAAAAATTAAAACACCACACAATTTAAGATCCAGGCGGATCTTGTCAATTTTACATGTGAAAAAGAGAGCAAGATCCTGAGCGGAGAGAGAAGAGGGAGGAGGAGGACAGGGGGGGTTGAGAAGGGAGTCAAAGGTGGAAAAGAGGCAGCGTGGTTCCCAGGAGCAGGACTCAATGCGTGAGGCATAGTACTGCTGTCTAGCGAGGGAGATAGCAGAGTTGAGCGACAAGAGGCAGAATTTGAAGTGGATGAAGTCAGCACGGTAGTGGGATTGCTCTGGCGTTCAGCAGCCCAGGTCGCAGGACCTTAAACCCAATGCCTGAAATAGACAAGACAGCTGAGGCCACCGAGAAGAAGTGACTCGAACCCGGAAGTGGTTCGGCATTACCAGCAGAGCCAAGATGGCAGAGGCGGTGAGAAGAGGCTCTGGTAGAGAGGCTGGGAGCTGGTGAAGCAAGGGGCCCAGGCGGAGGAATTGTACTGACCTCCGGGACAGTGAGTAGTAGCAGAGCTGCTCAGAAGGAAAAGAGTTTCCGCTTAAGGGGCCCGGGCTTCAGGTTGGTCCAAACCTGATGCATGCCTAAGGGCAAGGACTAAAAGAACAGTTTGTGTTGCCGGGAAGGGCTGGTGTGTAAGTCCGGGGATGACTGCAAGACCCCTTGGAAGAGGGAGTCTCTATTGGGGATAGAAAAGTCCTGAAGTGCAATGCCTACTGGAAGGCTATAGGACATTAAATTGTGAGGTTAAAAGAGCCCTGCGAGGCTCGGTGCACTGTGTGACTAAATAAGAGGAGCCCTGCGAGGCTCATTAATATAGCCTGGGTTTGGCTAGATAAGGGGTTTATTAAAAGAGATTAAAGAGTAAAGGTAACATGTGGCTCACGCCTATGGTCTCTGGGGAGTCCGAAAACTCCAAACTAGGTACTGGAGGTAGCGGGGTATCCCCTGCTGCCACACCAGCAAAATCAGCCTTGTCATTTAAAGCAGAAAGGAAAGAAAAATGATGGAAGTTGTGCAAAAAGATGTGGAATGTTACCTGGATTTCAGCTCCTCTCCTATTTAGATGCTGTTTTAGGAGTTACACTTGCTCTCTATAGGATAAGATTATTCAATATTGTGTCTGTGCCAAGATGCCATCTCGTAGTTCTCTAAGAGAAATGCCTAGCATTCTCAGAGTGTACTACAGGATGGAGCTGAGCGGGAAGCATGCTATTCAATGTCAAAGAAATCTCTATATTAAGACCTAGATAATCCCAATCACTTGTTAAAGCATAGTTAGATTTTAAAACCTGCAACAGTTTCAGATTGACCAGGCAACAGTACATGCATAAGACTATTTATCATGCTTATAGGTCAGCGTTTAAGCTATTTGAATACCGTAGACATCTGGAAGAACCAATCACTGATTAACCAGGTCAGTTCATGCATATAATCTTGGCCTCATCATTCTTTATCTGCTAAATACAGGCAAGAACTTTCTTGCGCAGCCCTATCGACCCTGTAGGGTTTTCCGTCTGCCACCTTGCATTAATGAATCTGATGAGACCACATAACAGCAAAGCTTTCCATCATCTTTGCTAAATCCTTGGCTTTTCAAATAATAATTAAAAAAAAAAAAAGCTGCAGTACCTGATGCATAAAGAATAACCAGTCAAGCACAGGACTTTGGATAAGCATGTCAAGTGTGCGGACCTCAGACAGAGTGGTATTTGACAGAGACCCTTTTGGCAATGGGATAAATAGCCACTCTGTTATTTGACTGGAAAATGATTCTCCTATTTAGCCACTGCTTCATCAATGCTTGGCTGAATGTAAAACTGGAAGTGAGCTGCTTCCCCAGGGTGCATTGCTCTTGATGGGTTAGCTGTCAAACGCTCCATTGTCCAAATTACACTGCTCCTGTAGATTTCCTGCTAAGAAACAATTTACTGCAGTATTGTGCCATCAGTCTTGTGGGCTGTGTTACAGTTAGTTTTCAGGTATCAAAAGCTGATTAACTTACTGGAGATGCTGAGCACTTTACTCGCCGCTGCTGTCACATATTTGCCAAAATTTCCCTTCAGTGTCTTTTCAGCGGGATATGATAATAGGTGCATATGATACAAACCAAACCTAGCCCGTAGAAAACAACAGTTCTAAAACACAAGGCAACATCAAAGCAAGAGTCAAGACAATATGACAATTAGTAAAAAACAGAAACAAAAACAGACATGGGACACACTATCACTTCTGATATTTTAGGGATGACACCCTTCATAATATAACACCTATTTCTTTGGGATAAGATTCGAAATGAAACACATTGATTTCCCTACCCCTTTCTCCCCCATTATTTCAGAATCAGGGCCGAAAAGCGGTTCTGCATCACAAACGGATTCTACCAACTCATTTTTTCTTTGTGCATTTCTTAAAAACAATGGCTGAGTTTCACAAATTCTGAGGGCTAGGTTTAGCTGGAACAAAATTTTCAAAAGTGGTTGATCACAGATAAGTTGCTAAATCCATTCTCCAACATCTAAGTAGCCCAATTTTCAACATTAGTGAGCATTCAGAAACTCCTTCTGACTTTGATCTAGGCACAGAGGTCTGCAACTGGCTGTACAGCTCTGTTTGGGCACAGAAGTCTGCCACTTTACAGCCGGTTGCAGAATTTGAGCCTTACTGGGCAAATCATAAATGGTGTAATTTTCAAGCAAGCTTAGGATTGGCCTAATTCTGATCCAAGTCAGATAGGCTTAATGAATGTTTGTTGGGCACCCAGAGATCATTGAGTGGAAAACTTCCCAATGCTACAAATATGAAAGTGTTATCACTACTTAACTGAATGCGGTTTGCCATTTCTTATTATAAGAGAATCTTAAGAGTTCAGTATTAGCCTGAAGGTATGCACATTGGCTTAGAAGCAAAGCGATGTCCAATATGTGTGAACTTAGCATTTGTGATCATCAGAAGGTGCAAGTGAACCATGATGGAACTGCCAACAGATGGTGGCATTTCTGTGAGTCATCACCATATTCCCATGAGCACTATATACTTGACTGTCCCATCATGGTTCACTTGCACCTTCTGATGATCACAAATGCCTTGTCCTTCCTCTTAAGGCTATAGATAGTTCTCTTCATTGCTTATTTCCTCTTTGTTTGTGTAAAGTGTCACGTGTGTACAGGATGAGCTGGTGGCTAGGGCCCTGAACTGGGGACTCAGTATATCTGAGTACTGGTTCCATCTCTGCCAGTGATTGCGGGATGACCTTCGCCAAGTCACTTCTCCTTGCTGTGCCCCTTTTCTCTCCCACGCAGCATAAAATCAAGCTGCGTGTAAAAATTCCTGTGGGGGGGGTTTAGACGTGACATTTCACAGGTTAAAGTTGGTCGTGTATTCTTTTATTTATTTATTTATTTAATTATTTCAAGTTCATAAATCTTTATAATCTACTATACATTATTCCACAATTAATCCATTCACTCAAACATATACCTCCAAAATTTGCCCCATCTATGCTCCAGCTCCTTACCTCCAAGCCTCCCTTCCCTTATACGAACTATATCTGTCAGTTTAATCATATTAAACACCTCCCCAGTCAAATCTTTCCATTCCATTATCTTCAACTGCCCGCGCTTATTCCAATGCCTCACTATAACTATTTTAGCCGCTGTCAAAAGATTAAACACCATTTCCTGATCTTCTTGGAGGACTTCCTCCTCCATCATACCCAACAATACACATTTAGGTGAGCCCCTTAAATCATAACCACATATTTTAGCACAAATACCCAATACTTCTTCCCAAAATTTAACACTCTCTTTACATTTCCACCAACAGTGTAAATATCCCACCTTTTTTTCATTACATTTCCAACACTTATCAGAACTACCATTCATTTTCACAATCCTTATTGGAGTGAGATACCATCTAGCAACAACCAGTTGTGTATTCTTTTAAAACTGCAAATTAAATACCTCGTCGTCGAGGTATTTAGTTTGCAGTTTTAAAAGAACGCGCGACTAGCTTTAACATGTGAAATGTTGCATCTCACATGCGGGATGTTTACATGCTGCGTGATTTTATGCCGTGTGTGCGCCACGCACGTCTAAAGGTGATCTAATTCAAGAGAGCAGAAATCCTCCAAACCAGACATATTCTTTCCTGTCCCTTTCTAACCGGTTAACCTTATTCCTAGATCAGAAGGAGTTCCACAAGAATTCTCCCATCTCTGTACGTGTTAAAAGCTCAGTCCAAATGGTTTTTAAAAGCATCACCTAGTACACGCCACAAACACATGCTTCTTCCAGAGCTGACCTGGCTACGAACCTCACCATACAGATGAGGCACATATGCTTGCTGTCACAGCAACATTTCTGGGACCATGGTTTCGGTTTTGTTTCTTGTTGCCCTGACACATGAATGCCAGGTGTGTAGGATTTTACATGCATTCTCATTACACTTCCTTTCTCTGATTGTTTTGGTTGTTTTTCAAAAATAGCTGGATTATCTCAAAGATTCTTGTAGATCATGGGACCTTCTAGGATAAGTGGTTGGCTTCTGTCAAAAATACATGAACTACTGTAGGCAATGATTACAAGACATTTAAGCAGATAAACAAAGCTTTATAAGAATTCAACTTCAGTGAAGCAAGGCAAAATTTTTGTCCTAGTGCAAATAAAAATTCATAGTCAGTAAGTAAGCCTGGTTACTTTTATAGTGGAAACCACCCAGCGTAGATGACCTATTTTTAAACAAACGGGATAAAGCTTCATCCATGACCTTATTAAATAGAAAGTGGAATCCAAGCAGCATGAGAATAATATACATTTTAAGGAGAAAATAGCAGATAACAAAGACCAGAATCATTTGCTCAGCTGTATTATGTAACACCAACTTTTCGTGTGTAAAAAATTCCACTAAAAGCCCAACCTATTATTCATAACAGAATTGTAGGGGATTAATTTACAAATCGAGGTTTGAAACAGATTTGAGCCATACAATGCTTTGGTCAGTATAACTGATACACAGCTATTGTTAGCCAGCTCTGCCTTCAGCTTAACATTTGCCCTGTGCACTCTCTAAAAATAAATGCTTTGGAATTGAGTTCCATGCTTGCCATCTTCCTTCCGCTGTTTAACAAACACTGTAGACCTTGCACTTTGTTTGCACAGACTGCACTGAGTTCCTTGGGCTCGTCCAGCATTATACTAATATCACTGCTTCAAACAAGAGCGACCAAGAGGGCACTGATAATCCTGAAAATTCTTTTCTCATCTGGCTCTGACACAAACAATGTGAAGAAGTTTAAAGGAGGGGAGGGCGGCAAGGTATGGAAGGGAAAGAGCTGAAATTTCTGTGATCTGCACTTACAAACTGGGGCACAAAATGGTTCAAAGGCAGGAGAAAGAACCTGCCTCTGAGTGCATTACATGCTAATTTATCTCAGTTGACATTAAAAGCATGGACTGGAACCATATGTCCCCAGCATAGTGGGACAGCATTTCTACACCTTCACCTCTCAAAGGGTGCAGTGAACACTCCACCCCACAGGAGAGGGTGAGCAGCTCTGTTAGCTAGCCATGAAAGAAGTAAGGGCTGGTAGGTCATCAACCCACCCCTTCAGATTTCACAGATCCTATCTGGGTTCTGCATTAAGCCCCCAGTTATCTGGGTTACCCAGGGGTACCCCTAAGATTTTTCAGGAGGTAAGCCCATGTCAGAATGGTGTACGGTGCAAAGAGACTCTTCTACCCTCTTTTAGATGCAGTTCCAGGGCCAGGCTTACAACAGACCCCACTATTTTCTCTGGTTCTGGGGGCTTGCAGTGGCCCCAATTTCACCAAGTCAGGAAGCCGGGCCCCAAACATGACCACCTCTGGAGCCCCAGGGAGGATACCCCTGAAGGCAGGACCATGGGGGAGAATGAAGAGCCACAGGGGACCTGCATTTTGTGTTCGTCCTGAGCCCTGCAAATTCTACGGTTGGTCCTATGTGACTTCACCCTCTCTGGGATGTCATAATACCCTAACACTCCAAGGAGAAATAGCCATGCCAGAAAGAGGCAGGGGAGTCTCTTTTTCCTGCTTCTTTTGGACGTGGCCCATCCTCCAATGGAGGGTTGTAACACTGTGATGCTCCAAAGGGCCACGGGTTTAAGGCCCATGCCAGAAAAGGGCAGGAGAGACCCTTTTATTTTATTTATTTATTTAGCTCAATTTTTACCCCACCCTTCTCAAATGGCTCAGGACAGTTTACAAAGCAAATAAAAACAAAACATATAAAAACAGCATAAAAAACCCGAACCCCCAGCCTTTTCCCACCCCTCCCCAGCCCACTCATCATACTCCTACCCCAAACCCACTTTTGACACCGTGGACCATGGGCTGTTGTTGAGATGGCTGAGTGACCTGGGGGGTCTGGATGGGACTGTTATTGAATGGTTCCGCTCATTCCTCTCGGGGAGAAGCCAGCGGGTAGTGTTGGGAGCAGAAACATCTTGCCCCCGCACTTTATCCTGCAGCGTTCCGCAGGGTTCTATTCTGTCTCCATTGCTATTTAATGTATATATGCAGCCCTTGGGGGAGGTCGTGAGAGGGTTCGGGGTGCAATGTCACCAATATGCTGATGATACTCAGCTGTACCTCTTTTTCAGCTGACCCAGACCCTGCTGTCTCATTGCTATCCCAGCGTCTGGAGGCCGTGGCGGAGTGGATGTGGCACAGCAGACTGAAGGCGATGATGGTGGGGAGAGTGAGGGAGGTGTCGGCCCCCCTTATTGGGGGGGTTCGCCCTCCTATCGCTCAGCAGGTTCGGAGTCTGGGGGTGATACTGGATGCAGATCTCTGTCTGAAGCGGCAGGTGGAGGTGGTGGTGAAGGCCGCTTTCCACAGGCTATATCTGGTGCGGAGGCTGCGTCCATACGTCTCCGGCACGGACCTGACCTCCCTCATCCATGCCTTCGTCACCTCAAGGCTGGATTACTGCAATGTGCTCTACGTGGGGCTGCCCTTGTTTCTGGTTCGGAGGCTGCAGCTAGTGCAGAATGCGGCGGCCCGGCTCCTGTAGGGGATGGGTCGTCGGGAGCACATAACACCTGTGCTCCGGACTCTGCACTGGTTGCCAATAGCGAGTCGAGCCCAGTTCAAGGTGTTGGTGTTGATTTATAAGGCCCTTCACGGCCTGGGCCCCTTGTACCTTAGGGACCACCTCACCCTCCGCGCCTCAGAGTGGCTCCTTCGGTCTGCCGGGGGTGCCTTCTTGGAGATCCCCCGTGTTAAGCGGTGGGCCACAATGGAGAGGGCATTCACGGTGGCCGGGCTGCACCTTTGGAATTCCCTCCCGGAGGAATCTCACCTGGCCCCAAGTCTTTTAACATTCTGGCGAAATTGTAAGACCTGGCTGTTCGCCCAAGCCTTTGGGGAGTGGGGGAGGGGGGATTAGGGGTTTTAGCTCCCTCCACCCTTATTTATTGTATTATTTGTTTTATTGTTCCCTAGCTGTGTTTTAATTGTTCTGGTTTTATTAGTATTTTATAATATTTTTATGCTTGTATTTTATATTTTAAGATTGTTAGCCGCCCCGAGCTGGTTTCAGGAGGGGTGGGATACAAATTGTTAAAATAAATAAATAAATACCCACTAACCCCCCATTCCCTATCCCTGCCTGCCAAATGCCCTAACGAATAGAACGGTCTTGCACTGTCTCCACAAGATGCCCAGGCTTGGGCTCAAATGAACTGCAGGGAAAAAGGAGTTCCATAACATTAGGGAAACAACCAAGAATGCCTTTGCCCCACTCCCTTCTAGCATGGCCCTGACCCCTTTTGTGGGTCAAAGCTCCATGGAAAGGTCCTGTTCAGGGCAAAGCTCCTTTCTTTCCTCCCCCATTTGTAGAATATGATAAGCACTAGCCAGGTACAATTCTTGGAAGTACCTAGTACCTGCATTTTGCTCAGGGGAAGAAGGTTTTTGCACCCTTACACACCTCAGTGGACACACAACGACTGGTCACAGTTTGGCTCCGAGAACATAGTGCCGTACTGGGCCAGACCAATGGTCCATCAAGCCCGGTATCCTGTCTCCGACAGTGGGCAATCTCTGTCTCTTGGGAGAAGTACCTAACAGGTCACAACGGACAATCCATACCCTGTTGTTCCAACCCCCAACAGGAAGAGGTTATGAGCTCAAAAGCTACACTGTGAAAACTGACCACTTAGCCTTACACTTTGCTTCCTATCTTTTAACCAGTTGCCGATCTACGATAGGACACTGCCTCTTATCCCATGACTCTTTAATTTCCACATGAGTCTCTCATGAGGGACCTTATCAAATGCCCTCTGAAAGGGGAAAACGAGTTGGTCCAACATCCTCAGCAGTGAAGACCAAAGCAAAGTATTCATTCCGCTTTTCCGCAATGTCCTTATCTTCCCCTGAGGGCCCTTTTCACTCCTTGGTCATCTAATGACCCAACTGACTCTCTAGCAGCAGCTTCTTGCTTCTCATGTACTTGAAAAAGGTTTTATCATTATTTTTTGTGTCTTTAGTGAGTTACTCCTCAAATTCCCTCTTGGCCTGTCTTATTAACGTTCTACATCTAATTTCACAATGCTTATGCTTTTTCCTATTCTCTTTATTAGGACTAGCTTTCCATTTTTTAAACAAAGCCTTTTTGACTCTAATAGCCTCTTTCACCTCTTCATTTACCACACTGGCAGTCGTTCGGTTCTCTTGCTACCTTTTTTTATTTGTGGAATACATTTAATCTGCACTTCCAAGATGGTGTTTTTAAATAATCCCCATGTCTCTTGCACGTATTTAATCCTCGCAACTGCTCCTTTTAATTTCCCCACTGTTTTCCTCATTTGTGTATAGTTCCCCCCTTTTAAAATTAAATGTTAATGCAGTAGTTTTTGTATTTATCCTACCGGTGGCTCAGTACGTTCCAGGTCCCCACCACTTCATTCACTCTTATTGGTAGCCTTAGAATAGAAGCCAAGACAGAAAGAATTTAGAGGCTGACCTACCTTACTGCCTTCTCACAGAGGATCATGGTTTAGGTACCTAACAGGGCTCACAATTATGGACCTCTCTCCTCTTGGAGGTTCGTCTAAGCCCAAGCCTGTTCATCTTTTGGAAGCGATGTAAGTCTTTTCTGTTTGGCCAAGTGTTTGGCAGGTAAGGATAGGATTGGGTGGGATGGAGGGGTTAGGAAAAGGATTGTGGGGCTGAGGGGATCCCGTTTTCATATGTTTTCTATAGATTTTTTTCATATGTTGTGAGCCATGTTGCATCTTAATAGGAAGGGTGGTGTATGAATCTGAATAAAAATAAATAAATGAATGAATGGAATAAGCAAGCTTGGTGGGGCACTGCATTGTTGCCACCTGTGTATGAAGATCTGCGTGGATAGAAACAGGAGTTCGATTTACACTTCCTGCCATCTTGGCAGCTTCGACAAGTAGTAAAAATTCATCTTTAAAACATTTTTTAAAAAATGCATTAGTTCTCTCCTAGTTATTAAATTATGTCTCAAAGTATAACATATGGGTGGCAATCTGCAGATGGGAGGGCAAAGTGACATCAGTATTTTATTCAGTGTGTGTGTTTACAAAACAAGGCTAAGATGAAATTTTGCAGCTGGGAAGGGAGGACACAAGAACAACAGTATATTTTAAACCTGTCACTTTAGGGTGCCTCAAAGCAGAACTGGACATATTTTAAAGTAACAACAGGAAGCAAATTTAATGCCATTTTCCTTAGGTTCATGAGCTCAGAGAGATTTCAAACCGCCTTCCCCCCTTTTTATATTAAGAAGTACAGCAGAAAGATGCTGCTCAACCTGTGGATTTTTTCCAAGCTCTGATAGCTTCAGCTTATGCCCTGTGCAGCAGAACAGTTTTACTTTCCCCTCAGCAGTCCATTACCAAGCCCAGCTACTAAAAATTGCTAGGGGCAGATTCTTGAGGCCTCGCAAACAGTTAGCTGATCCGTTTCCAGTGGAATGCTATTACACCTAAACACTTCAACTTTGCCATGCTTGAGCGGTCACTTTGAAAGAACAGGTTGTTAAAGATGAAGGTACCCAATGCACGGCTGAGCCGGTGGCATGAGCAGCATGAGGAGCACATTAGAAGGCTGAAACTTGGCAAAGGCCTCCTGGGAGAGGAGGGGGCTGGGGGAATCTGAGCTCTCGTCAGGGCTCAGGAAATTCTTAAGCTTTATCTTCCCTTCTTTAATACAAACTAAATTTCATTACTGAATGTTCCACTTGTCCTCTAGGTTCCAGCGGAAAATGAATTTAAAACAGAAAAGCTTGGTAATTTGGACATAAAGGGTTTTTAGATTCCCCAGGGACCTGCCACACTGTCACCGCTCCCAGAAAGCCTCTGCCCTCCACCTAGCTACTGGGCAGCCACTGCATGTTCAAGTGGCTGCCTAATAGCTAGTATGTCTGATCAATACGTGTTCAGGATGGGCCATGGCGACAATCCTGAATGTGTACCTAGCATAATGGGTCAGTGTAGTCAATGGAAGTTTTCACAGTGCATAAACTGAGAGAGAGAGAGAGAGAGAGAGAAAGAGAGAGAGCAAGCATCACATATCTTAAAACAGTCCCTACTTATGAGGATCATTCCTTCTTTGGGTGCTGAATCCCACTTTCAAGAAATAGAGACACCGTCCTTCAGGATACATAGTGAGAAAAATGCAGGAATTCAGTCCT
The DNA here is from genome assembly GCA_003113815.1 of Sphenodon punctatus. NCBI lineage: Eukaryota > Metazoa > Chordata > Lepidosauria > Sphenodontia > Sphenodontidae > Sphenodon > Sphenodon punctatus. Next base: position 2,484,299 of record QEPC01001236.1, read on the forward strand.
CAGGCACCTCTTTCCAGGGCATTTATTTATTTATTTATTTATTTAAATTTATTACCTCGCCTTTTCTGCCAAACATGGCTCAGGGCAGCTTAAAATATTAAAATGCAAAAAAAATACATAAAACATAACTCATGAATACAAAAAACATAAAACACCTCAAAACCACCACCCCAACCCGTATCCACCCCAACCTCCCTACCTCCTGACTCACCCTTTCCCCACACAATTCCCCTTCCCTAGCCCCCATTGCCAAATGCCCTTATAAATAACACTGTTTTACATTGCCTCTTCCAGTCCCCCACAGCAGCCAGGCAACGGATAAGTACCGAGACTGACGTACCTGGGTCAGATGAAAAAGAAAGGTAGAGCTGGGTGTCATCAGCACACCGATGACACCTCACTCCAAACCTCCAAATGATCTCAGCCAGGAGCTGCATATACACGCCGAACAAGAGGGGGGACAGGATGGAACCCTGCGGGCCCCCACAGAAGAGATCACGGGGCAATGATGAGTAACCACCCATCACCACCTGCTGGGACCTTCCCGACAGGAAGGAGCAAAACCACTCAAGAGCAGTCCCGCACCTCCCCGACAGGTCCCACAGTCAAGTCAACAGCAACCGTCACCTGATAGAACTAAAAGGATCAACAGAGTGGAATTTCCTCTGTCGATCTCCAAGCATAGATCATCAACCAAGGCCACAAGCGCACTCTCTGTGCCATGCCCAGGATGAAAGCCAGACTGAAAGGAGTCCAGGAATCCGATAGCATCCAAATGGCTCTGGAGCCGACGTACCACCACTTGCTCAATAAAATTCCCTAAAAAGGGAAGGTTAGAGACAGGCCGATAGCTGGCAGGTGAGTCAGCATCCAAGCAAAGGCCAGACAATCCCCATTTTAAGGGAGTCTGACACCCTGTCCTCCCAAAGGGAGGCACTGACAACCGCAGCCAGCAGTGACCCTAATGTCTTCCGACTGACTTTCACCAACCAGGACAGGTATGCAACTATTTCACAAATAGTGGCCCGAACAGCCCCACACACATCCTCCGCTTCTGTGGGCAATACTGACTGAAACTGATCCAAATAAAAAGGACAAGGCTAGACCTCTACAGCTCCAAACTCTGACTGACTCTGCCATAGAAACAGTTGCACCAAAATCGTGGTGAATACGAGTGATTTTGTCTGCAAAATAAGCAATAAAAATCTCACAGCGGGCATTAGATGACTCCATTCCTGGCCAGAGGCAGAGTGGATTAATCAGGCTCCTCAGCACCCAGAACCGCTCCACCCGGTGAGACTTCGCAGACGCTATGATAGCAGTGAAGAAAGCCTTTTTCACTGCAATCACAGCCACAGCAACGACTTTTAAAAAATGATCTATGCTGCAATCGGTCGGATTCAGCACAAGTTGGACGCCATTTACGCGTTAATGGCCTACCCCTCCCACTTCAGCTGCTTTAGGTCCTCCGTATACCATGGGGACCCGTGTTGGTGCAGCAGTGGGAGTGCCACCGTGTTGATGGCCTTGGTCAAAATCCCATTCCACAGGGCAATCACAACAGTAACAGAGAGCCATCAAGGTCAGTAGGTAAATCCCCCAGAGAGTTCTGGAATCCAATCAGATTCATAAGTCTCAGAGAGCAGACCAACCTAACCAGTCCATTACCCAAACGATTGCCTCCAGGAAAAGCATCAAGAGAACAATGGGGAAATAATAGAATGACAAAAAAAAATTGGAATAATAAGGAAAAGCGGGCAAAGATTTGTCTCTCTTTGGCCAATGGAAATGCTGGGAAGTATGCAATGAGCCTGCCACACTAGGAATAAAACTGGGGATCTCTGGGTCTAAAAGCATGAATTTACAGCTTCAGCTACTAAGACAAAGCTCCGTAGTGAATCTTTAACAGTCTCACTTATACTGTGCAGATCAGGCACAGAGTGGGACAAATAAGCACCCTAAGCCTCTAAGGGGCGGGGTGTGTGTGTCAAACATGTAGGATGAGGGCCTTAGAAGATAACAACTTCCTAGCATGACTCCTTCAAAACTCTGGGTAAAAACAGACATAACAGCAGAAGACCACTTTGTCCCGCTTGGATTGGACCGTGTCCCGCTTTGTCACGCTTGGATTGGACCTCACCTGCACATGTTGGCCTAGAATTGCCCCGGGCCATTTCAGCAGCTAGGTTGGGCTCTGACGTCAAGAAACATCCAAAATCACAACCCAGGCTAAAGCCCATCCAACCAGGCCAAAGCAGGCCACGGTGGGCTATCATGTCTGTTCATGGTCCAGCAGACACAGCCCAGGTCGGGTCCACCGTAGCCAACTGTTATGGCTCTTCATTATGGCAGGAGGTGGGGTGCTGGGTGCAGCGTGGGGCTGGTCGGCTGCACGTTTGGTGTACTCCCTGCCCTCCCTGGTGCCCCAGCTATGGGCGTGTCTCTTCAGCATCTCGACCCGGTCTGGACTGCGTTTGCCACAGCTTCCCACCCTGGGTTGAGTCGGGCCGCTTCCAAGTGGCCGTCACTTCTGTTTTGACCACATGTGTGTGTGTGTAAAAGAGAGAGAGAGACCCCGCTTTTAGACGTGCGCAGCACACACGTGCCAAAAAATCACGCCGCGTGTAAAAATCCTGTGTGCAGGATTCAGATGCAACATTCTGTGCGTTAAAGCCGGCCGTGCGTTCTTTTAAAACCGACATCGAGGTATTTAATTCATGGTTTTAAAAGAACGCACAACCGGCTTTAACACGCAAAATGACGTGTCCAAATTCCGCATGTGAGGTTTTTACACGCGGTGTGATTTTTTGCCGCACGTGCGCTGCGCACGTCTAAAAGCAGCCAGAGAGAGTGCTTCTCCCATGAAGACAGAACCTGTCCATCACTGTGTTATTTCGGAAAGGCAGCCACCCCAAAGCAGGTCTCTTACATCTTGCAAGTGTTACAGTTGCTATTAAAAGCACCAGGGCTACTAGGATTACTGGAATGGGAGATTCTGTCAATTCATGATACATCTGCCTGCGTTTACCCCAACAAAAGCTCTTTATGACTCTCCAGGTGGAGAGAATGTAATGAAAGAAAAGAAGAGTCACCCTGGCTGTCCTGTATGATCTATGACATACATCACACCTGAGCCAATCAACTCAAGAAACCTTAATTTTTCCTGGCAGACCCCTCTTCGGGGAAATGCTTTCACACATGAAGTAACAAAATGTATCAGCGGCTGGAGTCCTCTACACCAGAATCCAAATCCCTGGGTTTCTAAAACACTGGTAATCCCACCCCCGAATTTGCTTGGTCCAATTGTTCTATAGAGCTTTATTTCCTTTTAGATAGTGGTCTCAGTCTTGGATAATGTGGGTTTTCTTAGATAATGTGGGTTGTGTTTAGTATGTGTGGATGGATATGAAATGGGTGGGGGGAGAAGATAAATGGAAACAGAGAGGAAAATCATATTAAATTATTAAAATACACTGTAGCCCATTTTGTTGGGAAAATGCTCTCTGCCCTCATATTTAAATATACTGGACTGGAGAGCAGACCATTGTTATTTATTTATAGTAGTATCCACTATGTGTTAGTGATTTTCAAGCATACAGAACAGTATTTCTCATTCCAAGCAGTCTACAGTTTAAGGGTTCAATCCTGCAAATATTTACAGCACAATCAAACAAAACCTTCCCATGACATGGATCGCAGCCTGTGCCAGCTTCACCTGTTTTGGGGGGGGGAGGGGGAGGATGAAGTGTGAGAATTACTTTTGGTGCAAGATAGCACACACACATCTGTAAAGTAAGTAATTTATTGAGGCACTGGGTTTTGCCCTGGTCTAAGATAAATATATAACAAATACAGCAAGTAAAAAGCAATACATATAAAAGCATAAAAAACATAGAGACAAGTGCTCTTGCTCTTCTCCAGAGCAATGGCGTGACCAAGCCAAACCCCTTCACAGAATATACATACTGGTATATAAGGAGCTAAATCTTGTTCCGCCCTGATACAATGGCATAACCATACCATTCTGCTAAGGATAGTTTAAACATACTTACGAACTTACATACATAGTTTATTATATGGCAAGAGGCCATCACCGCACAGCACATATAGAAATTACAACTAAAAATAAACATCCCCAATCGACTATCAGCCTTTAATATATGACCTTAGATTCAACAAACCGCTTTCTTTTCTTATAGGCCGCTAACAAAAATTTAGTTACCAAACAGGTGACATACTAGTACTTATCAGACAAAAGGACTCGTAAATAAAAATCGGGATCTCTGTCCGGAAATTTATTTACAACAGGTCTCAACAAATTAGACCGACAGTCAGAATATAAGACACAATACAGTAAGATACGGGTGACAGATTCAACCATTCCCTCATATCTGATCCAATAGCGGTTTTCAAAGGGTATCCCCGGGAACCGTCCCTCCAAAACTGTGGAGGGAAAAGAATTTAATCTCATCCAAGCAAATAATTTCCTTGGATAGATTATTCAAATCGTAACTCAGATAGGGCATTGGCAAAGTTGATGAATTTGCACACACAGATCATGTAGCACAAAGTTGATCAGCACAGCTTATGCTTGGGCTGTCAACCCTTTTCATACGTCACTCCCACAGCACCCCAGGAGAAACTGTCACGGGCTGTGCTCCATATTGGCTAGGAGGAGTGGGGCTAAGAGGTTGTGTGAATATATACCCTTATATCTCAGCATAACACTATACACCACAAGGAGTCCCTCTTACATCATAGGGATGCCTTGTGGTGACAACTTTATACCTGGGTGTAATCTTTGAAGGGTAGCGCCCTAAAAGCAGAAAAATGGATAGACGTTATAGGAGAGAGGACAACAATAGGTGTCATTTCCCATGCGCAAAGGGCCACATGGAGACAGTACAGAGATAGCTGTGTGAGAAGCTGAAAATTGGACAGGTAAGATACCATCAAGAGTGAGGAAAGCACCCACCTACTCTAGTCTCAGCCTGTTCAGAATATGTTATCGAGTCAAATTATGGAGGCATTAGTTAAGAGTTGCTCAGTGGTTAAAGACAGGCAGAGGTTATCTCCAAAATCAGGATTAAAAATCCCTCCTGCTCTACAGTACAGAGACTGAACACAGTCTTCCGATTTACCACAGTTCAGCTATCTGGCAGACAATTTGATATTCTGTGAATGTTTGGCAACACTGATGCCAGCATTTCAAAAGGAAGCAATTAAAAAGTTCTCAGTCTGATTCAGCCAAACCATGCAATTTTAAAAGAAATTTTAGTAATTCTGCAACCAAAATCCACCCATTTCTCTCTCTCTCTCTCTCTCTCTCTCACACACACACACACACACACACACGCACCCTCCCACCCATTGTCATCATATCTGAGACACAACCTAGTTTGGAAGCTGCAAAATTAACAGAAAAAGTCATTCATTTCTCTTATTTATTTCCCTTTACCTTTCCCCCTTCTGATTTATGGCAACAATATGCAACCGATCTCTTGTTCCACTATGTACTTCTGTTCCCTAACACAGTTCAGCCTGCCTTCCTTGGGCTCAGATCATTTTCACAGATAGCTCTCTGATCGCCGATCGGCCTAACCCTTCGGATGGAGACTAAGCAACAGAGAGTTCTGCTGGCCATCTGGTGTTCTGGCTCCTATCTCTCCACACATCATCCTGGCTCAATGGGTTGAACCATCTAGTTTCAGACAGGTCATCTAAGCAGTCTTTCCCTTATGACTCCCCTGTAACTCTCCCCCACCCCATATAACTCATTCAACTGATAAGTAAGCAGTGGGCACTCCAGTCTGACAAATGTGTCAACGCTCTTCAAAATGGAGTTCTCCTCTGGTGAAATACCCAGAGGAACCTGATATTGTAGGAGATTCCGGGCCGTGGTCAAACCGGCCCGACACTGCGGTGGCATTGGCCTCGCCACCCGCCCGTCTCCCCAGAGGGAGGGCAGCGAGGGGGCGTGGAGGGGGTGCCGCGCGGCCCCTCCCTGATTCCCCGCCGTGATCCCCAGCATGCCTGTTTGCCGTGCCTGGGTGATCCTGGCGGGGAATCTCTGGGTTGTTTTGGGGACGGGGCGAAGCCACCCCGTCACGTCTGAAAACACCCTGAGACTATATAAAATATGAACTATATACTATTTGTGGGAAGTGATGCAGAAGTGAGGAGCCTATTTGTATATTATTGTGTTTGAATGGTATGGCATGCAAACTGAGCTAATGTTGCCTTAGATGGTGATTACCTGATTTTTAGTGATTGGATTGATAAGAAATTTCCCTTAAACACCCTGAACTATAAGCAAAGGAAGACTTTTGCACTGGATAAATATATTGTATGTGTGCTCTGGATAACAAAAGCTTTGATTGTGCTTGTCAGATACAATAGCCAACAGATACTAAATTAATATCCTTTCATTTGAAATGTTCCATCACTTCTCCCATTAACTTTCAACATACCCTGGAACTTGCTTGTATAAATAAGAGGGAGAATAATGCAAAATTAGTAGGTTCAGTGACCCAATGAAACCTGTGTTTAAAAACAACATTTCCCCCCACCAGTGCATTACCATTTAGCCTCCCCAGTGAATCATCTTTGGATAATTGTTTTGGGCAGTATACCCCCGATGTGATTTCTGTCGGCAATTATTTGAGCCGACATTCCCCTTCCCGAAATGAGTACATCAAGGTACATCAGGGCATTTCAGCAGTAACATGGCAAAAAGCCGGTAACTAGTACCTGCACATTTCTAATTGCATGTGTTGTGCTGATACTTTTCTGTCACCCTTGTTTATTTATCTCAATTTAAGGCCTCAACGAGGAGAATTTCTGTTTTATTATGGACAGCTGTTTTGTAAATTACAAAGGATTTTATAGACTATAACAAGTGATTCCCATGCAATCTGCTTCCTTAAGAAAACTTACTACAAGTCTTTCCTCTAGGCCTCAAGGCTTGCAGGCTGAGTTTTGAATATAAACAAGATTAAAGTTATGATAATGGTGTCCCATTACGAAATCTGTTCTTGGCTAGTTATACTGAGAAGCAGAAATACAACTGTGTGTGTTCATTAGTGTGCTCCCTTCTCATCTTTAAACTTGCATTCAATAAACAACATGTCCCTTAATTCACATATTTAGCAGACTCCATGGATAGTACTGTTAAGGTGGAATAAATACACTGTGACTCTGATTCTCAAAGTTCTGCGCTGGCAAGGTATTTTGAGGATCACATTATGTTGGTCTACTTGAAATCCTCTTGTACATTTGTAAGGAAAAAAAGTATTTGCATTTCCCTCTTTTATTTCCTGTTCTTTTGATGCTATTTTTTCTAACTGACAAAAGAAAACGACTGATGTATACCTCCCTACTGCCGAGAAATAATTCTTTGTGTATACCTATAAAAGTAAAGTCTTTGACTAGCTATGAGTTCTTGGTTCAAGTATTTTTGAAATTATTTTTTATGTTTAATTTTATGAAAATTACAGTTCATTTTCTAGGCATAAAAATCAGTAGTAAATCATATTAACCTTTTCTCATTCCTTGAACGGAATTTTAAAAGATACCTTTTCCCAAGATCATCAGCTCTTGAAAATAGATTCCCCTCAAAAAGGAGTTTCAAGTCTTCCAGTTCTCTCCACAAACATGTTTACAACACTGCAGAAATTGCATATTTGGGAGATTTTCAGGATCTGATGCTGATCTTGTGCTGATGTTACACTAGTAACTCTTCACTCATCCAGGCTTTTAAATGTCTCCATCTCTTTCAGAACACACTCCTTTACATGACAGCTGAGGTTCTGCAAAGTGGTTCAAATGATATCTTTTATTGGACCAACTGCAGTTGGTGGAAATAAGCAAGTTTTCAGACCACACAGGGTCTATAAAATCAACATATGATTTGATGCTTGAGAGAAGAAACTCAAAAGGGAAATTTGGGGGTATCTAATTTTTATTTCAATAGGGTCATAAACTGATTATCTGTAAGGTGTTAAGAAAGAACTTTGCATTGGGACAGACCTTTCTGTCACTACTTGTATGTGGTTTGGGAAGGTTTCCAACTTTCTCTGAAGCTGTTGATTATTGTAATGGGGTCATACCCATTTCCCTCTTCAAAGCCCATTAATTCCTGGTTACCAGATTGGTTTTAGCCTGTAGGTCCACACAGCCATAGAATCTGTGTCCTCAACTCTCCCTTAGTGGAGTGAGTAGACCCTGTTCCATACTGAGCAGTGGCCATGAGCTCACTCAATTCTGTGTCTATTGTACACTGAATACACATTTGTCTTGGTGCTTGGGGAGCACATGCACTCCACTTGGGGGAGGAGTTTTGATACAGGCAGACAAATACATGGCTAAATGACGTTCTCACTGAATCTGGTAATTCCTTTGTTTCCAACCAGAACATAAGGCATAAAGTAATATTGTACTGCATTAGTCATAGTTACCTTAGTATATAATGATGAACATACACATGGTTTGGCTAAAGATGTGAATCAAGTTGGACCAGTAAAGTTTACTTTGAAAACAAGCTGCTCCTGAATAAAATACTTACACAAATTGCAGTAAAAGGGAGAAACATGTCATAAGGATACTTGAATGAGATATATTTTTTTATCACTGTTTTTTGTTTTTTTTTAACTCTGACTATTTTTGTCTGCTGTGAGGCTGCTGTTTTGATATAGAAAGGAAGGTGAAGTCTGCTGCGAGCATCCAGTTAAAGCAACTAACTGGCTCTGGCAACCCTGAAGAAACAAAATAATATAGAATATGAACCAAAAAATAACCTTGCTCGCTTGCATTCTCAACACCTAAACAACAGGCTGTGAAAATGGTTTCATTAAAAAATAACAAGCACATGCTCACCAGGGGATAGATCGGGCCAAACCGAATAAAAAATTCTTCAATCATTGCTCAAGTAGGTCAACCAGAATTAATTCAAAGGGCAAACATTCAAACTGAGCCTGCTGTCTCTCCGCCCCCACCTCGCACCAGAAACCCAATGGATGTCCCTTTCCCCACCCTTCAACATGGTCAGTTACACTATCATAATTTAGAAACAGAGATGTTTTTACATGTTTTTGATATGTTGAAAGCCACCCTGACCAATAGGAGAAGAACGAGAATAAATAAATAAATAAATAAATAAATGCCTTAGCCTAAAATGGTTATGGTTCCTTATGCAGACTCAATGATTCCTTATACAGGTTTAAAGTCTTAACTATGGGCTCTTTCAAAAGTCACAAAAATCCATCTTGAAAAGCCATGGGAAGCAACATGTGATAACCTAATTTGGAGGGGGCGGGGTCCACTGTGTGCTTTGGGACATCGAACTGTTGTAACAAATGGAAACCACTTGAAAAGTCACCCTGGATATTGCCATGGCATACAACAGCTCAGACGTCGAAAAGCACCAAGTGTAAACCCCTCATGGAGTTACCACATAGTGCCTTTCATTGCTCTTCAAGCTCTGTTTCCATGATGGCTGGAAGCACCCCAAAGCAGAAACACAGCCTGCTCCACAGCCAAAGCAACCCTGATGGCTAAAACATTTTCTGTCAGACCAACAGAGAAAACGAATTTTAAATTCCACTTCAGGGCCTCACCCCAGAAAGCTTGTCTAGCAGCTGTTTGTTATTCCAATCTGTCTACCTCAGCAAGAGCATGTCCGATGACACAAGTTACCACAGCATTGCATTGAGAGCGATGGCTTCTCTCCTAGAGCAAAAGTGCTTGTGGAGGAGGTCATTCACTTTGGGCAGCCCTTCTGTCAATGAGGAGTAGTGTTGATGGACCGTACAGCATTAATTCCCTTAATGGCTTTCAGCTATATGCTTTTTGTGTATTGTGATTCTGGCAGATTACTAGAAGTGCTTAGAAACTTATTTATCTTATGGTAATGTGTTTTGTAAATGATTTTTCTCCTCTCTCTTTTCCCAGGTGAGCCATTCTGTCATTATGAGGAAAGAGAAAATGCAGGTCACCATCAAAGTAAAGCTATTCTATTTTTCTCCACTTGCTCTAATAAAAACACAACCATTAAAACTGAAGGGGAAAAAAACCAAACCCACAACAAAAATACCACCTTTTCCAATACAAGCTTTGAAGCGATCTTTATGAAATCCAGGTGGGAGAAGTTAACTCTGGAGGGTGCATGGTCTCAACTGCTTTCTTTTAAAGCCTGTCTCATGTAACAGCTGTCACCGTTTCAGTCATTCCTTTCCCCCTGCCTTAACAAAGCTAATTAACCCTATTCCTAGAAAAAGCTCATCCTGCTGGTGTAATAAAGATGTGCTGCTTTCTCGATGCTGCCAATTATGGGGATTCATGGAGCGGAGGCCAGCATCTAAGTTCTGTCCAGATTTCTTGTTTGTGGAACTGCGCTATTGAAATTGGCCTGGAAAGACTATCAGTTTAGGAAACAATTGGACTCAGAATACTCTGAAAGGAAAAGAAGCTGAATTATCTTTTCCACCAGCAATGAAGGCTGCTGTTCCTTGTTCAGGCAAATAGAGGATTCACCTCTTTTTGTAAACAGGCAGTAGAAATAGGTAAAGTTGGAAGTTCACAGACTATGGGTCTGTGGAATGGCCAAGGCTTGTCGAAACAGGAGGGCCCCACACACAAACATGGTCTCGCTCTTCTTTGTGCTCCCCTCCACTTTTAGCACACACTTACAAAAGAAATCAAACATTCTCCCCATGTATATTGGGGGGCTACAATGGAGAGGGCGTTCTTGGTGGCCACGCTGCAGCTATGGAATGCTCTCCCTGCGGAGGCCAGCTTCGACCCTCTTCTCTTTTAGGAGGCATTGAAAGACCTGGCTGTTTTGCAAGGTGTTTGGTGGAAGACACGGGTCAGGGTGGGTGGGGTGGGGGATGTAGGGTTATGAAGGGAGTTTTGTATTGTCATGTTTGTATGCTCCATTGTTGGTTTTAATATTTTTGTATTTATTACTAATTTTTATCATATTTTTGTATTTTATATGATGATATGTTAGCCGCCCCGAGCTACTTTTGGCAGGAGGGGGCGGGATATAAATAGTTGAAATAAATAAATAAATTCCAGGCTTGGTGGAAGGGCTTCAGCCTGCCCCTTTCTCTCTACATGGGAGTATGGTATTAAAAGGTTCTAAGCTCCTCCCACTCTATCAGTAGGCCAGCCCTTACCCCCACAGGAAGGCCTGGCCTACTGATACAGAGTGGGAGGAGCTTAGAACCTTTTAATACCATACTCCCATGTAGAGACCCCACTTGGGGTCATGACCCTGTGGCATAGTTACGAACTTTCAAAGGCCCCATATAGGGGCTTACTGGGCTGAGTAGGGAGTGGGCCAGTCCTTCCCACCCGCAGGAACGGCTGGCCCATTCCCCACTCAGCCCAGCAAGCCCCTATATGGGGCCTTTGAAAGTTCGTGGTTATGCCACAGGGTCATGACCCCAAGTGGGGCCATGCCATTAGCAGATTGGGTCAACATTCCAACTGATATTTAATATTGTCTGCATATCTTTGTTGCTGCCTGAAGTCATGGGATTATATTAAGTCTCAAAATGGGGTCTCACAGGCAAAGAAATTTAGAACTACTGAATTACATGCTAATCCAAATGCGCTGAAAGAAGCTAGTTACACTTGCTACTCAATTTTGCTAACGATGCGCCTTTAGCCAGTCTTTCTAAAGATATTGGTTCTCCTCAGGAGGAAAGATGCTTGCTCCTTTGCCCACTTACCCTTCTTCTGTTATCGTTGACATCGAGGAGGGCTTTACCATTCACTTTCATGGGAGCTGGATTTGACCCTTCGTGATTAAAACAGTAGTTGTCCTTCCTATAAATAGTGGGAATGTCATCCTCCTTGCACTTAGGTCAATGGCAAACTTTCTCATGGAAATTGAACAAGGATCCTAGCATTCTGGTGCTATCTTGTGAAACTTGTTTCTTTGTTTTGTAGATCTACGCATGGCCTTTGACTCTGTTAATAGGGATTGCTTATGGGCCAAATTTTGTGCCACTTCAATCGACCGCAGACTGCTTTATTTGATGATTAAACTTTACTCTAATAATACTTTATTATTATTATTAACGTTTATATAGCGCCAGCCATGTGCCTGGCGCTGTACACAAGTCAGGTATGTGTCTACGAAACCTCCTACAAATAAAGTGCAAGTTACTTGTGGGGTTAGGCAGGGGTGTATACTTGCCCATGCTCTTTTTAATTTTTTTCTTAATGATGTGATTGATTTCATGAGTAAGGAGGACACTCATGTGCCAAAGCTCGGTGATAAGAAAATCACTGCGCTCCTATATGCCGATGACACGGTCCTGCTCTCCCAGACCCCTGTTGGACTGAGGAGAGCCATGCAAAGGTTTGGGGAGTATTGTACCATCGAAGCTTTATCTATAAATTATGATAAGACCAAGGTTATGGTAGTAGGAGCGTGGGGCCATGGCAAATTACATCACTGGTTCATGGGCCAAAACCAGATTGAGCAGGTCTCCCGATATAAATATCTAGGAGTAATCATAGCATCCTCGCTGAGCTGGAAGCCCCACTATGAGGCAGCGCTATCTATGGCAAAGAAGACCTCTGCTGCTATTACACATTTTTTCTTCAAAGGAAGTGGTAAATTAGTCCTCCCTGCTAATAGACTTTTTAGGGCTAAAGTAATTACCCAAATGCTATATGCCTTTCCAATCTGGGGCCTGGGGTTTATTGATAAACTTGAAGTTGTCCAGAATTGCTTTTTACGATCCATCTTGGGAGTCCCAAAGGGCACCCCCCAGGTAATTCTGCGACATGAGTCGACATGCCCTTCAATTAGATCCTGTGCACTTTTGACTCTGATGAAATTTTGGTTAAAAACCTTTCTTGATGTCTCTCATGGAAGGTCCCTTATTTCCTTGGCACTAAACAGTGGGATATCCCACGAATGGGATATTGCAGTGGAGGTAGTGGCAGTGAAGCTGGGGTTTTCTAAGGCCGCTCTGCAACCGTTGGGCCAGAAGGGAGCTTATGCTGTTCTTAAACAGAGGATCTTGGACCAGGCGATTCAATATGAAAACTCTCTAATGGTTTCCCAGAGAGTTGCACCGGCTTATCTCCAGATCAGTTCTTTTTCTCACAACCGCCTGAGTTACCTTGAGACCTGGTTAGACCCTGCTCGCAGATGTGCCTTCACACATTTCCGATGTAATGTCTTCCCTTCTGCTCTGCTGGAGGGTCATTTCCTGGGTATCCCTAGGGAAGCCCGGTTATGCCCCCTCTGTGATCTCTTGGCTGTCGAAACGGCTGAACATATTTTCTTTATACGTCCAGCATATTCTGTCCTTACATCTAAGTATCTGAGAGCTTTTGTTTTCTCAATGCATCCTATCTTATTGCTTCCTAAACTCCTGAGCATTGCAGACTCGGGAGTTACAAGATCAGTGACTATTTTTTGTCAACTCGCTATTTATTTAAGGGGTCGGCATCTTAGCTAGTTAAAATGCTGCACTCCAGGCTATCCTAAGTTATTTATTGCCTCTTGTCCTGATGGACTCTGAGGAGATTATGGGTATTTTCTCTCCCGTGTTTTGGGGAATTGGATTAATTCCCTTGATGTAAATTTTATATTAATGTGTTGTTATGTCTTGTATATTTTAAGATAAATTTTCTAATTTAGATGATGGTTTGCTGTAGCTCTGTTAAATTGTGTACCAATATGGACTCCTTTTAGTTTGTTGTGGATTGTATATATGTTTGTAAATTGTAATAGCCAATTGGCTGCACAATAAATAAATAATATTTAATATAATTTTGTGAAACCCACCAGTTACACGGATGGGATTGCTCTTGGGTTTCTTCCTGCATTGTTGATGCATCAGTTTTGCAGGCTGTAATTTCAAGGCTAGAATTTAAAGGAATCTTTGGTAAATTATTCCAAACAGAACACTCTCATGCATTTTGGTCTGGGATTTGCCCTTCAAAAAGATCCCTGTCCTGAACGGCTGCTTTTGATGTGGCTTCTCTCTCTAGATAGAACTGAGGTGTGCTACTGATTAATCCACATTCAGAGTATCTGCCAGGCCAGAGAAAAGTATCTGATGTGCACAGCCAGTGGAAACAGGAGCTTTGTAGCAATGGGTACTTAGAACTCTCCTATAAATTCTGCATCATGTCCACAGGCACACATTCACAGGGTACAAGCCGGTGCCAATAGAGTCCCTAGCTATAGTCTGCACTTAGGACAAATGGAGATAAACTTTGTCAATGTGCTCAGGAAATAATGACTGACATTATAATGCACTTCAAATATCTAATCCTAATCTAGAGGGAACAGAGGGCATTTATTTTAAATAAGCTCTTCTGTGCAAGGCAAGGGGTACATATCACTTCATTATTACAAAGATTATTATCAAAAACATTATCCTAAATTTTCATTTAGATTTAAGAGCAGTTTTACTATTAATTGTCTGTGTTCTCCTCACACTTCATAATTCATTGTGTCGAAACCCCATTTCGATTTCATAAAACTGGCATCATTATTACACCCTTGGGCTACAATTTTCCAACATGAATTGTCTAAATGTAGTTTCTTCCCCACATTCCAGAATAAAATGCTACTCTCGATTACCTGCAAACTCGCTCCCATGGGGCGAGAAGAGAATTTGTACTACTGAGCATATGTAAATTGAGACAAAGGCTTCTGTGTCTATAATCAAACAGTTTACCTGGCTGCTTGGCTAATCAGAAAAAAAGCTATTTTCCATCACATCTGGCAGGCAGAAATCTGCTGGCTACCTGAAATATTTGCTTCTCCTTCCCAACGATTTGAAAATGGGAAACAATCAGGTCTAGGATCTGCCATAATTTCTCAGACTCTTGATATCTAGATTCCCATCTGACAAGAGCCTGTCTCCATCTCCTGGGTGACTTCTCCCTGTAAACTCCTTTTGACATGCTGTACAATTGATTCCTTTGGTAAAGTGTGTATTTGGAAGACAAACTAGCATTGGGCTTAATAATTTAGAAAAAAGGAGAAGAGCTGTACTCTTTGTACTGTTTTTGTTGCAAATTACATGTATCTGGAAGACTTTACCGCACTGATTTTAAACTGCACATAAACAAAGCATCTGGACTTTGGCTTAATGAGATAAAGTTTAGTCTACACTTTCTCAGTGGAATGATTTTTACTATCTAATTGGTAGCAACAATTTCAGCAGTATGTCCTCTTTCTGCCAAAAGTGCTGTCTAAGTGGGGATGAGGGAACTGCAGAAGGGGCACGGTAGCTCTGATGAAAAGTTGGTATATATCTAATTAGATGAAATCACAGCAAGAAAATCTGCTTGTAACATGGAAAAATACATTTAAGAGCACTTTGCTGACATCTGATTTTCCCTGAATCACATGGGATAAAATATTGTCTCCCCATTAAAATCCCAAACATAAAGCACTTGCTTTTCAAAACCTTTAAAGAGATGTTTTGTAATGCTAGGCATGGAAGCTATTATTCATATTCCTTTAGGATTTTCTGTTCTGAGATTTAGACACAAACAAGAATCTAAGCTGTGAACATGACATGCCCTTATGGTAACACATAAAACAACAAAACCAAGCACTGGTATCTCATCAACTGTGGTAAATTATCACTCCCACAGAGGCAAGATTTCCATTCAGCCAACCACCAATCATTGGGAACAGGTACAGTCCACCCCCCTTGCCAATCTTGAGCCCACTGAGTAAAATCACAGCTGTTATTATTAACATCATCATCTTAATTATAATAATTGCCAGCCTTTTCCTTGAGGCTGTAAATAATACATGTGTTGACTGATAGCTTGGGCAGAAGGAATGTGAATCTGGATTCTATGGTAGGGTGGCCATACCTCCCCTTTAAAAGAGGATGCTTATGAAAAATACATGGTGCTTCCAGTGCAGCCCTGCACCATGTATTTTTCATAAGCGTCCTCTTTTAAAGGGGAGGTATGGCCACCCTATTCTATGGTCACAATCCATAATCCACTTACTCTGGAGCAAGCGGCTTGTGGCCCATGTCTACAACTGGAGTTTTGAATTTTAGGGACATAATGCTACTCTTTCTACCTTCTTTTGATAACAGCTAAATTTGGAGCAAATTCGATAGAACCATCCTCCTTTAAAATCCTTAGGTTGAGTCTATCCACGGGGCTGTGATGTTGATGGGCAAACGTGGAATGCAGTTGTAGAAGATGTTACTAGAAACTCCTCAGTTCTGAATCTTTCCCTAATTTCATCCCATAGTCTCAAGTGTTTTCAAGCACCATTTCCAGGTCTGAGGTAAGTCAATGACTCTCATGGTTAGTCAGCCATCCCCTTTATCATATATTTGACCTGTCTTGACATGCTCTGGAGAAGCAAGGGAGAGACAGTACTGGACAATGTTAGTCAGATGTGGTTATGTAACCCATGCTATTACCGATTACTGCTTTGTTGGACAGCAGAATTGAAGGACTAAGCATTTCTATGTTGTTTACCCTAGTACTGCCCTCTACTGGTTATCATCTCATCCTCCTTTCTTTCCTATATGGTCTGAGCAGACCAGCGCTCTTGGGATGGGGCTGGCTGTTCTCAGCACCTTCTAGAATAGTCCAGCCTGAACTGGAAGAGTGTAGCTTTCTCAGAAGGGTGGAGGAGGCCCTGTTCAAGGACTGTTATTCACAGGCCAGATCTGAATATTTACGGGCACTGATTTCAACTAGGGATGTGCAAATGCGGTTCGGAGTTCGGCCTGAACTCGGCCAGTTCGGATGACCGAACCGAACTTCTGAACCAAACGCTCGAACTTCCGAAAAGTTCGGAAAAGTTTGGATGAGTTCGGGGGCAGGAAAAACGAGACTTTGGGTGGGAAAAATGTGACTGAAAGGGGGAGGCAGCTGAGGAGCAGACTTCCTGGCACCAGGGGTGGACACCAGGGGTGGTTTCAGGGCCAAAAATACTGATACCGAAAAAAATTCGGTTTCGGTACCAATAGCACTTTTATGAATGTTTGGCTGCCTTCGGCCGAACCGAACTCTGCCAAATCGAACAGCCGAACCCGAACTTGGGTTTCAAATCGAACGTCCAAACATCTGAACGGCGTTCTGTTCGCCCATTCCTAATTTCAACCTTACCAGGAGTGCCCCTTTTTCTTCAGCTACAGCCTGCAGCTTGGAAACTTTTTGTCCAGCTTGGCCACTTGCACAAGAAGTGGAACTGTGAGCCTGCTTGTTCTGTCTGGGACAAGTGAGATTTTATGAAGACCAGTGTCTCACCATGTGTTTCATAAATGCTTGTGTGTGTGTATTCTATTAACATTGATTTTCTTCTTCAATTGTTTTGGAAGAAACTGATGTCTGTTCAGTTAATGATTTTATTTGTCTTGTTCAATTATTAGTATTATTCAGAATGCTTCATGCTATGTGTATAAATATCATATTTCAAGTATAAAGAAATCATAGCTTTCTTTTGTCCTGCAACTACTGGTGGAGGAAGTTCTGCTGTCAAATGTCAGACTGAACCCGCCTGCCATTCTTGCAATCTTATTTGGGAGTTATAGTGGGTTACAGTCACCCAACGGGAGCTCCTGCTTTGGATCNGGGGGGGGGGGGGGGGATTGCACTTCATGACTCTGCTCCTTCTTTATCCTGTTGCTGCCTAAGTCTTGGGTCCCCATGTCCCACAAAGAGGGAGAGGAGCCAAGCAGCAGCCATAAGAGGAATGATAGCCAGAACAGCTTCCTGGTAGGCAGCAGTGAGGGCTTCAGCAAACTGAAACAGCACAATCACAAACAGCAGATGAGAAAGGTACAGAAGAGACAGCATCTCAAGCCCCTGTAAGGGGATAGTGGGGAGCAGGTCAGAGGTTCTTTTTAAATGGGCCATGGCTGCAGGGGGGATGGGTGTGCACACTGGTGCGGGGGTCACATGGGTGTGCACGTATACGGATGCAAACCCATCTTAACACACCTACACGCACACAGCAATGGCCATTTTGGCCAATTGCTCTGTGTGGGGGTGATGGGTGGAGGTGGGTGGGTCGTGGAAGCATGCATGCACACACGCACACACACACACACCAGCTGTGGTGGTTACATGAGTCCAATCTGAGTGCACCCACTCTTGCTGCAACTGTGATCCTCTTTGTGTCCAATTCCAGTTCCTGAAATTCTGCAAAGAATACAGGAAGGGATGAACTATACAGTCCCTGCAGTATCCTCACACTACTGCCGCACCATATAGAGAGGTAATACAGTCAAAGTACCAGTGACTTTTAACTCTCCCCTTGGCATTCCCTCCCTGCTGAGCTGCACAGCTGGTACTCTTGTAGAATCTTCCCCTACTAGGGTCACCATGACATAATACTGCAGTCTCTAGACACACCTTTACTGGGGCTGCTACCACTATCTGGTATGCTTGCTGTGTCCTCCCATTTGCTGTTCTCCAGACAAGTTGCGATTGTCCTATATACGGGCTTGTTCTGAAAGAGTGGACTGTATGCGTCACTGGCCTTTTGTATTTTATGCAAATGTCACAGAGGATCCAATATTGCTCCTTTGTGTTTCCTCTGAGAGATTGCAGTTAATTCAGAGCCTCTCGTATGTGTATTGTGTGTGTAGTTAAATTGTTCCTCCTAACATGCATTTCTTTGCAACTTTCTATCCTAATTTAATCTGCCGTTATAATGCCCCATTATCTTGTTTTCTCATGGATTTCCAAAGTGCTTCACAACCTCCCCCTTCACTAACTATCTAGAATAGGGTTGTGCCATCTACCATCTCACTCATCTCTCCTTTTCCCAAATTGTTACGAATATATTTAAAACATCCGTCCCCGTACTGATACCACGGGTAGCACATTCATCAGCCTCTTCCTTTGCCAAGAGTTAGGCATATATTTCTACCCTTTGTTTCCTATCTCAAACCATCTTAAAATCGATGGCAGGAACTTGACGTTAACCTCACCCATCAGTCAACAGGTTTCCTAAACAGCCTTCAGAGAAGGTTTTTATGACAAGGCTTTTGAAACTGCAAGTTCACTGAGTGTTTAACTCTTCCAAGGAATTCTAATGTTTTCTGGGACCCCATCTACTTTAGGATGGTGTCTAGAAGCCCAGCTATTTATTGTCACAAACTCATTTAGGCGCTTTAGAAATTTCAAATAGCTAGCCACAGAAGTAGAGCAAAACTTGGTGGTCCAAAAACTGTCTGTATTTTGAGCTCACACTAACCTTTAAAAACAGCTAGAGAACCAACAACAGTACAGTTGTTTAGCGTGTGAACTTCTATTTAGTTCTGGTGCTAGCCATTAATGCAAGCACAAGTCCTGTATAAATGAATGGGAATCGAACTGGTGCTGGGTGCAAAGCCCAGGTGCTGAAGAAGCTGGAGGATTATGCTACGTGTTCACTAGATTGGTTTCAACTATGAACTTAATATTTTTGTTAGTAGTTCAACTACTTTGGTCTCTAATTTCTTCAGAACTCTCAGATGAATGCCGTCTGATCCTAATTATTAAACAAAACTTAATTTCCAGAATTGTTCTATTGCATCTTTCCACTTTATGTCTTTAAGCAAAGAGTAGACCCATGCTGAGTCTTCATTTTCTGGAAATATACTGCTATATGGATATGGATGAGTATCTGCTCATCATTCTCCATAGTGAAGGCTAATGAAAAGAAACCACCCCCAAACCTGATGCTCCTCATGTAGTTAAATATGTTTAAATATTTCTTTTTTTACTTTATTTGGTCTTCAGATTTCCTCATAGTCCTCTTAATGTTTGTTTTTCATCCTCTCTGCTTAATTTTAACCTGGTTTTCTAAAAATCAGTGTATCACATGATTTAAGTTGGATTTCTATTTTTAAAAGACTTTTCTAGAATTGAGTCTTAGCACGGCTGCTTCTTTTTGTTTAGGAGCTTGCTTACCCTATGTGACTCTGAGGGTAAACTCACATGTAACTCTCCTAAACTTGGATGTCTGTAGGGCCCCAGTAGCTGTATAATCAGCCCCCAATAATCCGCGGATCGCTACTGTGTGTGAGTGAGGCACTCCGATTTCCAGTCCCGCTTTAAACTCGGATCGAACATTTAAATCTAATCTATTAAATAGATCTGAGTTTAAAACGGGGCTGAAATTCAGTCTAGCTCACAGGCAACAGTGATCAGGGGATCATCTTGGGCTGATTATACAGCTTCCAGGGCCCTGCGGACATCGGAGTTTAACATAGTTATGTGCGAGTTCACCCTGAGCATGTGTTCCCCTATCCTGATCAGCGCTTCTGAACTAATGACTGATGAACACACTTTAACCAGGGTATCACCAGAAGAGGATGTTAATTATCCCAGAAAAACTCACTCTGATTTAGGATGGTTGCGAGAATGCACCCCTGAGAAGTTAAAGGTGACGTGCTATTATAATTCCTTAAATTCAATTTAATAAATAAATAAATAAATAAATAAACCCACTCCCCTTCCTGAAATCTGGTGTCATTACTACTCTTGTATGAGCTCCCCTATAAGGCTATCCCTCTGAGAAATGAGAGAGGAGACTTCTCAACACCTGATAAGACTTTGGTATGTATGTAACTTTATACACATGAGAAGTTCTCATTTCATAGTAACACTCACATGAGTAAATTCACATCTGTTTTTTAGTCTTTGCAGGACTGGATCTTTCCTATAAGTTCTATTTGGTCTTTATATCACAGGCTGGATATAAAATAAGAAAGAATACAATAAGAATAAAAAATTCAACCTTCAAAATGACTGCTGCAAAATTCCTAGTTCAGATGATTTCTTAAACTGGTTAAGCTTTACTGAATTAATGCTTTAAAAAACACCCTTGTATAGTTTTGATCTCGTATATTATGTTAAAGCGACCCTGATAAGATAAACATCATGTAATTTTAAATGACTTAACAATGTTCCTAATGAAACCTGAGGGATTAAATCCTGGTCAATTTATTCATTCAAATATTCCCACTGAAGTGAATGAGACTAATTGCACGAGTAAATTAGTCAAGCTTGTTAAAACAAGATTTCTCCCTTCTTTTTTAAAAAAAACAACAACAACTTTTCATGAAGATGGCTGTTAGTTTACTATTTGCACTTCACTCATTTTAGGGCATGGAATTAGGCATCTCAGTTTTATTTGCTGATTACAATTAATTCTAGATTATTATTAATTCCATTTCATTTAACAGCCAGTGGCCTCAATTAGGCATCCTCTTCATCTTCCTGCTTTCCAGCTTCACAAAGGGGATCAGTCTGCTCTATCCATGATGGAAATTGGTGTTGGTGGGGTGACATTCCCCCTGTGCGTTACCTCTCTGATCCATTAAAAGAGATTGAAAGACTCCCTGGGACTCGAGGCAGATTTGGGTCAGGCCACTATATGAAAGCAGTTAACACCTTACGGCATGGCTTCAATAAGAGCTATGCATTTCAGCCCAGCCATTGATAACTACATCGCTTCTCAAAATCAAGCATTTATTTTTCCACATAAAAATGAATAAAGCCCTTTTCAAACTCAAACCCATCCCTTTGACCGTTTACAGAGGAATAGGAAAGAGGCCAATCCTGCTGCCCTTACTGACAGAAATACTCCCACTGAAGCCAATGGATGTAGAGGGCTTTATGTGTGTGATCACTATTTGGATGAGTAAAGATGGGAAAATAGGGCCATCAATTATAGCTACTCTATTACACAGGACAGGTTCCTGTCTACCCCAGGGACATTTTTTTTAAAGTGTAGCTCTGCGGGGAGCTGTAGTGTGGGAGGACTGTTGGCTGCCGCTGCCAACATTTTAAAGTACTATAAGTGATACTCTGAACTGTGCCTCTTACAAGACATTGCACAAAACTTGCTAGCTATGGAAGCTACAATCCTTTGATGCTACATTTCCACCCTCCTAAGCTTGAGTTAAATCACACACTCCCTGCTAGCCTAAGTTACGTGTAGCCTGCTGCAACCGCCAATAGAACCTCCACATTCTGAAATCCTTTGACCCCCATGCCTTGCACAGCTCTTCCAATTAGAGGCTAGGGTTGCTACCTCACCAGTCTTGACCTGGACAGTCTGGAAATTAGAGATCTTTGACTGGTGTCAGTTTTGATTTATGACGTGGATGCCACATTTCTGGAAATGTGTCTTCTGGGCAGTCTCTTCTATGGAATAATAAGAGCTAGAAATAGGGAATTTTTCTTGCAAAGCTTCAATATTAGAAAGTGGGTCATTACCCTGAGCTGTTTTCAGTAGGGGCGGGATATAAATTAACATAACGAAATAAATATAAATTACAGTGTACATAATGCTACCTGCCAATTTATGCAAAATATCATTGTTCCGTTTTCTTCCCTAGGACAGGTGGGAACCCTAGCTGAGGCACCTTGAGGGTGAGAGAGAGTGGGGGAAGGCAACGCCAGGTACCCCACCCCCACCCTGCCTAGCCTGGGGAGAAGAAGGGGGACGGGAGCTGGGTGTTAGAGGGAGAGACTCACCTGGCATGCCCAGCAACAAGGGAACCCCTGCACAGTGGCACAGCTGCTGCACTGGGGTTTCTCTGCTGTCAGGCAGGTCGGGTGAGTTGTGGATCTGGGGGTCTCACCTGGTCAGTCATGGAGTGGCTCCGTCAGCGCAGCCTGAGCCCGGAGGAAGGCCCCAATGTGCCGGGTCCGGGTTGTGCTGCCACAGCCACTGCACCGCTGGCCAGGTTACTTGCTGGGCTGCAGGCTGGCGGGAGAGGCAACCACCCCAATCCAACCCATCCCAGTCCTGTGGGGGGAGGGGGGACGAGTTGGCTGGCTGACTGGCCGGCCGGACAGGGGAGGGCCAGGCCTCCCTCAGAGGGAGTGCAGTGCCCTGGGGGACTGAACGTGGGAACGGACCCATTGTTTCTTACAACAGATCCGTCCACTACAGAACAAACCTGATAGATCAGCGTGGGCTGATCTCACGTAATTGCTGTTTTCTTGTGAAATTGAATCTCAAGAGAAAACAGAGAACATGGGCAAGCAGCCCATGCCCCCTAAGCCTGCATACAGATCTAATCAACATGGTCCTTAAAAAGTGATATTAAGACTCCTAACATTGCTAAAATATATGGGGATAAACTATTGACAGCAGCAATAGTGTTTTTTGTTTTTTTTTATCAGACAGGGCTTGATCATGTGTCTGCAGAATATACTGTGAAGTCCTGTACTGCTACTAGGTATTTATTTAACATAATCCTAAATGCACTACAGAGTACCTTGCTGTGTAGACGAAAGCACATAAGATTATTCTAGCTACCTGCCTATAGATCGCTGACCACTTTGACCTTGGTACTTTCACATAAGCACTGCATTAAGTTCCTTTAAACAGGAATTCATTCAATAGAGTTCCATTAACAAAATAAATCTTGGCCACAATGGATCACACAACGAGTACAAGTCACAAAAAACTCACCTGGCCTGTTCATCTGCTCTATAGTACATTGCTTGGGAAAAGCACCTGCTTCTTTGTAAGTAGAAGGGCATTCACTTTCCAAATATATATTAAAAAAAGAACAGCAGTACTATGCATTTTTGAGATCTAGCCATTAGACAAAACTGCTGAGTAAGAAAAAAGTATTAAAGAGAGAGATCCATCTGCCAATTTAACACAACAGAACGCTGGAGCTTAAAAACACAGAGACTTACTAATGAGAAATGTGTGAAGAGATCTGTCGGAAAGTACATGGCGTACCTGAGGGAAATAAAACAAAGGAGGTGGGGGAAGAGAAGATTGCTATAGTTACTGCACACAGGAATAAATGCTGAATTCCCCACGTGTTTCCTAAGCAGCTGAAATGGTAAAAGACTCAACTGGAAAGATACTGCTATATGGATTTTCAGTCCAACAATGTGATGACTTGCCCCCGATTCAACTCATTTAGATAAAGAAAGGCAAGAACTAGTGAACGTACCTCTGATTAAAGTTAAAGAAGGGCACCAGTGGTGGCATGTGGACAGAGGGCACCATACGCTCTCCACCCATGTGCCTTTGCCATGGCTTCCAAGCTCAGAAAAGTGTCAGGCGGAAAATTCCTAACTGGACAAGGGGGATGGGAGAAGCTCCCCTGTTGCATGTGTGGAAGAGTCAGGATGTTTGTCTCCTGCCAGAGCTTGGAGGCTGTTCTGACCGGACTTGGTGCTCAAGACATAGGGTGATTTCCCGTACCGAAATCACCCAATTCATTCCCCGCCGGGATCACCCTGTCACGCCATATCAGACATGCCGGGGGGATCCCGTCGGGGAATCTGGGAGGGGGCGGGGCCGCGCGGTGCAACGTGCGGNTGCCGGGGGGATCCCGGCGGGGAATCTGGGAGGGGGCGGGGCCGCGCGGTGCAACGTGCGGCCGCACGGCCCCGCCCCCTCCACGCACCCCGCCACCCGCCCTCAGGGAAGACGGGCGGGCGGCGGGGCCAATGAGGCCGCCGCGTCAGGCCGGATTCGCCACGGTCCGGGATCCCGCCGGTGATCCCGGGCTGTGGCGCCCGACCAGACGAGACGCCGGGGTTCACCCCAGCGTGGAATTACATTACGCGGCGGCCGCCGGTCCCTCCGCTTCGGCCGCTCGCATGGTGGATGTAATTCCATGCCGTGGTAACATCTGGGGGGAAACATCCGTTTCCCCCAACAGATGTGCCGAAATCACAGCCACCACGCGGAATTGAGCGTGGTTGATTGTGATCTCGTAACGTCTGAAAATACCCATAGGTTCTTCTTTCATCTCAGTAGGGCTGCAAAACAGCATCTGAGCAGCAGGTAGGCTTCTACCACACTGTCTCCCTCTGGCCCCTGCCAGGCATGTAGCTAACAGGGGGACACTGAGGAGCACTGGCCCTATAAACACCATGTGTTCCCGTTTTCCCCCCTCAGTTTCTTAACTGGAAGACTCAAATGTGTGCTGTATAGGCCTAAAGCCAGACAGTAGGGATGGGACACCGGAAGAATACCGGATATATCGGTATCGGATCTCCCCGGTATTGGATTTACAGGCATTAGCATACCGGATTTTTAACATTGGCCGCTTTACCGGTTTTTTTTACATTGCGGCCATTTACTTCAATGGCCGCGATGTAAAAAACCCAGTAAAGTGGCCAATGTTAAAAATCCAGTATGCCGATACCGGTGATTATTGGATCATTGGATTAATCCGATATACCTGATTATCGGGTGCATCGGATTTATCCGATACCAATATTCCCACCCCTACCAGACAGTAAAAACTGCAACTCTTGTAAGAATATGTCTGCATAGTGCATGAACTTTAGAAGACAAGCGCAATTGTCGCCTTTGTAATAAAACCTGCCCCTCTCCCTCGTGGGCCATAGCTATGGGCCAGCTCCCTCTCCAGCAGAACTATGAAGCAGCTCTTGAGCACTACTTCTCCCTTGTCCTCCTGCGCTCTGAGGAGAGGTAGCGCCTGATTACTGATGAAATAAGAGTAGAGACCTTCGACCTGATCTTAGCTCAGGGGCCCAACTGGTCCCATCAGGCCAGGGTTGGGTCAGGCAATATGTCGGACAAGACTCCTCAGCTGAAGGAAATCCCTCCCCCCATGGAAGGCTGTGTCATCATGGCACTCTATGGGCACGTGGCTACATTGAAAAGAGGTGGAGAAAGCCTTAGCTCCATCCCTTTTCTGAGGTACCCTCATCCCTTACCAAGTACTGTGATGCCACAGACCTCCATGGTTTTTTTTAAAAAAAACAAAAACCAGGAGTTTTAATGAATACACAAATATTCTTCTTGGTCCAAATAATCATTAATATTTGGAGTATTATGCAAAAATGCAAATAGCATTCACAAATACAGAACTTGCTCTTTGTTTCAGCACTAGCCTCCACCAAACTTGATGACATCTTCCCATCAATTTCAGCTATATTTAAGCAAAGAGGATTTGGTGCTGGTGTCTTTCAGTTCTGCTGGATCTTAATGAAGATGGCTTTATCCCTCATCCCTGGGAAACAAGGAGTTGGAATAGATGACTGGCGGTCCCTTCCAATCATACGATTCTATTATTCTGTTTTGTTGTATTTAGGGTTGGTTGAACAGCGTTCATTCAGTTCTTACTGAACTTCACCAATACACCCCTTTATCGGTTGTCTCACTGGAGGCCAGCAACTGATCAGAGACTGCTTATTGTTGGTAAATCCATGACAAGGCTAACGGTAAGGGCACACAAGACGTTAACCCAAACTGTGCAACCTTACACCACATTAGCCCATGATGCAGCTGTCCGTCAGGCCAGTGCTGCCAGATGTTCACCATTTCCGCCATGCGGTAGGTGCGCAGCTGCTATGCGATGTGTCTGCCAGAGAAGGCCGGTGACAAATGGTGGGCTACTGTTGCCCACCTGGGTAAAAGGTCTCCTCCCGTCTGGTCGGCCCATACAGCCCTGCCATGAGGCAAGGTCTGAGGACTGGGCCTGGAAGAGCGTGCTCACTCTGACCACCAAACAGCTGATTGTGGAAGGGCAGTCGGAGAAGCTCTTTCCAACCATTAAACAGATTTTTTGGAGTGCACACATTCTCCCCATCTGCTAAACAGCTGATCCAGGGACGGGGACCCAGAAGAGCTCCTCTGGATTTCCGTCTTACAATCAGCTGTTTAGCAGGTGGGGAGAGTGCTCATGCTCCTCCATGTCCCCCTCCCCCAATCAGCTGCTTGGTGGGTGAGAAGAGCACATGTGCTCCTCTGGGCCCCCCTCCCCAATCAGCTGTCCAGCTGTCAGGGAGAACACAAATGTTACTCTGGGGTCCTCTCCCCCATCAGTTGTTTGGTGGCCAGGGAGAGTGTGCATGCTCCTTTGGCCCCGTCCCCCCCCATCAGCTGTCTAGTGGCAGAAGCCCAATCCTGCAGCACAGCAGGAGTCTGGGAGTCCAGCTAGGGTAGCCATACTTCCCCTTTAAAAGAGGACACTTATGAAAAATACATGGTACAGGGCTGCACTGAAACCAATGCAGTCCTGCAACATGTATTTTTCATAAGTGTCCTCTTTTAAAGGGGAGGTATGGCCACCCTAAGTCCAGATCTGTATGGTTGGCTCCTCGGATGGGCCCATGGCATGGAGGGGCTGTTGACAGTCATAGGAGGGCTGCTCATTTGGAATGCCCTCCCCACTGGCCCAAAGTGTGGCAGCTGCGTTTGCCCTCCCTGGGGTGGTCAGGGGATCCGGCGGGTCCTGTCTCATGGGACTTTAACCTAAGTCACTTTGGCAGAGCCATGTGAGGAAAGGTTTGCTGCTGCTCCTATCTGTGCTACCTGTTCCCTAGGAAAATACATCCCATCAGCCACCATGACTGTCAGTTTAACACTTCTCACAGCATCAGATTTGAAAAAAAAGAAAAGAAAAAGGAAAAGAAAAGAGGGGTAAAAAAAGGGGTTTTCAGCAAAAAATGCAAAGGTTTGCAAACTGTTGTGCACGTTAAAGTAACCCTGGAGCTGCTGAGGAGAGAGAAAAGTGAACAAAAAAGGATACTTCACTGATGGAAGTGAGCGGGGGCAGAGGATAACACTACAGCACAGCAACCTTCCGCTAGAAGAAAGTCAACCCTGCGGCTCAAAACTGGAGTGCTTATTGAATGATTCCAGGGGCATTAGACTTACTCCAAACGTTAAACAGATGACAGCCGTCTGTTCAGAGGTATAGGGTAGCACTCAAAAGAGTCCCCTTTCTCCCTGCCTCCGATTCCCCCCTTTCACTAATACAACCGAATCAAAGGACCTCTCTCACTCAGCCTTCATCTGCCTCGGGGTTGAGGAATGTGAGATCAGCCACTCCTGATCACCAGCCGGCTCCCTGCGGGCCCACTAATGGTCTGAGGGCACAGGAATAATGTAATTTGTCAGGAAGGGGACAAATGCTGCAATAACAATGTCCACCTAAAGTCAGGCAACAGCTCAGTTTAATTGTCCCTGCAAGACACCCTAGCTGGAGTTAGGCTTGGGAAAGTGGAGTAGAGAAAGACATTATTTGCCTGTCCTTTATTGAAAATTTCAGGAAAACCAAATGTTGCGGTCTCTGGGGAACCCAGCAGAGAGGGTTAGTGACAGGAAAGATAAATGTCTCTTACTGCCGGTGACAGTTCTAACTTAGAAATATAGGGAATATTATCATAACTTTCTGCTTTAAATGTCTTTATTAGAGAAAGAAGATTAATGTTTCTGGTTCTGAGGGGGGCAAGAAAAACTTTGAACTACACTAGCACTGTAGTGTGTGAGTCACACACACAATGACAGCGCCAAGAGGACAGAGAGATTAAAGATAAAGTAATCTTCCTTTGGGTGGTGAGGACCTCTCCGCTGCTTGCAATTTACTTTACATTTATTCCCTTTAGAACCTCTAAAGCAATACAAGATCTGATTCAATCTCTTAAGATGTTAGAAGATGTGACCTCGTGGAGTTTGCCTGACTCCTTATCTTTACAGCACCGTATGTGCTCAGCAGATGTATAGATTTCAAAGAGTAGCTCTCTGTGTTTTGGGGGAGAGGGGGCTTGTGTGTAGCCAAACATTGTACATGTTAAAATAGCCAAGATCGATCCTTGAGTCATTTAAAGGAAGAAGCCTGATTCTCGTCTCATGATGTAGTATGCACTAATGTAACACCATTGATTTCAGTGGGGTTATTCCTCATGTTGGTGTGAGAGAAGGATCAAAGCCTTATAACATCTTAAGTATCCCTTAACTTCTTATGTAACACATAGTACCTGCACTGCTATGAAAGCAATTACAAAAATAAAAAAATATCTTCCCACTCTCCCTTGCCTACACTATACAGGCAAGCTATGTTAGGAGAAACCATTTCTCAGTCTGGGTTTCAAGATAGTTTTCC
Source organism: Sphenodon punctatus (assembly GCA_003113815.1). Lineage (NCBI taxonomy): Eukaryota > Metazoa > Chordata > Lepidosauria > Sphenodontia > Sphenodontidae > Sphenodon > Sphenodon punctatus. The sequence goes on from QEPC01001236.1 coordinate 2,513,161, forward strand.
AGCAGCAGTAAAACCTCTCTCTGGATGAGACTAGCTCTCATTTATTATTTTAGAAACTGCCTAGGATTCTAAATGCACTTGGGCCGGCAGGGCCAAGACTGACTTCAGTGGTTCTTCACCAGCAGAAATGCTTTTAGGATTGGAACCTGGCAGAGTGCTTTGTGCTTATCAAGGATATTTTTCTTATTCTGAAGGTATTTTGATAGTGCCAGCTGGCACACATTCAGAACAGGAGTATTTTTCAAACTAACTGCTCTTTCCATCAGCAGCTTGATAAATGAATAGTTGCTTTTGAGAGGAGGGGAGAGGGAATGTTATATAGTACAGAAGCTTTTTCTTTTCGACCTCTTAGCAAATGCACAACCAGCAAACTGGCAATGGGCTTGATTAGAGGAGGTTCTGCCACTGCTGTGAAAATTAACGTTGACTGGATTGTAACCTTACAGTTTGCCCTGAGAACACATAGCTGCACTACCCCCAGAGCAGCCGAGGAATTAACACTGCTTTAACATTTTTTATGCATGTTGCAGGGCTGCATAGGGCACCAATACAGCCCTGCAACATGCATAAGCAATGTTAAAGCAGTGTTAAAGTGGAGTTAGCATCATGCCTGTTTTCACCCTTAGACAGAGACCCAAGTTGACTCCACCAAAAAAACTTAAACTCTGCAACCAGTGAAGCCAAATTCTGCAACTTCACCGCAAGCATTAATATTTGCATAATTAACTTGATTTGCATAACTATGCATGCTGGGAAGCAAATTTGCAACAGGATTGACATAGAATCACAACTTTGCTAATCAAACACAACTCAAATCCTCTGGAATTTCAGCACCTCCCTCACGCAAACATAGGGCCTTCAGATCCCACCCACACACAATTCATCTCCCAGGGGCCTTACCCTCGGGTCATGGTAAGAATTGGCTGATTCTGTGAGGATTCTGCGAGGATTGGCTGATTCTGCAAAAATCACTGCAAATTGCAGCAACGCAGTCAACTCGGGTCCCTGCCCTTAGAAAGGCAAACCTCCTTCCCTGCCTTGGGGGAGGACGTACATTACCTCAGAACTTTTCAGGGAGTAATTTACTTCCCACTGTGCTTCTGGGAGCTACTCTGCTTGGTGAGTAAGGGGCAAAGCTAGAACTCATCCTATTTTCTACTTTATTTTCCCTATCTCCATCCACTTGTGCACAATGTGCAGAATCCAGGGAGTAAACACCATGGCCTGGCTAGTCACAAACTGAGCAGGGGAGAAAATGAAGGATAGGCCTTTACTCCTCCCGTAACTTCTGTGCAGCCAAGTACAACCATGAGCTGGTTTACAGAAGAAACCTTTCCTCATATCATACTTTTATACTGTGGCACTTTTTACTTGGTAATTATTTACTCCACAATCAGAAATTTAGTTCAGGGAGTTCATATAGCTTTAGTGTTTTAGGGTAGCTAGCTACCTTACTTTGTATATGCTGCACACTTTGCGACTTACCCCTGAGCCCAGGAAAGGTTTTATTTTACACCAGAGTAACTAGAAAGTCATCTTGAATTAAATCTGGATTGAAGAAACCTTGTGTCTGCTTTTAAAATGGAGGGGGTGGGGATTCCAAAAGTGCTTCATGGGAGCAAGCCATATAACAACCTAGCTTTATGTGTGGCCAAGTTCTGCATTCTCTGTAGTTCATGAGTATCAGATTCACTCATTTTTTAAAAGGGTAGCATTGTATAAATAATGGGATGATAAACTATACTACAAATGCCAGAATGTCATAAACCTCAACTCTTTTCAATAAGTGACAATTAAAATAAAGACTCACAGTCTCTCTTCCCACATCACTTCATTCTCCCATACCCCAGGTTCATCTCTTTGGTCTATCCCTTGCTGTTGGGCCAAATGGTATAAGCTTATACTAAAGGTTAATGGGAAGTGACTCTCGCGGTGAATCAGCACATCACATTAGGTGCCCCGGCCATCTCCCCTTGTCAGCTGACACTGCACATGTCTAAGAAATTCCCAGCTAACTTTACACCTGCTGGAGCGGATAGCATAGGACCTAGCCGCTGTGAACTTCCCCTCTGAGAAATGTTCTTCATTTGGCAGACTCTGGGCTGCATTCAGCTTGTGTCAACTCTTGCTGTGAAGCAATGAGTGAAGGAGCAGTGCTTCTGCCCCTGGTAAGTTCTGTTACCAACCGGGGGGCATGCTTCCAGGCGTGGTAGCACCAGCAGTTAATAACAATTCATACTTTTAGTAGAGGATGCTTCCTTGAAAAGGCAGAACTCTTGCCATTTTGTTTCTTAGCTGAGCTGGGAGGTTAGGTTGCCATGATGGTAGCAACAATCGCCAGAAGCTGGGGGAATTCTTTCGCCTCTCAGAATCTAAGGGGCCATTCAGACATGCAGAAGGTGTGCGGATTAAAAGTAATTCACTTTTGATAATATCAAATGCAATATGATGGGTCGCATTCACACCTCCCGAAAAATGCGTTTGATTGTTTCTGCCTTAGTGCGCGCCAAACCTTTCAGACGATCACACATCGTGCACTAACGAGGTCCGCTCAGTCCAACATTAGTCCAGGAAATGATCATCTCCTCAGCCTGGAAGCAGCCCTTTCGACCTCCGGGTGGGGGGAGAGGGGAAAACGGACTCTGCATTCCACTTGGATTCAGACGCTGAATATCAGTGCTGAAAAGGACAATGCGATTTGCCACCGCTTTCACATGTTATTGGGGTGCGGATTGCTTTGACACCGCACTCACAAAGGTAGGTTTGACCCACTCTGTAGTGCGACTTGAACAAAATCGCACTGACCGGAACAAAAACGGAATAGGGTATTCAGACGTGATCATTTAATTCACAATAACTATTAAGCCAGACTAAAATGTAATGGCTGAATGCCGCCGAAGATTGGAGTGTCATCCCCACTAGTAGCACCTGTGGTAGGTGGGCTAGGACAGTGGGATGACTGGGGTTGCACCTTCCATCAGGCCTTAGCCGGCTTAGAAGGATCTTTTGGTGTAGTACACAGCACGTGGCTAAGGACTACTACTCACAGAACCACAGTTGGGTCAGATCCTCTTCCCATGTCCTGGACTGTGAAGCAGGCAGTTGATAAAAACCATAGCCTGATAAAACCTTGCCAGAAGGAGGGAGGAAAAGCAACTCCCTTACCCCTTTCTCATGTGACCGCATCCTCTCCAAGGCATTGTGACATCACAACGCTCATGGAGTCGAACTATGCCGCAAAAGGGGCTGAGAGAGCCCATCCCTTTCTGACATGTCCTGCCCCTCATTGCTTCCTGAATCCCTAATTTCTCTGGTGCCCCTGGATAACTTGGAGAAATTGGCACTTCACCGGGACCCTGGTGTTGATGGGCTGAAAGCCACAGGGGTGGTAGCCGTAGGAACGCCCCATCAGAACGGTAACTCAAAAACTCTGCTGTAAGAAATCCTGTGCTCAAGTTTCCATCCATAATATCTGGCCCAAGCACGGGCATAACTATCATGGGAACAAGAGGGCATTTTTCCCAGGACTCAGGCAGGGTGTGGGGGAGCACAAATCGTGGCCTATTGTGGCGCAGCCAGGGGGAGACTGAGCAGAAGCAGCAGGGCTGAGGCTCAGCAAGCGGAGGGAGGGAGAGGTGCTGCAGCGTCAGGCCTGGTGGTGGTCAGAGTGGCGGGAAGAGCAGTGGTGGTCTGGTGCCATCCCCAAGAGGACTTTGAGAGCAGTGGTGGGGATTGGGGAGCGACGGTGCCCTGCCCTTGGAAAGGTGAGGGTTGGAGCCTCCACTTCATAGCTGCACTGTGTTCACTGGGGGAGCAGGGAGGCTGCGTGGGGACAGAGGTCTGGAGCGTGGGGGCTGTGTGGAGGGAGGGGATCTGGGGAGTCAGTACGGAGGCAGGGAGGCTGGCAGGGGGCAGACGGTCTGGGGGGGAGGTGTGGGGGCAAGGAGTATGTTGCAGTAGGCAAGTACACGTTTGCTTTCTTTACCATGTAAATCGACAGTTTTCTGCAATAAAGATGCTGGGAGCATGAAGGAGGGGGGAGGATGGGGATGGGGATAGAAGTCCCCTGGGCCCACTCCAATCTGGCTACACCCCTGGGCCCAAGGAGTTGCAAAAACGGATAATGCTGACTATCTAGACGTCATCTGAACCTTCATTTACACACATGAATTGTAAGGTTTCTGCAATCTCATGATGCTAAATTTCATCTCTTTAATGTACTAATAGCTAGGACACATTCTCTCTATACAACACAGTTATCTTCATTATGTATTTGTGCCTCTGTTTATATGTCAATCTCTGTCTTATGAGGCCTTGTTTTTTCTTCACAGTTTCTTTCGGATTTATCAGGTTGGTTGTTATCGGTGCTTTTCTTCAGCTGTTTTATACTGTTCATAGACAGATCAATCCACTGATAGAGACAGAGAGAGATGAAATTCAATTTCTTTTTTAAGGAACGAGGTCTGTGAGAATAATGTAATGTGCTAAAGACATTTTAGTGACCAAAAGAATTAAACAGATTGCATATCAGCGTGAAGATAAAATTAATTGGGTCTCCTTGCATGGGATCTGTTCTGAAGGCTGTGAAAATAGTTTTGTATTTTAGGATGAGTCAGGGAAATGTCACTTTCATGATGCCTTTTCTTTCACAATCAGTGCCCTTTTACTTCCATTTTTATAAGCCCTCTGAATGTGTCCTACTGGATTCACAGTTCAGCATGATGAGTTTCATATTCGCTGGAAAATGAGCAATCAGTACCTTGAAGAGCCCAATTATTTGGTTCCCTCAAAGCTTTTCATTCGGAACATCAATGAGAAGGATAGAAACATAGCTCAGGAAGAAGTAAGCAAGCTACTTCTCTCCATGGACTGCTGCTTTTTGGGGGTTTCAACACAGCAGCTTTAAAAAAAAAATAATGGGGGGTGGGGGGGAAGAAACACTAAACACCAGTGACTCTTAGTCATAGTGGATACAAACCGATGAGATTTTGGCCCGCTGTAGCCCGCGGCCCGTTTAAACATGTGGCACCAGATGTTGGCCCAGAATTGCTCTGGGCTGTGTTGGTGGCCAGCCTGGCTGTGACCTTAGAAAAATCTTCAAGGTCACAGGCCAGGCTAAAGACTGCCCAACTGGGCCACAGCGGGGCAGCATCTCCAATCGCTTTAAATTCTGACCTTTACATAAATCCCAACCGAGCTGGGGACTAGCCGAGGCTGTGACTTGGGGACTTCCCTAAATCACAGTGTGGGCTAGCCCCCCAGCATGGCTGGGATCTAGCCTGGGGAAACATCTGGCAGGAGCATTTCAACGTGACGGCAGCTCCTGGTTTAAACCGCACTAAAGCATGTTAAACCGGGCCACTGCCAAGTTTGAAAACACCCTATGCCGGTGTCCAATGAGCATGTGAGCTAACATCTTATGCACACGCACGCATACACAACACACACACGGACACGTTTTGCATTTGTTCAGTTTATAGTTCTGACTTTTTATATGCCTGAGGAAGGGTCTTGTGTGACCGGAAAGCATGCAGTAACAGAGGTTACTGCAGTAAAAGATATCACAACTACTTTCCATCTCTTCCATTTGGGACCAACACTGCAACCACATTCTCTCTCTCGCCATGGTTTTTGAATACAATAGTGATGTTAATTACTTACAAATGGTGATTGTGGCAATTTTAATACCAACCATTCTATATGTTTATCTCTACTTTGGTGACAGGTCATATTTCTTCAGTTTGTTTGTTTGTTTGTTTATTTATTTATTACAGGCATTTATATCCCTCCTGCACACTGGCAGCTCGGGGCGGCGGTTAGTGATGTAAGAAGTGCTAAGTGGCTAAGCGCGCAGTACCTGGACCGGGAGGTAGGGAGAGACCTCGGTTCAAATCTCACCCTATCCAGAAACTCACTGGGTGACCTTGGGACAGTCACAATATTCTCTCAGCCTAACATACCGCACAGGATTGTTGTGTGAGTGTTAAAAGTTAGGAATTTGAGTTAATTAGTTCTATGTGAAACACTCCAAGTGCCATGGCAGGGGGGCACTATATAAAAATAAAAATAATTATTAAGTTATTATTTCAGAAAAATCACAAACATAAAACACATTTTGTTGGTGAAGAGGGGAGAATGCCACAATGAAAGGAAGCAGACTAGAAAGCAAACAGCCAAAGATCTGAAATGTGCCTTTGAACCAGGGTCTGATGCATGGGAACAGAGTGCATTTAAGTGTACTGAGGCCTGTCATCTACAGGAACATCATTTACTAAACAAACACCAACTGCCCATATATCTCTGACATCTGATTATTTGTGCAGTTCAAAAAACCTCACCAAACACAGCCATCTATTAAGGAGTAAAAGTAAATCTTTCGGGGTTAATAATAAAAAATAATAATCCAGCGTGGTTCCCCTCAAAGATAAGGGAAATCATTTTTAGACAGGTCTTTTTTTTCCTTCCTCAGCACAGAACCTCTCTTTGTTATTGCTGGTGTGCAGCAGGGAGTGGAAGATGACTCTTATTTACTCTAAGAAATATTGCTAGAAAGAAGGACAGCCATTTCTAGAGTGAGCGCGCGCGCACACAAACACAGCTGAAACAGTATTCCCATCTCCCTTTCCCCTATAATGTAGAGCTTTGCTTCTGAATCGAAGGCTGAGAAAAGAGTGCAGTTCATTTCAAGACACACTGCTGCCTGCCTAGATTGACTTTCTGTTCTCACTGTAAGATATCCATTTTGCATACAATGGATGTTTCTTGGTAGCTCTGTGAGTGGATAATCCAGTGTGGTCCAGCAGACAGGAGCGATGACATTTATTGCATTTGTGGCAGCTAAGACTGTGGATAACAAGGGCTATTTGATTTCAGATGGAAACTTTGGCTACGTTAGCTCTTATCTGCACAGAAGTGAAGAGGAAGGTAACATGTCTTTGCATATTTCATAACATAATAACTAAACATTGCCAGAGGGGAAATAAGATTTGTGTACGTAGGGCAAAAGGAAAGCAGCAGACAACATTTTTGGGTGGTGAACAAGGCTCTTTATTAACTAGAACTAAAACTTTGGTCTGGGTAAAAAATGGGAAACAACAAAGATTCCCCAAAGCCAAATCCAGTGGCAGAATAATGAGACGGCAGACTGCAACACCTCTCTGAACCAGCAATCCAGACCCCTCCCTCCTTGGGGTTAAGAGGAGGAGTGGGATGCTCCCAAGCCAGGAGCAGGACAATCCTGCATGACTAGGTCAGGGAAAAGTTCCTTCCCAGATCCAAATTAATGGCGACCAAATACTTTATAGTACCAGTCCAAGAGGGTGGGCAGGTGAGCTTTCAGCTCAACATCACCTCCCCATACTGCTGTGCCCTCCTCCCAGCTCCTCAATAACTTCTGAAGGCAGAAGAGGCAACCCTGCGGTTCTTCTATATGCATGCTAGTGGTTCCAGCAGCTTCAGTGATACTGACTGCAAGAGCAAGGATGGTAAACGGGGGCCCACTTGGTAAGAACTGCTTGACAGCAAACTGGAGGAAGCCTGAAAGGATAGAGCATTTAAACAGAAAAGAGATTTGCCTGTCCAGTAGAGGTGGGACTCTCGGTATCGGATTAATCTGATAATATAGATAATGGTCAGTATCGGATTAATCCGATAAAAACAATAATTTTTGGTATCGGCAATACCGTTTTTTTAACATTGCCAGTTTTCTCAGATTTTTAACATTGACACCATTTAACAATGGCTGCAATGTTAAAAATCCGATATTTTGATACCGATAAAACCGATATCAGGAGATCTGATACCAATAAAACCGATATCCAATAATCCCCCTCGAGTCCCACCCCTAACACCAATCATTTTCTATATTATTGGTTGCCCTTCTATAAAGCATTTGCTTGGATAAATCTCGCCCCCTCAAAGAACAGCTTCTCTTTCTGCTTAATCCTGAAATAAAGTCATAACCCTGTCTTTGTGACACAGTTTTTTAAATGACCGGGATGCCACAAATGTAGCATTTTGACTTCTCGGAGGGCTGGACTATAGTCCTACATGCCACTTGGAATAGGGTCAGATCCAGAATAGTGCAGACCGTGAGCCATGATTTCAGCGGAAGGTTGATGATTCTGGGCCTTGGCCTTGATTCAGTTTCCAGTGCAATCACCAGGCCAAACTCAAATCAGGTTAGGATTTTAATCCTGTCCCCATATAGCTATCTTCATTATTCAGATAGGGGCTTCCCATTACTATGTACCTCTTCACAACTTCTTTGTGACTCAGGGGAATGCTGTTATCTCAGCTGACAGAGGCCAAAAATCACACAGTAGAGAGAAAATAGGCCCTTTTCAAGTGGGCCGCGGTGGGTGGGGGGGACGGGCGTGCACTTGCGGTGGGTGGAGGTGGGTGTTCACCCGTTCCCATGGACGCACACCCATCTCCACCTATGGAGAACCGGCATTGGAGCCCATTGCTCCATGTGTGGCTGATGGGTGGAGATGGGTGTGGTAGTGTGGTAGTGCGCGTGCACCCCCACCCATTTGCCGTGGCATTCCCACGGACACCTCCACCCATCTCCACGCAGCAAAACTCTGTGGAGATGGGTGGAGATGTCTTGTGTGAAAAGGGCCATAGGCCGTTTTCACACAGACACCAACACTGATAAAACAGATGTTACATTTTATTATACATGTTGCAGGACACCCATAGAGCACATCTGCAGCCCTGCAACATGTATAATAAAATGTAACACCCATTTTATCAGTGTTAAGAGTGTCTGTGTGAATTTTTACAGGGACGTGGGTGGGTGGGTTGGGGGAATGGGTGTTCTGCCGCGGTAGATGTGTGTCCTTTTAGGCCCTTTTTACACAGACACTCTAACACCGATAAAATGGGTGTTACATTTTATTATGCATGGTACAGGGCAACAGTGCAGTCCTGCAACATGGACCCCTTTCACACGAGATGCCTCCACCAAGTTTCACTGGGTGGAGATGGGTGGAAGCGTCTGTGTAAACACCACTTGTGGTGGGTGGGGTGCATTTCTCTGGGTGGAGATGAGTGGAGGTGTCTGTGTAAACACTTGCAGTGGGTGTAGGTGTGTGCATGCTCCCGCGCAACACCCATCTCCACCCACCAGCCACCTACGGAACAATCGGCAGTGGAGTCCGTTGCTCCGTTGGTGGGTGTTGGGTGGAGATGGGTGTTGTGCGGGAGCATGCAGGGCTGCACTGTTGCCCTGTACCATGTATAATAAAATGTAACACCCATAGAGTGTCTGTGTAAAAAGGGCCTTACACAGACACCCACCCACGGGGCCTCCTCCAGTTTTTCGAATGGCCCCGTGGGTGGAAATGGGTGGGTGATGAGTGTAGATGGGTGTGTGCCGGGAGTGCACACGCACAAACACCCACCGCCCATGGTGTTTACACAGGTGCAAACCCGGCGTACACCCATCCCCCCCACCGCCGGCCTGTTTCCACGGACACCCCCCACCCGCCGGAACACCCAGCGGTGGGTGGAGCCGTCCGTGTGAAAACGGCCATAGTGTGGATATATCTTTTATTGGACCCACTCAAGTTAGCGGAGGTGCACAAGCTTTCAGACCTCACTGCCTCCTTCGTCAGGCAAGGCCTATATTGCTGCCTATGTCTGTATAAAATTTGTATTTGTATATAATTGCTGTTATATAATATTTAAATGTATTATAAAATACATTTATATTATATAACATATTGTATTTATATAATATAAATATTACTGCCTATATTTCCGACCGATGCAGCAACCACACTCTCTCCACGCCTAAGGAAAAAATCACACAGAATTTCTGTTGCAGATAATTGAACCCAGGCCTCCACTGAATGAACTAACCACTGAACCAGCCATTTCAGATTTTTCCCCCCGCTAAATTTATGTTATACAAGCTCTAAGTTTCTATGGAGAAGATTTTAGATGTTAAAGTTGTGAAAGGATCGGTGAAAGACACCCCCCCTCCCCCCCCATGCAGTTGTTCCATCAAGCTTGTTTATTTTTAGCCTGTTTCCTCCCTGGCTGGTCTTTCTTTTAGTAGTCAGTGGGGATGTCTAAGTCAAACTCAAGTCAAGAGTGTAAGGCATTTTATAAGCTCTCAGAGTGAAAGCTTGACATATCGCTATGTCATCTCGTGACTGAGCAGAATTCTTTCGTTTTATGTGCCTGGAGGTCTGATAGTTTTACTTTCGTGTAGCTGCCTGCCATCTATAAACCTCTTAAAAAGTGGACGTTCTGCCTCCAGTTTATTTTCCTTTGGTCACAGTCTCCAGAAACAATCAAATTTCTCTCTCGGTAAATAAAAAACTTTCTTCACGTAGTTCCATACTGGAGATGTTGCTGAAAATGAGAGTCATTTATCTGGTGTCACTCCATTCTGGGAGTTTTGTGTCCTCTCCTGTAGCTCACTTGTCAAAGTGAAATCTCTTTTCTCTAGTCCTTTTCAGAGACATCCTGTTCGTGTAGGGAATGGGGAGTGGCTCCCTTTACACATCACTCAGCAATCCAACATAGTTGGCCTCCTTCCCTTCATAGTGTGTGCCTATTACAGGTACCAAACATAATTGATTTCTCTGTGGTTGGTTGCCATCAAAATCCTCTCCGTCCCCTCAGATCTACAGAATGTAACTCAGTCACAATGAAGTCTGGGAGTCTGAAGATTCCTCCTGAATGAAGTTGCCTGACTCATGCTTGATAATAAGAAAATGGCCTTATTTTATACTTTCTGTGCTTGTAATAAGGTAACAAGGCATAAGTTCTACCCTGGGATGAGCTCCCTTGACGTAAGCTTTCTATTGTGTTCACAGCTTTGGGGTAATTAGAAGGAAAGGAAGTGAGAGAATAGCTGGTTAGATATTGATCCCAGTGTTTCATTGTTAAATCAGCAACATAAATTGCTCATGGATTAGTCTGTCAGAGAATCATAGCAGGTAGAGATAGAAAAATGTGTGATTATCTCATCCATCTCCTTGCCAATGGGAGATTATTGCTAATATTACGTTCTCTTGGTGTTTAAATTGATTACTTAATTCCAATTACTGACAGGCACTAATTGCTTAGGCCTCCACACTGGACTATTGTAACCCATGGTGATGGTTCGGAGATTGCAGCTAGCGCACAATACAGCAGCCCGCCTCCTTATTGGGTCGGGCCGCCATGAGCACATTACACCGGTGCTCCGGGCTCTGCACTGGCTGCCTATAGTCTTCTGGGCCCAAGTCAAGGTGTTTGTTTTGACCTATAAAGCCCTATATTATTATTATCATTATTATTTATAAAATGTATATGCCACCCCCGCCTGCTAAAAGCATCTCGGGGTGGCTAACAACATTTTAAAATACACATTAAAATAAACAACAAACCAAAATACAATTAAAACAACCTAAACCCCCCAAATTAAAACAATCCATGCCCAAACCCTCCCTAACCCAGCCCATCCACACCATCTCCCTCGGTAAACGTCTGGCAGAACAGCCAGGTCTTGCATTGCCTATGGAAAGAGGGGAGTTTGGCGGTCCTCCAATGGGAGGGAGTTCCACAACCGCAGTGCAGCCACAGAAAACGCCCTCCTCGCGGTCGACAGCCGGGAAACCCGGGGGACCTCGAGGGGGGCGCCTCTGGCCGACCGCAGGGGGTCTGGGTCCCACCTATCTGAGGCATCGTCTCACTTCCCATGTTCTGGATTGGCCCCTGTGATCCGCTGGGAGCGCCCTTCTTGAAGTTCCCCCAAGTTGTTTGGGGAGCAACTATGGAGAGGTTTTTTTCGGTGGTCACTCCTTGACTGTGGAACTCCCTCCCGATGAAGGCCCAAATGGCCCTGGATCTCCCCTTCTTCCGTTGACAGCCTCTCTCACCAGGCTTTCGGTGAGAGAGATGGGCGAATGGTTTGGGGAGGTTACGTTGGAAGTGGGGGGTTGTTTTGATTTTATGTCCCCGTTTGTTATTTATGCTTGCTTTATATGTTATTTTTATTATATTTCTACTGTTTATCCTCCTCCTACAGTCTTTCCACCTCCTGCATTCTTATTGTGAGTTTTACTATATTAGGGGTACCTTTCAGTCTAAAATCACAAACCAACTTAAAACAGAAACTAGGTAAATTCTTAGAAGATAGAGCTTGTGGCAGAGTCCAGTCACAAGATGGCCTCCAGAACTGAAGGCAAAACAAAATGGCACCTGTCTAGGTTAGGTTAAAGGGTACTGGCCAGAACAGCCCCAGGCCTATATAAACGGCCTATTCTAGCAGTAGAATGGCAGTAAACAGGAGAAGCTGAATGAAGCACATCTCCTCAAGAACTGGCTGTCCATGGCATTGGAGCCCAGGAAAGGTGGAGCAGTGGGCCCAAGCTAGAGGTACTACAAGCCCAGGCTTCACAGAGGAGAGTAGGCCTCAACTTGGACTTCTGACTGGAAACATCCAGGTGGGATCTTTCCATACTGTAGATTTTGTGTTTAGGTAAAGGTCTTTGATTTTCAAGGGACCCCCCTTTGATGCGAGAAGCCGTTACAAGGTGGGTTCAGGCTGGCTGTAGGTGTAGGGGCAAGTGTGGAGGCAAGACCCCAAATTTAAGAACCCCTCGTCTGGAGAGATAATGGAGCACTGAAGGGTGCCCTGTCTTTTGTCCAGGGCCCAGAGCTAATTTCCCCATAATCACCCGAAGAAGAGGGACCCTGTGACAGAGTTATAAATGCCTGTTAATTGGGACTTAAGCCCCTGGCTACCAGTAATTGGGAGTGGTTAGCAGGAGATGAGTCACACCTGTATGATCTGTACTTGTAGTTCTCTCTAGCTAATGTAGGTGGCCATTGGCGGAGACAGGATGATGACTCGGTGAACCATCGGTCTGACCCAGTACGGCACTTCTTATGTTCTTATGACTTGTGTTAAAATCATGAAAATCTTAGTTTTAATATAAAAGAAAGGATGGTTCTTCTAGCCATCAGAAAACAATAAATTGAAAACAAGATGGTAGACATCAGTGGTTCAGAAAGAAGACAAAATAAAAATACTCCAGAGTGTACTTTTGGGACAATCTCATGGTTTCAGTGGATTTTGACTTGTAATTTCTATAGTGCTACTAGGCATACACAGTGCTTCACAATCACAGATATTGAAGACAGGTCCCTGCCCAGTGGACTTACAATCTAAGATGGGCAAGGGTGAGAAAAGCACAGGGACAGACAGATGCACACACATTCCCATTTTACAGATCAGGAATGGAGGCTGAGAGGTTGTGACTTGGTCAAGGCCACCCAGTGAGTTCATGCTAGGCTGGGATTTGAACCCTGATTTCCTAGGTCCAAGCCCAGCACCTTATCCACAACACTACACTGGCTCTCATAGCAATGCTCCAATTGCAGCATTCACCTTCACATTAACAAACGTCATTAAAAAACGAATCTACCTGTAACTGGCTTTGGGAGTTCATCCTGATTGACACCCCATTGTATATCTCTAAACACAGTTGTGATTTGATTTTCCCGCTTGTAATCATCACAGCATGTTGCCGTTGCCACCGAATGTCTCTGTTCACTTTTGCAAGTGTGTGTGTTAAACCGAACACCTGAAGCCCGATTCACAAGTGTAAACCCTTAGGTTATGTTACCCCTGAATAAATTCACCAAATGGAAGCAGACCCATCCTATCTCTCCAACTGCTATCATTTTCTATCTCATTTGGCCTTTTTACTTCCGTGCAAAGAAGATTTCACTATTTAAGAAAATCAACACAAAAATCCTTGTGCCTAAATCTTTAGCATGCGGCCTTCCAGTCCATCCTTCTCCCAAATCTGTCCAATTCACAATGATGGGGATGAACGCAGTACAGAAACCAGCCCTAGCAGAGAGTTAGTTCGCCCGGGGACATTAAATACAAGGTCAGTTAGCATGCTTATTGGTACTGCTTGGCCCTAAGGGAACATGGCTGTGGTGTAGGTGTGGACAGAGTGTTTTTCTCCTCTGCATCAACTTGCATCTGGCAGGAAGTGCTGGGGGAACATATGCTGCTCCTTTCAAAAGCAGGTGTAAGGAATGCAATCCAGCATGCTGCTCCTGGCACGCCCTGAGGCAGTCTGCATCTTCCTCTACCCTGTGCAGACACAATGTCTCAGAGCTAGGGCTGAAATGAGATTTCTCAAAAGAAGAGAAATCTTGTTGAAATCCAGGTTTGTGGTTCATCATTGGATGAACTGAAAACTGCTCAACGAATTCTCGAACAAAAATAATGTTGTTTTTTTAAAAAATTAATACATTTCACTGTGCATGTGCTAAAATGCACAGTGTTTTTATGTGCAGTGTTTAAAAAAATTATTATTCTTTTTGTCCAAGAATTTGTACCGGAACTGGGAAATCGATCCCGGTGAGTCCTGAAATCCCAAGAATTCAGAATTGCTGCTCATTTTATCCCACTCAGAGCACCTCTTTACAAACAATAGGACAGCTCCAGATGTTTTACCTCCACCACCACCATCATCCCAGCACTCATGAAGCTAGGACTCGCCCCTGTATGTGTGCGAAGTGCCTTGTGGCCTTTTGATGGAAGGCGCTATAAAGTGTGTAGTGTATATTATCTTGCAGTTTGGTATCTTGTCACACCCACCTCCTGAATTAACATACACGTCAGTCCATTCGGAAGCATAACTAGACTGGAATGGGTCCTGCTGCAGAAGGTGGAACATGCCACCCTTAGCACCCACTGAAGACTTGCTAATCACCCATTCGCCTGTGCACATATTCTACAGGGGCCTGGGCCCACCAGACTATTGGGACTGGTGCAGTTGCACTGCTTACCCATATTATAGCTATGCCCTTGCCTCCATTCTGGGTTTTGCAGAGGTGCGTGTGTGTTTGTTTATTTATTTATTTAAAAACTTATACCCCGCTCCCTCCAGCCCTAAGGCAGCTCGGGGCGGCTCACAACATGTTAAAACCATGAATTAAAAACAATACCAAAAGGGGTTACTAAAATAATCAGTTCATTATTGAGGAGGTCGTGAGAGGGTTCGGAGTGCGGTGTCACCAGTATGCTGATGATACTCAGCTGTACCTCTCTTTTTCAGCTGCCCCAGACCCTGCCGTCTCGCTGCTATCCCAATGTTTGGAGGCCGTGGCGGAATGGATGCGGCAGAACAGACTGAAGCTCAACCCCGATAAGACTGAGGTGATGTTGGTGGGGAGATTGAGGGAGGTAGTGGCCCCCCTGGCTGGGGGGGTTCGCCCTCCTATAGCTCAGCAGGTCCGGAGTCTGGGAGTGATATTGGACGCAGANCCCACTTGGTAAGAACTGCTTGACAGCAAACTGGAGGAAGCCTGAAAGGATAGAGCATTTAAACAGAAAAGAGATTTGCCTGTCCAGTAGAGGTGGGACTCTCGGTATCGGATTAATCTGATAATATAGATAATGGTCAGTATCGGATTAATCCGATAAAAACAATAATTTTTGGTATCGGCAATACCGTTTTTTTAACATTGCCAGTTTTCTCAGATTTTTAACATTGACACCATTTAACAATGGCCGCAATGTTAAAGCTGTCTCTTATACACATCTAGATGTGTATAAGAGACAGGCCTCACCTTCCGCGCCCCAGAACGGCTCCTTCGGTCTGCCGGAGGTGCCTTCTTGGAGGTCCCCCGTGTTAAGTGGGGGGCCACAATGGAGAGGGCATTCTCGGTGGCCGGGCCGCGTCTTTGGAACTCCCTTCCGGAGGAAGCCCGCCTAGCCCCAAGCCTGCTGACATTCCAGCAAAGTTGTAAAACCTGGCTGTTCGCCCAGGCCTTTGGGGAGGGTGAGAGGGTGGGGTAAGGGTTTTTTAGCTCCCCTACCTTATTGTTTAAATGGAGGTCCTGGGCCCTGTTTTAATAATTTTATATATGATTGTAATTATTATTGATGGTTTTAAATTATTTTTATGTATTGTATTTTATTGTTGGAAGCCGCCCCCAGCTGTTCGCAGGAGGGGCGGGGTACAAATTCATAAAATAAATAAATATTATTAAAACAATAAAGGCGGTAGACCCACTGGTGAAACCTCCCCTCCTCCCCCAAAGGCCCGGACAAAAAGCCAGGTCTTACAGGCCCAACTAACGGCCAACAAGCTGGGAGCCAGGCGAGCTTCCTCTGGGAGGGAGTTCCACAGCCGTGGTGCAACCACCAAGACCACCCTCTCCATCGTGTTGCTGAGTAGGGATGCAGAGAAAAACTTTTCACAGCTTTTCCAGTTATTGCAGTCTAGACTTTTCCTCACCTCCCCTTATGCTCTGGAGATTCCTCCACTGGATGATTATTCATAATCCACCCGTATTCCTGATGCTCCTCTCGCTGCACTGGTAACACAGCTCTGTCAGCCACCAACATCACAGATCATGTTGGATTCAGACTACTCCCATGGTAGCAGCCAACATGAAACAAAAATCAGTTCAAGACCTGTGTGTGACTGACAACAACCCTCTCAAGCAACCTCCCAGCTGAGTGACAAGAAGTCCATAATCGAAACACACTCCTCGTTAAGATAGGCGCACATGAAATATTAATTCCCTAGATCGTCTACATTTGCATAGTAATAAAAAAGTTCATCCTTTTGGCCTGTTCTGGCCCCAATTAATGATTCTATCATTGTACCTGAGATTTGGGGAAGGAAGGGAGGGGAGCAGCTGTTGAAAATTTCCCTCTGGAAACAGCAACACTAATGGAGCTTATCACTACCATCATTAATTTAATCAAAAACCTTCAGGCACAGGGCTGCAGCAATCTGTTAAGAAAACATTTTCTAAGATGAGAGCACTTCTAATTTCAATTAGGCCTCAGCTTGGCTTTCATTTTCTTTTCTTTCTTTAAAACCTTCTTCTGTTGCTTTCTCTCCACCCCTCCTGCCCCCTATCAATCAGAGGCCTAACAACGACTTTCTCGGAAGAATGCCACTTTGCAAATTGTGGATTTTGTGACAATAGAGATGTATCTTACCTTCTTAACTGATTTACTGTTTATGACAGCTCAATTAGTCCTCTGTCAAACCCAGGGTATCTTTGAGAGAGCGGCTAGGTCTTTATCGAAGAGACCTCAAGAGAGGACATGGTCTGGCTTCACAGTGTGCATATTAATACAATGATATCTTTAATTAGTTTTAAAGTGAGAGTCACTGATGGGTTACTGGGTTACTTGTTTTTCGCACTAGTTGCAGAAAAAAACCCCAAAGCGTGCCGATAGCTGAAGAGAAGTGTCCCCAATAGCAAAATTCTAGCAAATCAAGTCCCAAAATAGGACTGCATTATACAAATGCAGATGTGTTAATTGCCCCTGCTTGAAAAAACTAAAGATTCCCATTACCAGAAGACTGCACTCCTCAGTCTTCCCTGCATGCTAACTGCTCCTGATGAGGTGTTGATAACGTGAAGCATTTGAGTAACTCTTTTAAGCCTAGTGGATTAGTAATTTAAATATATTTTTAACAAGGCTTTCGACACTTGGTGAAAACACAGACAGGGCTAATTCCAGGAATGGATGAGCTCTCCAATCTCTTCGTCGAGCCTAAAACATTTGAATAATGACACACTTCCATATAGCAGGAGGTAAACCTTTCTCTTCTGCTTTGGTAATTTAGCTGTTTAGAATTTCTGATGCTGAAACTAGACAAACAAGCAAACAAACCCCCTCACAAATAGAGACGCATTATTGATTTTTCTAGAGCAAGGTTCTTCTTGGACTGGACTTGCACGAAAAGGAACAAGTGATTTCAACACCTGCTTCCAAATGCTTTCCACAGAAAGGTGGTGCCCAGCTGTTCTCAGGAGATAAGGCATTTGCAATTGCATACACAACATGGAGGTACTTGGTATAACAAGAGTAATAGGAATGAGGCTTCAGGGGATTAACAGCCAAGCTCTAATAACCTTTTAAGTAGGAACTCACTGTAATCTGTGCAAAACAAAAGCATCCCACATTGACAGCACCAGTGTCTTATTTATTTCTGTGAAAAGGCAGGTAGAGCTAGAAAAATAAATAAATGTCTATGGACTTCAGAATTCAACGTTCACACTATCATTTTGCAACATTCAAGGAAACTCTCTCCAAATCAACTCCTTTCCTCAGACACATACTCATACTCAAAGCAAACAACACAGGAACACCAAAATTATTAGGTAGGGGAAAGTAATGAATGGATTATGGAACTATTGACAGGTATCCAAAGGAACTGGAGCCATCCTAAAAGACTTGCTAGGAGGCAACAGTGACAGGAGGATGTGATTTGATTCTGTGAAATCACAAGCTTGTAATCCAGCAGGTTGGATGGGCCATAGGTTCCTGCCCTTGGGTCACATATACAATATACAGTGTATGTGAGAGTTACATCCATGTGTCTAGAGAGTGAACAGAACCCCTAACATTTCTGATAAACTTCTCTGTAATTGTTTGGAGAGAACAAAACAACAACACAGAAAGTAATATGAAAATAAACAAATGAAAAATAATCCCCTTTACGTCATGCGTTTCTTTGGTTTCTTTAATTTCAGCTGTGTGACTGATAAAATCTAAATTACAAGGATAAAAAATTTTATGAGAAAAGGTTACTACAGAATAAGTAAGGGCAGAATCTCCCCCACCCTGGGACCTTTTAACTTTTGAATCCAAACAATTTTCTTGCTGAGTTTTGAAACCCCTTTTTAATACATTACTTACCTACAAGGGCTATGTGACCCTGCAGCTGCCTAGATGACATCAGCAGAATGAAGTCCAGAGGCCTTTATGCCTAATAAATATTTGAATTTTTTATTATTATTATTATTATTATTATAAATATAGTGCCAGACAGCGTACCTGGCATTGTGCATGTATTTCTTAATGAGAAACAAACTCAGCAATTCCTGAAGAACCTCCTGGTTCTTCTATAAAATTGTGCATTTCTTTAGAGTTACACATCCTTTGATTATATAGATTTCAAATAATCAATAAAGGCAAACAACAACAAACAAAAAGGTATGGTCCAGAAAAGACAGAAGGCCCTCAGCCTCTAGGATCACAAAAGAGCTTCAAGCACCAATGGATTTGCGGCGCGTGGACCACGTTTCTGCAAAACTTTTTGTGATATCCTTAAGCCCATCTATTCTAACCAAAGGTCAAGTGGGTAAACCCAACAATTCTGTTTTCTGACAAAGCTGCTACAGTTTACTGTCTCGCGTAAAGTCTGTCCATTAGAAAGAAGTCTATTATCCACCAGTCTATTCCAGCGCCACCCGGATACTTAGCTCTACACTCCCACAACAGTTCCTTTCTTTCATGGGCTGCACTTTCAGCCTCTTGTAATGGCTTCTTATGTAAGACATCTAAAAGCTCTCTCCTCCTGCTCTGTTTGTTTAAGCAGGGCAATTTCAGCAGTGGCAGGGGCCCCAACCAATCCTTTCACTCGGGCAACAGTGCTGAAAGGACATTCTTCAGCCAAGACACCTCCTCTTCGTTCATTAGGCTCCACATTAGCCTTACAATGACATCGCTCAAAATTTCTCCTTTGAAGATTGTGTAAGAAGTTGTTCTCTCCTTGAAGCTGCCTGTTCTTAGCCTTCCATTCAGATAAAAAATCTAACCAATTCCTTAAATAGGGGCCATTTTAAAAATTGTTTAATCACTGTGTGTGAACTGCCCAGATTATATCAGCCACTTGAGCAGTGAAAGCCTTTTCCTGTCCATTACTTGTCTTGAGTGGCAGTGATTCCCCTGCTTGTGACTTAATCCAGATCAAGAAGTCAAACAAAAAGCAATGAAATCCAGTTGCTCATTGAGATGACAGCTCTTTGGCACTGATCAATAGCAAACCCACCCAGTTCCAAAGCTCAGAAACAAGAAAAGATTTCTTTCACTCCACCTCATTTAATGTTTCAGTGGCTGTTGTTCACACAGTGATATGAATCAGAGCAAGGCCAAACTCTCAAGCTTTTAGAAGAAGAGTAAACATCTTCTTCGTATACATTCTGGCTAGTGGTAATGCTAAAGTTCTAGGGTTTATTTGGTATCACTTTAGCTTAGAAATAAATGCTACTATGATAAATGCTTGAAGAAGGGCCTGCTCTTGGGCCTTTATGTGGTTTGCCACAGTAATAATTCCTTTGAATCCGACCCAGAGCCTCTAGCTCTAGTCTGTTATTTCTGGTGAAGCCCCATTTTCTCTGATTTATCCAGAGGTGCCTAGAGAAATCAGAGCTTGGGGGGGAGGGGGAGTCTCAAAAAGAATAATGTCAAGGATAATATTTATTGATTGATTTGTTCACATTTATACCCCACCCCTCCTGAAACAGCTCGGAGCGGGGGGAAAGAGGGGCTACCTGGCATCCCAGGATAGAGATGCAAAATGTAACCAGTGTGCAGATATTTGGGAGAGGGGTTAATACAGCATTCTTGCTTAAATCTCAGATTCAGGCTGCTTTGGGTCGCCCTTGCGTGATATTTCAAAATCCCGCAAGGTAGGATTAAACGAGACCGAAGTGACTTCGGTCTCGTCTAATCCTGCCTTGTGGGATTTTGAAATATCGTGCAAGCGGGTCGCGCAATGGCGACCCGCTCGTTTAAAAGTGCCCTGAGTCAATCCGTCATTTCATCTGCCAGTCTTCTCTCTGCGTCACATGCTGAGAATGCTAAACAAACAGCAAGAGACACCAACATTGTGTAAGAGAAAGAGAGCTAGAAGCAAATGGAAATAAATGAGGCTGTGCAGCTATGGAGACTACTTGTTTATTTTTTAAAAATTAGTTTCCAATGAAGACACTTTGGAAATTAGAATGACCTGTAAAGTTAGTTCTGCAATCCTCACTTACACATCATGAACTATTTTTCTGTTAATGCTTTGTTTTTAATTAGCAACAGCACACCCTGGAATGATGCTCCACAATTTCTGATATACTTTGGGCCATTTAATATCATTACAGGAGTCTGCCTTTATTGGTCTTGAAGTACCATATATCTGAGAGTGAAGCTCTAAATGTAAACAGTAAGCTAACAGCTTCCCTGGGCTTGTTAGCAGGGAGGGAGGGGGAAAATATAACCATTTTTAAAATGTAACTGATGTTTTATTTCAAAATCTTCTGTGCTTACTTTCTAGTTAATACTCTACAAGCCTATAGGATTTTTCTTGAATGCCATACATCACATATATTGTTTTCTATAGAATATATTGAATTTGGCCTCTTGCCTGCTCCGCAGAGCATGCACTTTGAAATTACAAAGGATTTAATTCTGCCTGACTCAGTGCTATCTGCGCTTGGCTTCCACGACCCTCACTTGAAAAAGCAGAGCTCACAGCGGTTGGTCAATGCTGCGTGTATTTCCACTGGAACAGGGCCAAATCCCCACTGAAGTTGCAGGAGCCAATTAAATGCTCCTGATTTACAGATTAATAAAGAAGGTCTGTCTACTGGCTGGAGAGGGTCAGCAAGAACAATCATCAGGGTAAGGCAAATGTTTTCAATGAAAACGTATGGGGACTGTAAACAACGAAATGGCTAGACCCAAATGCCATTATACAGCGCTCTCCTCTGAACTCAAAGCTGGTGGGGAAGTGGCATATCAAAAGAATGAATATCAGCTTCTTCTGTAACAACCAATCTGTTTTACTCCAACTTTAGCTGAGGCAACTGAGAAATTAAGTATGAAATGAACTGGCATGACCATTTAACCATTCTGCTCAATTTATATTATTTATTTATTTATTTATTTCCATTATTTATATCCCGCATCCCCTGCCTAGGCAACTCGAGGCGGCTTACGAAAATTAAAATGTTTAAAAATATACATAAAATATATAAAAGGGAGGCATAAAAGAAAATGAAAAACCCATCCTCCCCACCCATCTTCACCCACCTCCCTCACCAAAGACTTGGCAGAACAGCCAGGTCTTGCATTGTCGGCGAAATGAGGCAAGGTCTGGGGCAACCCGGGCCTCCACCAGAAGGGAGTTCCACAACCTGGGCGCTGCCACTGAGAATGTCCTCTCCATTGTAGCCACCTGCGTCACCCGGGGGACACCATGAAGGGTGCCTCCGGCGGACCACAGGGGTTGATCCAGGGCACAGAGAGTGAGGCGGTCATGCAGATAGGAGAGGCCCAGACCGTATAGAGCTTTATAGGTAAGCACCAACACTTTGAATTGGGCTCAGAAGACTATTGGCACCCAAGTGCAGAGCTCGGAGCACTGGTGTAATGTGCTCACGGCAACCCATCCCTGTAAGGATATTGCCCATGTGATCTCACATTACCCATGATACCTCAGGAGAATAAAATCCACCCAAATTAATAATCTCAGTCAGCTCTGAAAAGAAAGAGTAGCAATGGGCTCATCTATGAAAGCCTAATCATGAGATGGAACTAGCCATAAGAATCCAGCATCCAAATCCAATGGTTCAGCCGCACTACAGATTCCTGTAGTTTAAACTGAAATGACAAATTGCAGGGAATGCTGTTTCCATCAGAAACAGATCATTCACCTTCATTAATGCAACATGGAAACGTACCAGCTTTTTTGCCGTGTTTGCCTTTTGTTGTTGTTTTGCAAGTTGAGTAACTTCCCAAGCCCATGTGCACCGCAAGCACTCCTGGGGGCTGTGGAGACACAAAAGTTCTGGGGAAGTACTGGAAAATGCCATAAAATGTGCCATAAAAGTGCTGTAAAACTGACAGTCCAAAAAAGTCCCAGGAAGTGACAAGAAGTTCCAGAAAGTGATGAAAAAAATATTGGAAAGTGATGAAAAATGACCCCCAAAAGAGAAAAAAAACAGCTTCAGAAAGTGCTGACATTGATGGGAAATGACAAAAAATCATAGGTGCCATAGGTGAAAGCATGGAATCACCAGAGACTGACAAAATACCGACAAACGCTCATGAGTGCTCCCAAAAGTTCGGTATTTCCCTGAGAAACAAGACCACTTGCTCTTGTCTCAGCCCTAGATGTCACCACTGCCAGCAGGTTAGGATAGTTGGTCTCCATAGACTTACTACTGGAGATGAGTCTGACCCTAAATATTCTCCAGTGGGCCCCAAATGAACGTGAGGGGGAAAATCTTTAGAATTCACATGGACTAGACTTTGGTAAAGACCAGAAACAGACAGACCAATCATACATTGTGATGTCACATCCTTCAAATACCTGTAGCTCCCAGCTACCAACCCTGCTCCCAGGAATAATATTGCTTCGACTTCTCAGAAAAGAGGGAGCTCTTGCTGTCTTCTGGGGCTGGTCCTGGGGCTCTCTCAATAGAGGGGTCCTTGGAAGTAATTCTTCCTGGCAGTTCATCACGGCGCGAGAACCTAGTGAGCGTCAGAGCATTTATGTCTGTTTTTCATCTGATTTCATTTCCTGACTAAATGGCAGTGCTTCTATAATGTCACCCATTGTGGGCAGATTTATTTAATTTATAATTTTGTTTAACTTGACAAATCAACTCCCAACCACTGAGACAAGAAAAGTCCTATAAAGGAAATCACATAAATCGTAAAGGCATGTGAAGCCAATGTGCAAAACTTATGATTGTTCTGTCAACAATACTACACTGCAGCTGTGGCTGTTCTTTCGTTCCATAACCTAAACCTTCCTTTCTCCCCAAAGTCCTCCCTTTCCATGTCTATGCCCTGGAGGGAAAAAAAACCTCCTTACATAGAGGGAGAGTGACTTGTAATAAGATGTCAAAGTGACTCCCACACAGCAGTTTCAGACTCTGGAGCTGCAGAGTGCAGTAAAGTTGAAAGTAATGGCTCCACATCTGTGCCGGGTCTCCGTCTCAGGTTTCCTACTGTGACTCTGAAGTTTCAGCTCAAAGAAATTACTTTTTTTTCCCTTATGCACAATATTGTGCCGTCTATTTCTACAGCACAAAAGCCCTGCGTAACCGTCAGGGCTGAGGCTTTGTGCCGGGCCCTGCAGGAACTCCAGTTCCCATCGACTCTGGGCTACATTCTGCCGGCTGTCTTAACACATCACAGTAGATTTGCCCACTTGCCAAGAAATGTACAGGGACAAGCCTCAGCAAGCAAAGCAGTCTTTGCTTGTCCCTGACGCTCTCCGTGCCCTTCAGTGAAATGCGCTCTTCCACCTGCCAGCATCGCATTCCATATTACTGCTGGATGGGCAGCAAGCGACCGCCGTCAAACAAAGATGCAGACATTTTACCCAGCAGTGGAGAAATCCAAAACTTTGCATGGGACGAGGCTATAAAAATGAGTAGTCACAGGGAATAAACTTTTTAATTATTAAAACTGGCATCCCGGAGTCTGCAGCTGGTGAAGACCATTTAGTAGTAACGCGATAATACTCAGAACTACTCAGTGGCAGCTTTGTTTTCCTTCTTGAAGCATTCTCTACACTAAGTAGTTAATATTGTCAGCTTCATTACCAGAAAGGTAAATGAGCATTTAAAAAAAATTCCTATTTAGCAGATGGGGAGAAATTGCAGGAGAGATAAAATGACTCGATCATGGCTGCAACTAACTCTTAGAGCTGCGATTAAAACACAACAATCCTAGGTCTCAGATCATCTCATCAGGCCTCTCTAATCTACTGACAAGAAGTTACAGCATTTATAATACTAACAATATAGAGAGTCTCAGGCCTAATCCTCTGCCATTATAATCAACAGCAAAACTCACAGATTTTAATGTGGAGGATTGTCCTGTCCATGTCACTTTGTAAACCACTCAATCCAGTGGTTTCCCAACTTTATGGACCTACAGACCATTGTCAACCTTCAAAACTTCTCATTGACTACCATGCAGGCTGGCTGTCTCTTTAAAAGGAGGGCAACACTGGTCCCCCCACCCCACCCCTGCATTGTAGCCATCTCCAGTGGAAAGGGAACCATGAATAACAGTAATGCACACACGCTGACCATTTTGCTGGAGCATTGGGTGTGCCAATGGGTGACTACAGACCCATTAGCTCTTCCATGAATCATCATTTTGTCTGTGTATAAACCATTGCCAATATATATCATTTCTATGGACTAGTTCAACCTACTTACTGTGGCACCAAGTGTTCGCAGGCCACAGTTTGGGGATCACTGACTTTACCTAGAACGATATTATCGCCGCAGTGACCTATGCTCTGGTAATTTTTAGGCTTAATTTTTGTAATTTCCTTTTCTGTGGGCTTCCAGCCCACACTTGCAGCTTGTTTAGCATGCAGCAGTGCGGCTGCTTGCTGGTTTGGGCAGCCAGAATCATATTATGCCTGCCCTGCATTGGCTGACTTTTGAGCAGCGAACTGAATAAGATTGCACTACTGGTTTCCAGGGCCCTGGCTATATTTGAGACCTGTGCCTGGAGGAGGGTTGCCGACTTAGGTATATTTTTCCAGGCCACTTATGAAGGATACATGTTGAAGGGCCTGCACTGGTACCATAGGTGCCAATGGAGGCCCTGCAAAATGTATTTTTCATAAGTGGCCTGGAAAAACATACCTACGGTGGTAACCCTAGCCTGGAGCGACACACTGATGGCTATCTGCACTTAAACTCCCACTGTTTGCAGATCCTGCCATCACACCTTTGCCATTGTGCCTTTGCTTTGGCAGGCCCTTTAAGTGTGGAACTCGCTCCCTTTAGATGTTCATCTCAGTTCCTCCCTCCTCCCCTTTAAAAAGCTCCTGAAAGCTTATTTATTCTCTAAGTGCTTTTAGGGTCACCTGCTGGTGTCCCCCTCAGTGTAGTCTGCCCTCCGTCTTTACCTTCCCCTTTTAAATTATTTTAAATGGTCTGTGTTCTTCATTGTTTTATCATTGTATTTTTAAAATTGTGCAGCACTCTAAATATTATTATATAAACAGTCAAGCACCCACTTCACAGAGGAACTAGAGTTGTTCCTTGTTTATTCTTGAGACTGAACTTTTCCCGAGGGTTGGAGTGCGTTGGTCTGGGTTTTTTTTGTTTTTGATCATTTATAGATATTGGCCCTTTTTAAACAGGACACAGGTGCGGGGGTGGGGGAGTGTGCGCCATGGCACAGGGGTCGGTTACACAAGCGCACACCCATCTTCACCTATTCTCCATGCACGAAGCAACCACCGTTTTTGCCGGTTGCTCTGTGGGGGGTTGGGTGGGGTGGGTAGGGTAGAGATGAGTGTTACGCGGGAGCGTGCACACCTCCCCGCACATCCACCACGGTGTTTACATGGGACTCCCCCACACATACCCATGCAGGCACCCACATGTGCATTGCATGGGGGCGTCTCATGTAAAAAGGGCCTTAGAGAGAACCAACTACAAATTTGAATTTTGCCAAAATAATAATAATTTAAAAAAATTAAATCAAGGATTTAGCTTCAAGCTCATCTTTTTTGTATAAAAATCAATTATTCTGCAGTTTATTAAATTAGTATTAAACATGGGTGGACACTGGACTTGCATAAGCACAAATATAAAGCTGCTTTTCAGTAAGATGGTTATTTTGTCAGTCATGAATTCAGTTCTGCCAATTTTAATCTCTTTAAAACACTTATTTTCAAATATGCCT
This sequence comes from Sphenodon punctatus, assembly GCA_003113815.1. Lineage (NCBI taxonomy): Eukaryota > Metazoa > Chordata > Lepidosauria > Sphenodontia > Sphenodontidae > Sphenodon > Sphenodon punctatus. The sequence continues at coordinate 2,539,664 of QEPC01001236.1, forward strand.
CCCTGTTCATACCTGCTAAGGAGCAACGTGGGCAAGTTTCCCAATGTCATATTGAGTGAAATGAGCTTTTTTTTTAGTGTCAGTAAACTCTGGATAAACTGTCCCTAATCTTAATTGGTTATTTGCTTGGATTTCCCTTTCCTCTTTCTTCAGAGTTCTTTAAAATTTCAGTACCAAGACAGGTGGTCTGTGTTAATACTAATAAAAAAAGAACCTGATATAGAATATCCAAACCCATCAGGCACTATGGTAAAAAATCTATTTTCTAGAGCTAACACAACCTCATGTTGTATTACTCCTTCACTGAACACCAATTTCTTCCATTGATGTTAAGAAATTATGCAGCTATAATTGTAAGATTTCCATAAATGTATCATGCTGATAACTGTAATGGGTTTATTGTATTTTATTAAACATGCCTATTAAAAATGCAAAATTTGACTCCCAATGCACAACACTTGTACTTAAACCTTTTTACCAATGTACTAAAGCTCATCTTTGTATGTAATTTAACGTTCCCAGTGGCTCAAAGGACGCATTATCAAAAGAACTAGATTCTTATTTATTAAAAATTTATTAATCTTTGCACTACATAAAAGAGGAGAAAACTTTGCATTCCTTTTTTTTTTTAATCCATGGCCTACTCGACACCTGTAAAAATGTTTTTTCCCCCCTAATGATCACACAGAGGGAAAGGAGGCATCCAGACAACGTGTGCTGATTCTACCCATCATCAAAAGCAAGGAGGTCTGATTCTGCAAACACTGACTCATGTGAGTAGTCATCTGAGGTGTAATGCTAGCGGGAACTTTGGAGTAGGAACCAAAGTTGCCACAAACTGTTGCATGGAGGGAATATTTAAGAGTGAAGCCGACTGAACAGCTCATGCTGGGGATTAGAACAAAGGTAGCCATGCTGTGTATGCAAGGAGGCTTAAAGGGACTCTGTTTTCCCGCATAAGAACAGTAACTGTACTGGGCCAGACCCACAGCTGATGTTTTTTTCAGTTGCTTGCCTACATGGTTGACAGCATTTGCCTTGCTACTGGAAAGTTAAAGCAGATGATCTGGTCAAACCACTGCTGTGTCTGCTTCATGAAGTAGTCTCCAAGGCCCTTGTTCAGTCACATGGATTTAAATAGCAATTAATGGTGTAAACAGTATTAGCAGTAATAGAATTGCTCCAGATTTATACAAGTGTGGCTGATAACAGAATTGGACCTCAAGAGTATTCCATATTAATCCCACTACTCCTCTCTCTTGCCCCCGACCGCCCCCCGCCACACACACTCATGAGTCTTACTATCATATTCTTCTCCCTTGTATGAATATTTTGCTGCTGCAACACATTTCAGGGTTTCCTAACTAGCCAGTATCTAGGACTTCAAAAGAGATTGATATATTCACCTTTTAAAAACTGAACTCTTTCATGACACATTTTCAGTTTTATATTCATTTTCTGAACCACTTAATTGCTGTCAAATGTACCAGATACGATGTGATCTTCCACTGTTTTATTAATAACCTCAATTAAAAATTGACAACCAGGCGAGGACAATGCAGAGACTATTTTAGCAGCTGTGTAAGTGGCTAGCAACAACCGGGGGGGGGAGGAGGCAGAACGTGCAAAATTGCCAAGTCGCAAAATAAAGGCTCTCCCATGTTATAAGTACAGCACGGGCTACAAAAAATGAAGACTCAGAAGAGGAATGTTGCTTTAGCAGTTCACAATGGGTCATATTCCACTCTCATTCCTTGTGCAGAGCTCAAGCTGGTGTCAATGGAAGTTTTGTGCAAGATCAAAGGTAGCACATGGCCCTAAATTTTCCGTGGGAGGTGGATGTCATCATAAAAGAAAATGTGAAACATGATTAAAAGTGCATTGAAGACAAAAATTAACTCTTCCAGCTCACTAGTCTTTCAATACAAAGCAGTAGCTGAACGTTCAAAAGTATTCCTGAAAGCATGAGATCATTACTTTCAATTAAGGCTGTCAGCAGGTTTAAGACAGTTGCAATTAACGGTCTGTCAGCCTTTCCGTTATAAACCCCTTCCTTCCAAGAGTTTGTAACAGTCATTCTGCATAGCTTCATGCAGGCAATGCTTGGTTGGCACACAATGCTCATCAGTCCAGATGCAAATGCACTTTTAAGAAGATCGTCTAAATCACATTTAGAAATTATACAGTAGTCGCTGTTGCAAAAGAGAAGCTCCACTGGATAGCAAGTTCTGGCATTCATTTTCTACACAGAGCTAGCTTACAAAGCCCAGTGGCAGTTCTTGGGGAGGGCAGCTGCAGGACCATAGCTCCCTTCCTTCCATATTTTGCCACGCCTTGAGCCCTGAGCATGAACCCTCCATCCTCCAGACACCCTGCCCTCTTCTGGCTCTCCAAATTACCGGGCTGGAAACCACCATTGCCAGTGGGTTACTGCACTTGTCTTTCACCCACATCAAGAGTGGGATTCAAATCTTAACTTAGGCATAGATCCTGCAAATACTTGACTTTGAGCATGAGTGGACCTCTGAAATTTTATATCCTTTTGCGTACAACAGCAGTATGAAAAACAATCTAGGAGAAGGTTTCAAACTTAAGTGCTTAAAGTCAGAAATTTATACGGTGGTGCTAACTCTCAAGATTTTAATGCAAATTTCAACATATTTTGTTGTTTTGATTTTTTTAAAGTCAGCTCCTGGAGTCATGTGATTTTATGAAATTCTCAGCTTTCATTCAAAAATGTAATTTCCTACGCTTCTCAGTTCTGCACAAAAAGCTTTATATTTCAGGCGGTAACTTCTTTGTTTTTCATCCAATTTTCATGATGTTAGCAAAAGCTCTACCCCTTACTCCAGGGATTATCCATACCAAATTTCAGAAAGATTGGATAAAGGGTATCCATTTTATAAGCAATTGACGTTTTGCGATTTTAACAGACGTTAAAGAGAGGTATAAGTTAATGAGGTTTTGCATGCATTTCTTTGTTTTGCATCCAATTTTGATGACATTTGGATAGATTTTACCCCTTACCTAATGGACCATCCCTGCGAAATTCCTGAAAACTTGGATAAAAGGTCCCAATTTTATAAGCAATTAACTTTTTGTGGTTTGTGCATGCATTTCTGGCTGTATCCCATCTGATTTGGACTGAATGTTTGAAGATAAGAGGCCATAGTCCCTACTGGTGGGACCAAACAAAAATAGTTGTTAAGAGAGCCAAAGTCAGTCATCCTGGCAAGATCCTCCTGCCTATCGATATCTTCCAATCTTAGGGAAATTTCTGCTTTATTTATTTATTTAATTGATTTATATCCCGCCCCTCCTGCGATGCAGCAGTAAAAGTCTTATTGGCAAAATAAAAAGGAGAAAAGCCCAAGCAATCTAAAGCCTGAAAAACAAAATTCCTCCAAGGGCTTTTATAAGAGTCTTGTTGTAAGTAACCCGACAATCCTTGAGAGGATAGTTTCATAGTCCTGAGCCACAGGTGGAGAATCATTTCCCAAACCTTGCATTTTATGGGAAATTGGCCCAGTTCGAGCCTCAACGCCACCAATGGTATACAATTTATGGCTCTAAGCAAGGCCCGAACATTTTTTGCTTTGGGCCACCTCTAACTTGGCTTCCAGGGAATAGGCCCAAACTGCCGCCCTATAAAGTAGTTGGGCCAGCACCTTAGCATTAAATACCCTGATTGCCGGGACCAAAGATCCTCATGTACAGCCATTAAAAAAACGGAGGATGGAAGATGATGGCCCTTTAGATTTTAAAAGGGCCGATTGCAGATGTAAAGTCCACCCCCCATTTGACGAAAAGATCAGCCCTAGATACTTATATGATTTGACTTGTTCAAGCAAGTGCCCCTTGATATACCACCGAAACCTAGAAAAGGACTGGGCAAAAACCACTATCTTAGATTTGTTGTAATTTGGAGTTGGGGTGGGCACAGCACAGAACAAGGATACATTATTGACATTTCTGCTGGCTAATTGGCATCACAAACACATCTTGTACCACTGTGACAAACATAAGAGAATCCCTTAGTATAGGCTCATTGTCTGGAGATGCTGCTCAAGCTTCCAACTTGAGTTGGAAGTACCCAATCACTGCAATCAGGAAGGCTTAGAGGTTGGCACTGGGAAGCAAATATAAGCTTCTGCCAAGCTGTACAGCCCCAACAATGGCTAAATCTTGTGTGGCTCGTAGGTTGGCTCAGTGCTGTGTGTGTGACTGTGTGTGCTTCAGTCTTCAACCTTACTGCAAGTGAAAATAAAAGCAAAATTCTAGATCTATTTCCCCCACCGACTTTTGGGTGCAAATGACTGATGCCAGTGTCGGTGCCTCTGGCATCTGCTCCTCCTCTGTTCTGCCCACCTCCTCCTGTCATCTTCACCTGACAGACAGTTAATTGCAGCTGTCTACAAGTGCTCCAAAAAGAAGATCTCTGTTTCTTGTAAAACCTCTGTAATTTAAACATAGGCAACATCTACAAGTGATTTAAGGAAATTTGCAACTTCTGATAAAATCACAAAACATATATTGCTTATACAATTGGGACCCTTTATCCAAACTTTCTGAAATTTGAAAGGAATGATCCCTTGGGTGAGGGGAACAATATGTCCAAATATCATCCAAATTTGATGGAAAACAAAGATGATACATGTAAATGTGTGTACAAACCACAAAATCTAAATAGCCTATACAATCAGGACCCTGTAAGCAAACTTCCTGAAATGTCGCATTGATGATCCCGAGGGTTAGGGGTACAATCTGTCCAAATTCCATCCCAAACTGGCTGGAATGCAAAGACGTTACAGGCAGAAATGCATGCTCAACTTCTGTTAAAATAATGAAACTTGTATTAATTATAAAATCGGTTCCCTTTATCTATTCTTTCTGAAACTTGGCAGAGATGATCTTTTGGATGAGGGTTACAAAGTTCATCCAAACTGGATGGAAAACAAAAAAGTTACAGTCAAAAATGTTTCCCAATGAAACCAATCAAAAACAAAAATGAAAGTAAATCCAAAAATGAAACAATTCCAAAAATAGATCCTAATCTGAATGCAATTTTAATAATGAAAACAAATCTAAAAACAAGAAGGAAAAAGAAAAAAATCTGAGCACACCAGTATTTGGGAGTCTGTCTCCTAATTTTTGAATGATTACGATTAGTATTGTTAAATTTACATCTGGGCACTTTAATAAAATGTGCCTCAATTCTCAGAGGCAGAGAGCATCTTCAGCTCTGATTAAGCTCAATAGGGGCTTGTTCACATAAAATGTCACTTACCCCAGGGTTAAGAGGGAAAGTTCACACAGCATACAAGCCATTCTGAGGATATGCTCCCCCCCCGGTTGCCATCATAGCTGCATGTGCGATCATTGTCACGCTCCCATTCAATGAGCAAGGCAGGGATCCCTGAACATTTGTTGAGACCCCCCCACATTCCCTGCCCACCTCTTGGTGGCATAGGCGGTCCTCGCTGATGTGGGTGAGGGAGGGGGCGGGAGGGGGGAGGAAGTGGAGGGAGCAGGCTGTGGGGCAAAGTAAAATCCCAGCCAGGGTTGCTGGGGAAATAAGAAAGAGCACAAAGGCAGAGGAGAGTCTGCTGGAGAGTCTGTGCTAGGAGGGGGCGAGTTTAACCCCATGTTGTGCTTCTGCCTCAGTTCAAGGCAGGAGTGGATCAAGCAGCGCACATACACACACACACCCCGCCTCCGCACTAAAGCACTGTGGTTTACAACGGTCGCCAGTTTGGGGGCCAGGAAGGAATTTTGGATTAATGGGTTCCCAGTTTTCGTCTTCCTTACATTCTTTATTCAAATCATAATTAGAATTGGTGAGGGACAAATCGCCTACTTGAGAACACCATAAAAACATTAAAAGTGCTATACTGAGCCAGACCAATGGCCCACTGAGCTCAGCATCCTGTCCCGGACAGTAGCCATTCTTGGTTGCTTCGGGGAAGTACAAAACAGGCCATAATGGAGTGATCCATTCCCTGTTTTTCACTCCCATCCCCTGACAGCCAGGGGTTACATCCCCCCAACTTATTTGGCTACTAGACATTAACGGACCTATCCTACAAGAACTTAGGCAATATTTTTTTAAACCCAGCTATGCTACTGGCCTTGACCACCTCCTCAGACAACAAATTCTACAAGTTAATTGTGCATTGTGTGAAACAATACTTTCATCTATTTGTTTTGAATCTGCTGCCAGCTAGTTTCATGGGGTGTCTCCTAGTTCTAGTACTATCTGAGAGGGCAAACAACAGCACCCTATTGACTTGTTCCACTTGCCACGAGGTTATAAACTTCTATCATACAGGTAGATAGAACTTGCAGGTAACCACCTTCTACAAAGGCGAGCTGCCCTGAGGGCGTGTAAGGACTGGGAAGGAGGGTAGGGTGTTGGCTCCCTGGACAAGGCCCTGGAAATCCTTCCCACCTGCAACCACTCTGCAATCCCTCCCCCTTGCAGGTAACCATCTTCAACAAAGGGGAGCTACCCTGAGGGTGCTGTCCTGTGGGCGGCGGCCAAAGGGCGCCGCCAAAGGGCGAAGTACCACTGGCGGGCCGTTTGTGGACGGAGGCGGCGGAGGTGGCCACCATTGACAGCATTCTTGTTCTGCAGAGTGACCCCTGTATAACAGCAGCAGCTTGGATGGTGCCTTCTCCCTCCTTCCCCTATGTGGGTGGGAGTAGGGGGGTGAAGATATGGACTGAGGGGCGGGGTGGGCTCGTATAAGTATTTTGCAGGGAATTGTGATTTTGGAGGGACAGAAGGTGGGGTTGGGGTATGGTGTGGGTTAAACTGCCTCTCTCTGGTGGCAGGAGAGGGAGGGTGGGGGATGGTGTGGAGGGGAACCCCTGGTGTGAGATGGGGTGACCCTCCCGGGGAGAGAGTGCCCACCAGTAGCAGAAGCGGGGATGGGTGGATTCGGGGGTGGGGTCCCTCTCGCCGGCCTGTCGGGGCAGCCTATGGAGGGTGGGTGTCTAACGGGGTTCTCTGAGGAGGGGAAGGGTTCCACAGCTATCGGGGTTGTTACGGGTCGGGGAGATATGGTCATCTGCAATTGTATCCTGATAAGACAGAGGTGATGTTGGTGGGTGAGGGCTTGGGGGGGGTCTGGGGGTGGTTGAATCTCCTCTTGTTGGGGGGGTTCGCCCTCCCATGGTCTCTCAAGTGTGGAGTCTGGGTGTGCTCCTCGATTCACGGCTCAGCCTGGAATCTCAGGTTGTGCTGTGGCGGGGAGTGCGTTTTGGCAGTTACATCTTGTCCGGCGGCTTTGGCCGTATCTCTCGGACTCCGACCTCGCCACTGTCATCAATGTCTTCATCACCTTGAGGCTGGATTACTGCAATGAGCTCTATGTGGGGCTGCCTGAGAAGCTGGTCTGGAGGCTGCAGCTGGTGCCGAATGCCGCAGCCCTTCTCCTTACAGGGGCGGGTTGCAGGGAGCACATGACACCAGTGCTCCGGGCTCTGCACTGGCTGCCTATAGCGTACTGAGCCAAGTTCAAGGTGCTAGTATTGGTATACAAAGCCCTATACAGTGTTGGCCCCTCTTATATCGGGGACTGCCTTGCCTTCCGTGACTCAGGACAGATTCTCTGATCCACTGGGAGCGCCTATCTGGAGGTCCCCCGTGTAAGGCGGGGGGCCACCATGGAGAGGGCGTTCTTGGTGGTCGGGCCACGGTTGTGAAACTCCCTTCCGAAGGAATCCCGCCTGGCCCCGGGTCTGCTCGCCTTTCAGCGGGCATGCAAGACTTGGCTGTTCATTCAGGCCTTTGGAGGGAAGAGGGGGAGGTAGGGGTAAACAGGGGAGATTGGTGGGGTGGGAAAATTGGGGGAATTGGATGGTAGGGTTAGGGTTGGTTTTTTAAAAATGTTTTAAAAGTGATGTTGGTTTTTAATGTATTTTACTGTTTTACCGTATTGTTAGCCGTCCCGAGATGCCGTGGGCATGAGGGGGCAGCATAAAAATGCTAAATAAATAAATAAACCTTGAAGAACCTTGTTTATAAGGCAGCAACCTTCTGTTCTTCTTCAAGTGGCTCCTCACAGGCTGTTTTTACATGGTTCCGCCAGGTGGCGGGTTCGTGGGCGTGCCGGTGCATGGGTGGGGCATGCACATAGATGCACATGCACTCCCACTCACCCTCCACTCATCCACACCCACGGAGCAACCGCCGTTTTCGCCGGTTGCTTTGTGCATGGGGACAAGATGGGGGCTGAGTAAGGATGCGTGTTAGGCAGGTGCGTGCACACACACACACTCACAGAAGGCGCACGCACCGCGTCATTCACATAGGGTTCCCCCTCCCATGAACACACAGAAATCTGCGTGTTCATGGGTGGGAGAGGCCCGTGTAAAAAGGGCCACATTATCACAACTGTCTTACTTATACTATCTTAGGTAGGAATTTAGGATGTAAAGCAATATCTATTCTATCTTGGAAAATCTGCAGATATGGTTCTGAGATTATTATGGCTGCTATTTCACTAACTCTTCTTAATGAAGTTATTGCTAGCAGGAATACTGTCTTTAAACCCCCACCCCATAACCAGTTCATTTGCACACACCCCCCAATATAATAATCAATTCATGCCACCCTGGGGCCACAAATGAAATGGTTATGGGTGGGGGGCAGTGTGAATTGATTATGGGGCACAACTGAACTGGTTATTTATATGTCTCTTTTCATGGCATAATGCGCTTAATAGGCTGGCTGCATTTTGGGTGTCTTGTGTGTTTGATAGCAGCACCCCTAGGCCCTAGCTACATCCCTGGTCTAGTGTGCGTGACTGATCAATTAGAATGAGTGTGTGAGGTGAGAACATATGTGTGTAGTGTGTATGGATGAGTGTATGTGATCAGTTAGAATGAGTGTGTGAGAGATGTGAGAGCACGTGTGTGAATGAGTGTGTGGCCTCTATTACGTGAGACGCACCCACGCAGTGGCATGGGTGGGTGCGACTCATATGAAAGCGGTTGCTTGTGCACTCCTGTGTAACACACACCTCCACCCATCACTCCACACAGAGAAACCTGTGAAAAAACAGGTTGCTCCCTGTGGGGTTGTGAGGGGATGGGTGAGTGTCTGTGTGCACTATTAAGTTTCAAAAGAAGGGCAAATTTCCTAGACAAAAAACCTTTGGTTTAAGAAGCTTGTTAAGGCGGCTTTACAAATTATACTCAAACATTAACATGACAGTAAATTGTATGTTAAGGCAACTTTATTAAATATCAGACCAATCTATACATTTTTCTTTTCTTATTCATTAATTTTAAAAATGACAACTGAAATTAACGTATTGTTCAGTCACCATACCACACACATGCAGCTTAATTTCAGTTGTCATAATGTTTTTAAATTAATGAATCAGAAAAGAAAAATGTATAGATTGGTATGATAGTTGCCTTAACATACAATTTACTGTCATGTTAACGTTTGAGTATAATTTTTAAAGCCGCCTTAACAAGCTTCTTAAACCAAAGGTTTTTTGTCTATGTAATATAGTAATGAATAAGACTAACCAAATCAGCCTTCTTTACCACTCATTTCTCTAGTTTACCTATACAACTATGTCAGAAGCCTTACTAAATTCAAGATATACTATATCACCTGCAGTCACTTTATCCACTAATCCAGCTATCCTATTACGGAAGAAAACTAGGTTGCTTTATCATCATTTTTTCTTAAGAAATCCATTTTTACTACTAGTAATTTCACCATTTTCCTGTGTGCTATAAAATGGTAGTTTTATAATTTGTTCTAATAATTTCCAGGTATTAAGTCAGATTGATTGGTCTAAAATTTCCAAGGTCTTCCTATCATACAGTAAAGCTATAAGACCCAGTTCTCTCACGATTTGGTATTAGTGTTGGTATTAGTGTTTTATGTTTCAGATACAAACTGAATCTCAACACATTACAAAGTTACATAACAATTACAGGACTGTAGCATCTACTTCAGGTGCCTCTGCCAAGGTTAATAAGCTCACAAGAGACAGATTTTGTAAGTGTAAGCATATTCATGTTGTAAATGTCTACTGAATTCATCCATCATTTAAATAATAATAATAATAATAATAATAATAATAATTATCATTATCATTATTATTATTTTATTATTGTTATTTATGTGCCTCATTGTTTTTTCTTCCCTTCCTCCCCCAAACAAATCAATATATTAAAACCTGCAGCCTAAGTGACCTCAAGAAGCCCTACAGAAACAAAAGTGTCTATGGATGCATAACATCACAAGAGGAGAAAGCATTCATTATGGAAACAAATTTCTGTTTCCATATGGTTACCGTTGGCAGCAGAGCTGGAATATTGGTATTCCAAACTACTTGCAGCATTCAAATTCTCATTCATGTTACAAGAAGATAAGGATTAAATAATAACCCTGTGTTCTAAATAACACCAATTTTACAACGACCCACAAATATGTCAAGTTACATAAAATAATCCCAATATAGGTTTCTCCAGAACTGTTTTGGAATGAGACATTTTTTATTTTATTTATTTTATTTCAGTGCATTTCTAGCCCGCTCCCTCCTGCTCACAATAGCAGCTTGGAGCGGCTCACAACATATTTAAAATATTTAAACATATCTGTTTGTTTTCAAGGAGCAGAAAGGGTGTATTCCAAGTGATGTATGAAGGGCCTTGTTCAACACAGACTTTAGAAAAACTTAACTTTGGGTAATTTCAGACCATTTCAGATCCCGGACAGGAATCAATCCAGACATCCTTTAGACGTGCCAGCCTGATACCTACAGGGGACCGGGAAGGGAGCACGGCTGCGCGACGTGTGGCCACACAGCCCCGCCCCGCCTCCCCCGTGCTCCCCCGCCTGCCTGCCCTCTGGGAGATAGGCAGGCACAGCGGCCAATTCAGCCGCTGCGCCAGATCCCACATCGCGGTCTGGGCCAGGATCCGGGATGGGGCAACATAACAGATGTTACATTTGGCCGATCCTGGATCGTGGTCCAGCTAACCACGATTCTGGACCTCCGGGCGGCCGGAGGTGCAGAATCATGGTCAATGTGATTCCCGCCGGAGGTTCACTGTGGTCACATCGGACGTTACGGGACAAACGGCCGCCACAGGGGATTCACTGTGGTTAATCGTGGTCTTGTAACGTCTGAAATTACCCTTTGTGCCACGTGAGTAGTTTTCGTGATTTCAGTGGAACTGCTCATATTGTATAATTCTTTCTAGGATCACAGACTTCAGGCTACAGTAAGATTTCTGAAAACTACAACTAGAAGACTGCCTCCCCCCAAACCAACTGTTCCCACTACCGCAGATGATAGAAGAAGAGGAAATTAGTTCAAATTGCTACAGATATCAGTTAAATATTAGTGGGAAAAGCTTAGCTTTCAGAGCAGAGGTTGAAGCTATTCAGCTTGGAGAAGAGACGAATGAGAAGGGATTTAAAAAACAAAACAAAACACAATTGTATCCTGCCCCTCCTGCCCACAGGGCAGCAAACAGCATCAATAAAACAGTTTAAAACAGTTTTAAACACAATAATGCAGGAGGAAAAGATCCTACCCCCTCCTCGCCAAAAGCCTAGTAGAACAGCCAGGTCTTACATAAACACCGAAATAGCAGGAGAGTGGGAGCCAACCGAGCCTCCTCTGAGAGCGAATTCCACAGTACAGGGGTGGCCACTGAGAAAGATCTAACATCCACCCACCTCGCCCGGGGAACCTCCAAAAAGGCACAGACGATCTCAAGGGTCGCATGGGCACGTGAGGGGTGAGGCGGTCCTGCAGATAAGCAGGGCCCAGGCCGTGAAGGGTTTTAAAGGTTAAAACCAGCGCCTTGAACCTATAGGCAGCCAGTGCAGAGAACGGAGCACTGGTGTAGTGTGCTCACAGCGACCCGTCCCCGTAAGGAGATGGGCCGCCACATTCTGCATCAGCTGCAGCCTCCGAACCAATATCAAGGGAAGCCCCATGTAGAGTGCNCAGAAATCTGCGTGTTCATGGGTGGGAGAGGCCCGTGTAAAAAGGGCCACATTATCACAACTGTCTTACTTATACTATCTTAGGTAGGAATTTAGGATGTAAAGCAATATCTATTCTATCTTGGAAAATCTGCAGATATGGTTCTGAGATTATTATGGCTGCTATTTCACTAACTCTTCTTAATGAAGTTATTGCTAGCAGGAATACTGTCTTTAAACCCCCACCCCATAACCAGTTCATTTGCACACACCCCCCAATATAATAATCAATTCATGCCACCCTGGGGCCACAAATGAAATGGTTATGGGTGGGGGGCAGTGTGAATTGATTATGGGGCACAACTGAACTGGTTATTTATATGTCTCTTTTCATGGCATAATGCGCTTAATAGGCTGGCTGCATTTTGGGTGTCTTGTGTGTTTGATAGCAGCACCCCTAGGCCCTAGCTACATCCCTGGTCTAGTGTGCGTGACTGATCAATTAGAATGAGTGTGTGAGGTGAGAACATATGTGTGTAGTGTGTATGGATGAGTGTATGTGATCAGTTAGAATGAGTGTGTGAGAGATGTGAGAGCACGTGTGTGAATGAGTGTGTGGCCTCTATTACGTGAGACGCACCCACGCAGTGGCATGGGTGGGTGCGACTCATATGAAAGCGGTTGCTTGTGCACTCCTGTGTAACACACACCTCCACCCATCACTCCACACAGAGAAACCTGTGAAAAAACAGGTTGCTCCCTGTGGGGTTGTGAGGGGATGGGTGAGTGTCTGTGTGCACTATTAAGTTTCAAAAGAAGGGCAAATTTCCTAGACAAAAAACCTTTGGTTTAAGAAGCTTGTTAAGGCGGCTTTACAAATTATACTCAAACATTAACATGACAGTAAATTGTATGTTAAGGCAACTTTATTAAATATCAGACCAATCTATACATTTTTCTTTTCTTATTCATTAATTTTAAAAATGACAACTGAAATTAACGTATTGTTCAGTCACCATACCACACACATGCAGCTTAATTTCAGTTGTCATAATGTTTTTAAATTAATGAATCAGAAAAGAAAAATGTATAGATTGGTATGATAGTTGCCTTAACATACAATTTACTGTCATGTTAACGTTTGAGTATAATTTTTAAAGCCGCCTTAACAAGCTTCTTAAACCAAAGGTTTTTTGTCTATGTAATATAGTAATGAATAAGACTAACCAAATCAGCCTTCTTTACCACTCATTTCTCTAGTTTACCTATACAACTATGTCAGAAGCCTTACTAAATTCAAGATATACTATATCACCTGCAGTCACTTTATCCACTAATCCAGCTATCCTATTACGGAAGAAAACTAGGTTGCTTTATCATCATTTTTTCTTAAGAAATCCATTTTTACTACTAGTAATTTCACCATTTTCCTGTGTGCTATAAAATGGTAGTTTTATAATTTGTTCTAATAATTTCCAGGTATTAAGTCAGATTGATTGGTCTAAAATTTCCAAGGTCTTCCTATCATACAGTAAAGCTATAAGACCCAGTTCTCTCACGATTTGGTATTAGTGTTGGTATTAGTGTTTTATGTTTCAGATACAAACTGAATCTCAACACATTACAAAGTTACATAACAATTACAGGACTGTAGCATCTACTTCAGGTGCCTCTGCCAAGGTTAATAAGCTCACAAGAGACAGATTTTGTAAGTGTAAGCATATTCATGTTGTAAATGTCTACTGAATTCATCCATCATTTAAATAATAATAATAATAATAATAATAATTATCATTATCATTATTATTATTTTATTATTGTTATTTATGTGCCTCATTGTTTTTTCTTCCCTTCCTCCCCCAAACAAATCAATATATTAAAACCTGCAGCCTAAGTGACCTCAAGAAGCCCTACAGAAACAAAAGTGTCTATGGATGCATAACATCACAAGAGGAGAAAGCATTCATTATGGAAACAAATTTCTGTTTCCATATGGTTACCGTTGGCAGCAGAGCTGGAATATTGGTATTCCAAACTACTTGCAGCATTCAAATTCTCATTCATGTTACAAGAAGATAAGGATTAAATAATAACCCTGTGTTCTAAATAACACCAATTTTACAACGACCCACAAATATGTCAAGTTACATAAAATAATCCCAATATAGGTTTCTCCAGAACTGTTTTGGAATGAGACATTTTTTATTTTATTTATTTTATTTCAGTGCATTTCTAGCCCGCTCCCTCCTGCTCACAATAGCAGCTTGGAGCGGCTCACAACATATTTAAAATATTTAAACATATCTGTTTGTTTTCAAGGAGCAGAAAGGGTGTATTCCAAGTGATGTATGAAGGGCCTTGTTCAACACAGACTTTAGAAAAACTTAACTTTGGGTAATTTCAGACCATTTCAGATCCCGGACAGGAATCAATCCAGACATCCTTTAGACGTGCCAGCCTGATACCTACAGGGGACCGGGAAGGGAGCACGGCTGCGCGGCGCGACGTGTGGCCACACAGCCCCGCCCCGCCTCCCCCGTGCTCCCCCGCCTGCCTGCCCTCTGGGAGATAGGCAGGCACAGCGGCCAATTCAGCCGCTGCGCCAGATCCCACATCGCGGTCTGGGCCAGGATCCGGGATGGGGCAACATAACAGATGTTACATTTGGCCGATCCTGGATCGTGGTCCAGCTAACCACGATTCTGGACCTCCGGGCGGCCGGAGGTGCAGAATCATGGTCAATGTGATTCCCGCCGGAGGTTCACTGTGGTCACATCGGACGTTACGGGACAAACGGCCGCCACAGGGGATTCACTGTGGTTAATCGTGGTCTTGTAACGTCTGAAATTACCCTTTGTGCCACGTGAGTAGTTTTCGTGATTTCAGTGGAACTGCTCATATTGTATAATTCTTTCTAGGATCACAGACTTCAGGCTACAGTAAGATTTCTGAAAACTACAACTAGAAGACTGCCTCCCCCCAAACCAACTGTTCCCACTACCGCAGATGATAGAAGAAGAGGAAATTAGTTCAAATTGCTACAGATATCAGTTAAATATTAGTGGGAAAAGCTTAGCTTTCAGAGCAGAGGTTGAAGCTATTCAGCTTGGAGAAGAGACGAATGAGAAGGGATTTAAAAAACAAAACAAAACACAATTGTATCCTGCCCCTCCTGCCCACAGGGCAGCAAACAGCATCAATAAAACAGTTTAAAACAGTTTTAAACACAATAATGCAGGAGGAAAAGATCCTACCCCCTCCTCGCCAAAAGCCTAGTAGAACAGCCAGGTCTTACATAAACACCGAAATAGCAGGAGAGTGGGAGCCAACCGAGCCTCCTCTGAGAGCGAATTCCACAGTACAGGGGTGGCCACTGAGAAAGATCTAACATCCACCCACCTCGCCCGGGGAACCTCCAAAAAGGCACAGACGATCTCAAGGGTCGCATGGGCACGTGAGGGGTGAGGCGGTCCTGCAGATAAGCAGGGCCCAGGCCGTGAAGGGTTTTAAAGGTTAAAACCAGCGCCTTGAACCTATAGGCAGCCAGTGCAGAGAACGGAGCACTGGTGTAGTGTGCTCACAGCGACCCGTCCCCGTAAGGAGATGGGCCGCCACATTCTGCATCAGCTGCAGCCTCCGAACCAATATCAAGGGAAGCCCCATGTAGAGTGCGTTGCAGTAGTCAAGCCTTGAGGTAACAAAGGCATGGATGAGAGTGGCCAGGTCGGGTCTGGAGATGTATGGGCACAGCATCTGCACCAGATACAGCTGGTGGAAGGCGGCTTTAGCCGCTGCCTCCACCTGCCGATCCAGGTGGAGGTCCGCATCCAAAATCACCCCCAGACTCCGAACCTGCTGGGCAACCGGAGGGCAGATCCCCCCCAATAGGAGGAGCCGACACCTCCTTTGCCCTCCCCACTACCATCACCTCCGTCTTATCTGGGTTCAGCTTCAGTCTGCTCTGCCTCATCCAATCCGCCACAGCCCCCAGACACTGGGAAAGTATTGAGATGGCAGGACCTGGGTCCGTTGANGACAACACACCACGAACCATCTCACAATCTCCCCCAGGGGCTGCATATACACATTAAATAACAGTGGAGACAGAATGGAACCCTGCGGAACGCCACAGGTCAAGGCCCGGGGGCATGATGTTTCAGCTCCCAGCACCACCCGCTGACTTCTATCTGAGATGAATGAGCGGAACCATCCAAGAACAGTCTCATCCAGACACCCCAGATCTCGCTGTTCAATGAGAGTTTGCTACCGCCTTAACTATAGGGTCACTGTTGTGAGCCGCCCTGAGCTGCGTTGCAGGAGGGGGCGGGATATAAATTTGGAAAAATAAATAAATAAATAAAATCAAATTTTCAAATTTTCAGTTTTATGGGATAACTACAAATAATCAGAATGTGAACTCTTCTGTTTAGCTGTGATAGGTTAGGAGAAGCCACAAGGGTCTTGGATATGCTCTCACTCACTTGGGTTTACAACAACATGTAATAATGTAATACTATTTGATGTAGTTAATAGAGATTTATACAAATTTACGGGCGCTTTTAGATGTCTCTCTATCTTCATGGACTTCAAAACCCGCTTTCAACAACCTCACGTGGGTGGAGTTTAGACATGTCTCCCCACACTAGACGTTGCCCTGCTGCCATTGGAAACAGCGGTGCCAGGCGGCTTGTGCATTCTTTTGAAAACTAGAGAATGTGCAGCCGGCCCCGCCCCTTGCCATGACGGGCAGCCATGGCAGCCAATGATGACCAGCCATGGCTGCCTATCATGGCAGACCTGGACTGGGTCAGCAGACCAGCCCAGAAACAAATGTGCAGCCCTGATGTGGTCCACTTTGGCCCATCAGGCAGACCGTTGCCTGGGCTGTGACCCAAGAAGTACAGCGCAGGCTAGCCATCAGCACAATCTGGGATACCTCATGTCAAACATCTGGCAGCACCTGCACGCACATACAGGTGGGGTTCATGCCCAAGCAGACCACAGCAGGCCAAACCAGAGTACCAGACTGCTGTCATGTTTGTATTTACTCATAGTAATCAAGCCGATTGTCTTGAACCTGTTTCCCGAGTGAATGACTACACCGAGACTTCTACCATACAACTGCATGCGTGGGCAATTCTGAAACTGAACTTTTAAAATATTTTACCCACTAGAAAGCAATCACTCAAGGATTGCTAAAAGCCACAAAAGGCTGGAAGAGACAGCACAAAATTCAAACAAATACACAAATAGGGCTATTTCCTAGAAATGACATATAAGTGTCATTTTCATAGTAAACTGTATTTTTGATTGTGAGTTCGCAAGTGCAAATTTGAAATCTTCCTCAACTATGCAAATTTTGCAACAACTGGAGCTTTCAGATGTCAGTTAGAAGTTAAAATTGTGAAATCAAAAAGTATCCAGTGTTTGCAAGGCGGTTATTAATTTGTTAGCCATTTGTTGGCTTGTAGCCTGCAGAGCTTCCAACTCTAGAGATATAATTGCAACTCTCAGCCTGAAACATGACATTCATATAACTGCGATTTCTAAAAGCATGAAACTCATATTAAATTCCTAAGAATTCCGGATTTCATTTTTGTCTTTTTTCAAAGAAACTTATTTCTTTCTTATTTAAGTTTCCATTCCCCATGGAAGTGGAGAAAAGTTTGAAAAAACAACCACCATGTGTGCCCTATGAGCTAAGAACCAGAAGGCAAATGAAAAGAACCATTTTTTTGTTTGTTTGTAAATAAAACCTTATTTTTCAGGCCTGCGTCGTGATTTTTGGGAACTCTGAATCCCTTAGCTCACAACATATGAGCTACAATTCTCCGTTACAGACAGCTTAGATGTTAGTAATTAAAGATTAAGCAGAAGTCAGATACGGGTGACTGTGAAGTTACTGGTATCTCTTTTTGAAAGGTAGAGTGGGGTGTGTGTGTGAAATTTGCTCTTGCTTTGGCACCAGGAACTTTGCTTTACTTCCTTAAGAGGTGCACCAATGCTAAACAGCTGGAGATGGTTCATGCCCTATATGAAATAACCAAAGTTCAGTTTTGTTAAACAAGCCAACTAAGCAAATGAAGCAAAGATTAATTTCACTCAAACATTCACAATGGTACGAATTGCAATACAAACATTTCTTAAAGGAAATAAATCCTTGAATCTAATTTGAAACTCAGGACAGCCCTATTCATTTCAGCCTCACTATTTGCATTATTCACTCCGATCTAGTTACAATGGGTGATTTCAGACATACCAGGCTGCCAGGCCCGCCACACTGAAGCATGGACCGGGATCTGTTTCAGATCCCGGTCAGGAATTAGGCCGTCCGTCCTTTAGACGTGCTGGCCTGATTCCTACAGGGGATCGGGGAGGGGGAGGGGCTGCGCGGCGCAACGTGCGGCCGTACAGCCCCTCCCCCCACGCTCCCACAGTCGCCCACCTCCGGGAGACGGGCGAGCACAGCAGCCAATCTGGCCGCTGTGCCCGATCCTGTCCTGTGGTCAGAACCACGATTTGGCCAGGCTGCAAGTAACAGATGTTACATGCAGCCCATCCCGGCTCGTGGCCAATGCAACCATGGTTGGGGTCCAATCCCACCATGATTCTGGACCTCCGGGCGACCAGAGGTCCGAAATCATGGCCATTGTGATTCCCGCTAGAGATTCACTGGGGTGAACATCTGTCAGGAAACACAACAGGCGGGTGAGAAGGACTGAGAAGGAGGGTGGGGTGTTGGCTCCCTGGCTAAGGCCCTGGGAATCCTCCCCACCTGTAACCACTCTACTGTCCCTCCCCCTGCAGGTAACCATCTCTTACAAATTATTTATTTATTTATTACATTTATACCCCATTGTAATAAATTAATACATTTATTACAATCTCAAAAGAAAAATAATTTTATATATATATATACACATACATATACACATACAAAAACATAAAATATTTAAAACACGCATAAAATACAACGATTAAAACAGGACCAGGGAACATGATAAATAATATAATAAATAAGGGTGAAGGGGGATACTCTTACAAAGCAGAGCTGACCCTAATGGTGGCGGTCGAAGGACGCCGCCAAAGGGCAAAGGGCCGTTGGCAGCGGCGGTGTCTACCATGGACATATGGTGATAGAGGCTTGGACATTGCCTTGCCCCCCTCCCCCTACGTGGCTGGGAGTGGGGGGGGTGAAGATACTGACAGAGGAGAGGGGTGGGGTCCTGTGTGTATTGTGGGGAATTGTGATATTGGAGGGGTGGAAATTTGGGTGCTGGGGGGTTAGGGTGTGGTGTGGGGGTTGACCTCCCTCTGGTGGCAGGAGAGGGAGGTCAGGGGGTGCTGTGGAGGGGAACCCCGGGTGTGAGCAGGGGTGAACCGCCAGGGGGGGGAGGGTTGCCCGCCGGTGGCAAAGGCTGGTAGGGAAGGTTTGGGGGGGGCGGGGTCCCTCTCACCGGCCTGTCGGGGCAGCCTATGGAGGGTGGGTGTCTAACGGGGTTCTCTGGGGAGGGGTTCCGCAGCTATCGGGGTTGTTACGCGTCGGGGAGATATGGTCCAATGGAGAGGTGTGTTCCATCAGTGAGGATGGAGCGGTGCCTTTTGCCCGTTCCCCTCTCAACCCCCCAACATGAGTAGGTTGTGGGTCGAGGCCCGGGAGAACCTAGGCCTTGGTCTGGTGCTGTTGAACACGAGGTCGGTCGTCAATAAATCATATACCATCCGGGAGTCAATTCCGGAGTGGGACGCCGACCTCGTGTGCATTACAGAGACCTGGCTGGACAATGAATCGGGTCCTATTCTGGCCATCTTGTTCCAGCTGGGTTCTCTGTTCAGCATCAGTCTCGACTGGAGGGACGGGGGAGGAGGGGGCAGTGTAGCCATTGTTATCAAGGACGCATTGTCTTTTAGGAGGTATCCGGTGCAGGCTCCATCAGGTGTTGAGTGCCTCCATCTTGTGTTGGATTTGACCGGGGACAGATTAGGGGTGCTGCTGGTGTACCGTGCACCCAACTGCCCGGCGGCATCACTACATGCTCTTGCTGATCTGGTGTCAGATGTGATCCTCCGGACCCCTAAATTAGTGGTCCTGGGGGACTTTAATATCCACACTGACACCAATCTTGGAGGAGCGAGGCATGAGTTCATGGCCTCCATGACAACCATGGGCCTGTCCCAAATCATCTGTGGCCCCACACATGAGGAGGGACATACACTGGATTTGGTTTTCTGCACCGGCCTTGAGGCGGGGGGTCAGTTAGTAGGAGTTAAGGCTGTAGAGCCTTTGTCATGGTCTGACCATTACCTCCTTAAGACGTGCATCCTGGCGCACGATAGCCCCCGGCAGGGTGCAGGACCTATTAGATCGGTCCGCCCCCGGAGACTTATGGAACCGGATCGGTTCCGGAATGCTCTGGGGGAGTTTCCCCTGGACCTTGACACCCGCTCTGTCGATGATCTCGTAGCCTTCTGGAACACCTTGTTGGCCGAGACCATAGACAGGGTGGCTCCCAGGCGTCCGCTGCCCTCTCGAGTCTCCCGCAGGTCTCCTTGGTTTACTGAGGGTCTGCGGTGTTTGAAGCGGGAGAGCAGGCGGTTAGAGCGACGGTGGCGCCGGACTCGCGACCAGTATGATCGATCGCAGCATAAGAGCAGTTTAAAGGCTTATGCTGTGGCGGTGCAGGCAGCAAAGAAGCAGTTCTTTGCTGCTCTTATTGCATCTGCAAAGTCACGTCCAGCGGAGCTTTTCCGGGTGGTGAAAGGCTTGGTCAGTCCTGCCTGCCTCCGCCTGGACCTGGAGCAATCCAGTGACCGCTGTGACCGGTTTATCGAGTACTTTGTAGATAAGATCGCTCGCATCCGCCACGATTTCGGCACCACAGTTATTGCAGAGGATCATCTTGGGGCTATGGATGCCCCGTCCTGTCCTGTTTTGTGGGATCGGTTTCAGATGGTGTCGCCTGCCGATGTGGATTCCTTGTTGGGATCTGTTCGTGCCACTACTTGTGAGCAAGATCCATGCCCGTCCTGGCTGGTGAAAGCCAGCCAGGAGACGTTACGGCCGTTGTTGGCTGGGGTGGTTGGTGCCTCCCTTCGGGAGGGCAGGGTGCCTGACTGCCTAAAAGAGGCTGTGGTTAGACCCCTGCTCAAGAAACCATCTCTTGACGCTGATGCTCCTGCCAGTTATCGGCCGGTCTCTAATCTTCCCTTTTTAGGGAAGATTATTGAACGGGCTGTGGCACGACAGCTCCAGGAGCATCTGGACCACATCGGTTTCCTTGATCCCTCCCAGTCTGGGTTTCGGCCTGGGTATGGTACGGAGACGGCATTGGTGGCCTTGGTTGACGATCTCCGTCTGGCGTTGGACCAGGGTCGTCAGACCTTACTGGTCCTGCTAGACCTTTCGGCTGCATTCGACACAGTCGATCATGAGGTGTTGGTGACTCGCCTGCGGGACCGTGCTGGAATTGGCGGAACGGTCTTGGACTGGTTTCGTTCATTCCTGGCCGGGAGAACTCACCGGGTGGTCTTGGGGGAGTGTACGTCTTCCCCCCGGGACCTCACGTGTGGAGTCCCGCAGGGTGCCATTCTGTCCCCCCTCTTGTTTAACATCTATATGCAGCCGTTAGGGGAGATCGTGAGGGGGTTTCAGGGCATGCAGTGTCATCAGTATGCTGATGACACTCAGCTCTACCTCTCCTTTTCCACCGACCCAGGCCATGCAGTCTCCTTATTTTCCCAGTGCCTGTCAGCTGTGGGGGCTTGGATGAGGTTGAGCCATCTGCAACTGAATCCTGACAAGACGGAGGTGATGTTGGTGGGCGAGGGCTTGGGGAGCCTGGGGGTGGTTGAATCTCCTCTTGTTGGGGGGGTTCGCCCCCCCATGGTGTCTCAAGTGCGGAGTCTGGGTGTGCTCCTTGATTCGCGGCTCAGCTTGGAATCTCAGGTTGTGGCCGTGGCGGGGAGTGCGTTTCGGCAGTTACATCTTGTCCGGCGGCTTCGGCCGTATCTCTCAGACTCCGACCTCGCCACTGTCATCCATGCCTTCATCACCTCGAGGCTGGATTACTGCAACGCGCTCTACGTGGGGCTGCCCGAGAAGCTGGTCCGGAGGTTGCAGCTGGTGCAGAATGCCGCGGCCCGTCTCCTGACGGGGGCGGGTCGCAGGGAGCACATGACACCAGTGCTCCGGGCTCTGCACTGGCTGCCTATAAAGCACCGGGCCAGGTTCAAGGTGCTGGTTTTAACCTTTAAAGCCCTTCACGGCCTAGGCCCTGCCTATCTGCGGGATCGCCTCACTCCCCATGTACCCGTGCGACCCTTGAGATCGTCCGTGGGAGCCTTTTTGGAGGTTCCCCGGGCGAGGCGGGTGGCCACCGATGTTAGATCTTTTTCGGTGGCCGCCCCTGTGCTGTGGAATTCGCTCCTGGAGGAGGCTCAGTTGGCTTCCACTCTCCTGCTATTTCGGCGTGTATGTAAGACCTGGCTGTTCCGTCAGGCTTTTGGCGAGGGGTAGGGGGTTTGCTTTTCCCTGCATATTGTATTTTTTAATTGTTTACATTTTTAAAATTGTTTTATTGATTATTGTTGTTCGCCGCCCCGGGCTGCCCTGTGGACAGGAGGGGTGGGATATAAATTTTACATAAATAACAAATAAATAAATAAATAAACAGACATTACAGGACAAACGGCGGCAACAGAGATTCACTGTGGTTGACCGTGGTCTCGTAACTTCTAAAAATACCCAATATCCTTCAGCTTTGCATCAGACCTGTCCAATCATATGAAGAGGATCCTCATGGAGTTCTCCCTCTTCATTATAATAGGCCAACCACTATAATAGACCAATCAGCAACTTCTTTGGGACCAGGGAAGGCAATCTGAAGAATCCACGTGGAAATAAGGTGGCTGAGATAGGGCCAGCAGGTATAGACTTTATACCTCCTCCACTAGACATACAGAGATCAAGGAAGATAGGTGGTTTTGGTAAGTTAGGTTTTTGTGAATTGGTGGAAACAAAGTAACTCAGCTAATACCTTTTATTGGACCAATGTCCATTGGCGAGAGTGTGCTAGATTACAGATCAGCCAGGGTATTCAATGATTACTGGCAGCAAAAATGGAAAGAAGAAGGCCTCTTTGTGGTCTAAAAGCTTGCATACTCTCACCGACAGAAGCTGGTGCAATAAAAGATATCATCTGAACTACTTTGGGTGATTTCAGACGTTATGCATCTGACATTCACCCCGGTTGAACCGCAGTCAAACACGGGCCGCGTTCGACTGTGGTGAACGTCTGTTGGCTCGCCGCCAGAGGTGCACCACAGTCAAACGCGGCCCGTGTTTGCATTCACCACACTTTTGGACCTCCAGATGCGAGGAGGTCAAGAAGTGTGGTAAAAGGCCACCACGGCCGTGGTGAATGGAAAGTAACGTCTGGTTACTTACCATTCACCGCGGTCAATGGGAGTCACCCCTGCCCATGGTTGTGGCAGCGGCCGGATTGGCTGCTGCTGCTGCCCGTCGGGAGGGCCGCCGGGTAACGCAGGGGGTGGGGCCGTGCGGTAGCACGCTGTGCCGCGTGGCCCCGCCCCCTCCTGGGTGTGTGTGTCACTTTAGACAGGACGGGCGGCCGCTTTCACCACGGGCCGTGGGGTGGTTCGGACCACAGCCGGGGGCAATGGGGCGCACGTTTGTTGGCGTGCCCCTTCACCCCCGGCCATGGTCCGAACCACCCCATGGCCTGTGGTGAAAGTGGCCGCCCGTCATGTCTGAAATCACCCTTTGTCTCCATCTCTTGCACTTGGGACCAACATGGCAACCACGCTCTTTAGGTGTTTTCAAATGAGACAATAGCCCACTGGAGTCCATATTCAGTCTGTGCAGCCTCCTCCCCACCCCCCTCCATATTGGGTGAAAACAGACATGACGCTAACCACCCTTTAACCACCCTTGGTGGTTATTTATGCATGTTGCAGGGCTGTATTGGTGCCCTATGCAGCCCTGAAACATGCATAAATGACCACCAAGGGTGGTTAGCGGCATGTCTGTTTTCACCCATTGTTTAGCATGCAGCGCTAATAAATGGGCAGGCCCCTGTGTGCATTTCATGTGCTGGTGGTAGTCACCACAGATGGTGCCACTTAACATTTCCCCTCTTCCCAGGTGTGGCTCTGATGAAAAGGGAGGCTGAGATAGGGCCAGCAGGTATGGACGTTATACCTCCTCCACTAGACCTACAGAGATTTATTTTTTTAATATATTTATTTTGAAATATTTTTATCCCGCACCCTCCTGCAAAATAGCAGCTCAGGGCGGCATACAACAATCATTACAACAAAACAACAGCCAACAAAAAACCAGCTAAAACTTTTAAAACCATAAAATACAAAAGAGCGGAAAGCAAATAAACCCCCCCTCCCCACTCACCCACCTACCCGTCTCCCTCCCCAAAGGCCTGGTGGAACAGCCAGGTCTTACACTGTCTCTGAAAGGAGGGGGGTCCAGGACCAAGAGGGCGTCCGTCGGGAGGGAATTCCACAGCCTAGGTGCGGCCATTGAGAATGCCCTCCCCATCGTTGCCCCCCCCCCCGGGAAACCCAGGGGACCTCGAGTCGGGCGTCCCCGGCTGACCGCAAGGGTCACACCACAGCCCGGGATATGAGATGGTCCCGTAGGTAGGCAGGACCCAGACTGTTTAGGGCTTTAAAGGTCATTACCAACTCCTTGAATCGAGCCCAGAAGAAAATAGGCAGCCAGTGCAGAGAATGGAGCACTGATGAAATGTGCTTGCGACGACCTGTCCTCGTCAGAAGATGGGCCGCAGCATTCTGCACCAGCTGCAGTCTCCGAACTGTCACCAGGGGTAGCCCCATGTAGAATGCATTACAGTAGTCCAATCTCGAGGTAATGAAAGCATGGATGATGGTGGCCAGGTCAGAGTCGAAAACATACGGCCGTAGCCAACGTACCAGATGTAATTGGCGAAAGGTGCTCCCCGCCACAGTTGCCACCTAGGAGTCCAGGTGGAGCTATGAGTCAAGAAGCACCCCCAGACTATGAACCTGGGTGGCTAAAGGGGGCAGACCCTGTCAATGACAGGAGCCATCACCCCATCAGCCTTCCCCACCAGCATCACCTCCATCTTGTCGGGATTCAATTTCAGACGGATTGCCCTTATCCAATCCCCCACAGTCACCAAACACCGGGTAAGCACCGAGACTGTCAGGTCTGGGTCTGCAGAAAAAGAGTAGCAAAGCTGTGCATCATCGGCGTACTGATGACAGGGTATGCCGAACCTTCTCACAACCTTGCCTAACGGCTGCATGTATACATTGAACAGGAGAGGGGACAGAATAGAACCCTGCGGGACTCCACACGTAAGGTCCCGGGAAGATGATGAACACTCCCCTAGCATCACCTGCTGAGTTCTCCCAGCCAGGAATGAGTGAAACCATTGAAGAACAGCTCCTCCCACCCCAGCCTGGTCCCACAGATGAGCCACCAACATCTCATGGTCAACGGTATCAAATGTTGCCGACAGATCTAGTAAGATCAGAAGAGATGATCTGCCCTGATCTAGGGAAGATCAGGGAAGAAAGGTGGTTTTGGTAAGATATTTTTGTGAATTGGTGGAAACAAAGTAATTCAGCTAATACCTTTTATTGGACTAGCCGTGATCTCCTCCCCCCCCCCCTTACATCAAAAGTAGTGTCTGCCTGCTCAGGTGGCTGCAAGAGGAGAGAGCGGCGGGGTGTGTGTGCAAGAAGAATCTTCTGCACCTGCACTCCTCTCTCCATTTGGAAAAGGAACTGAGCGGAGCACAGGAGCTCCGTGGATCCTCCAGAGGAGCCTCGCCACTCCCTCGCTCCCTTTCCCAAATAGAAAGAACAGTGCAGGTACAGATCCTCTTGAGAATGTTCTTCCTGCTCCCCTCCCCTCCTCTTGCAGTCACCTGAGCACGGGAGCACAGTTTCTGATGGAAGAGGGGGGAGGGTCACAGCCAGTGTAGAAGCCTTCTCTGGCTGTGACACACACACACCCTTTCCATCAGAGGCTTCTTGCTCTCACTGCCTCACTCTCTCCTTTCGCAGCCTCCTGACAGCTGAGTGTGCATCTTTTTTCTAGCGTGACTCTATGGTGCTGGTGGACCTGGATGTGAGCAGGGTGGTGGGCGAACCTAATCAATGAGATGCTGCAAGGGGCGTGCACATTCATATTCAGTGGCCCACATGTTAGATCTGCAATGTCCTTGGACGATGCAGTGAGTAGAGAGCAAGTGAGTCTTGTGGGTGCTAATTTGGCCTATCATCTCATTTACTTTCACCCATTAGCCCGGAATCTTGGAATTCTGTCTAGGAAACTGGAAGCACCATCGAGGTTCATCTAGTCCAGTCCCCTGCTTGAATGCAGGATGAGTACAGCTACAGTTCTAATAAAAATCTTACTCAAATCAGATCTAGAAAACAGACTTTTCCAAATTTTGACATAGTTTAGGTCAGGCGCTCTCAAACTATGAACTGGTACATCACGTGAGGACATCCTAGCCAAATATGAGGTAGCAATCCCGGTTGATGTTTCATATACTTTGCATATCTTTGCTGTTACCTGCTGTCATGGAACTATACTCACATCTCAAAATGGGATCATGCTGGTAAAATGTTTGCGAGCCACTGGTTTAGATGAAAACACTCCAGGCCTTTTGTCACTCAGTTGCTTTCATTGTCAAGCCAAATAGCGTTCTCGGCACAATCAAACTATACATCTCCAAATGGCTTGAGTCCCACATATCTAAAGAACTGCCTCCTCCCTTATGTTTCCTTGCACTTCCTCAGGTCAGCTGGGGTGGGAGCACCATCTTGCAAGTTCCATCACTGCACCAGTTCAGAGCACACGGACATGCAGAGAAGCATTCTGAGGGCATTTTCAGACTGACACTTATCCCGGGATAAGAGCATTATCACCAGGATAGTTTGTTTGTCTAAACACTGTCAACAGTGATTATTATCCCGGGATAACAACAATATCAGGGTGCTATAAAACCCCAATCGCTGGTTTGTTTTTTAAACAATTGGTAGTTAAACTATCCCAGGATAATGTCTGTCTAAACAACATATCCCGGGATAGTCAACTATCCCGGTGATTAGCGCCACAGAGTCTAATGGCAAGGTAGGTGCTCAGAAATGCTCAGAATTCTCAGTTACACAGAAGACGTGGCGTTGCAAAGAAAGGACTTGACATCTGAGTACCAGAAAACACTGAAATTGGCAGAAAAGCACCGCGGGAGTTTTAATTCCTCCCAGAAACTCTGATCACAATTGCTGTTCAAATGGACTATCCTAGAATTAAAGTATCCCAGGATAGAAATGTCTGCCTAAACAGGTACCGCTTTGTTATCCTGGGATAATAATCACTGGGGATTATTCTAGTTATCCCGGGATAGTTTGTCCGTCTGAAAACACCCTCAGTGGCTTCTCCACTGCTTTGGAACTCCTTTCACTTGGACGCTCACCTAAGCCAGAACCTGAACGTTTTTTCCCCAGAGGCAATGTAAGACATACTTATTTGGCCAGACTTTTAGTGGGCAGTTTTAAGTGGGATGTTGTATAGTTTTATACTTTTACTGGTTTTATATTTTTTTGTATATTTTTATTTTGTTGTTGTTGTAGTAAGCCATCCAGAGCCTTTGGGGAAGACGGGGGTACTAATTGAAACAAACAAATCAGCACAGAATAATTGTGAGAGAGAATTGAAGTGGCAAAACAGCTAAAAGCTACAGTCTATTTAGCATCAGAGAACAACCTGTACTTTTAAAAATAAAATTCCAGGGTTGTAGCACACAGAATAGATTACTCTTGCAGCGAGTAGATTGGAAAATAAGAAACCTTCCTCCATAGCAAAGGTATAATTAGCTTTCCTGTCCCACTTCATTTAGCAATGGAGTCGGGTAAGGTGGATATAATCACTGGAATGCCGCTCTGTCACACTAATGTAGCGGGGATGATAAGATCTAATGTAATGCCATATGATACTACAATGGAAGCAAAAGGCACATCCAGGAGAACTCAGCTAAATTGTTTTCCAGGCTCCAAATAAATAAAAATAGAGCGGCAGGATCCTTATCAGGGTCTGGGACTTTAGTGTGATTAATTCTGCAATTTAGCTGTAGTTTATTTCTGTGTTAGAGATAACGGCACAGCCGCGGGTAAAAGCTGGCTCACTTGTGCTCCTGACTCCATTTATAATCCATGCAGCTCTTATTCAGCCACGGAAACAAAACAAAACAAAATATATAATAAAGGAGCTTGGAAGCACATGCACTGTTGTTACCCCCTGTCCTCACCTGCCTTACCAGAGAACAGCTCTGCAGCCCTTTTGTCAGCACTGCAGGAAAGTCAGATTTATCATGCCAGCCAGTCGCACTCCCTTGCCTCCATTTTTAGAAAAGGACAGCTCAAACTGAATGGAAATGGTCCACAGCGGATACTAAAGAGCCGCAGAAACTAAAATGTTCATAGCAGCCACCAGTCCCTTGCCAATAAAAAGCTCACCCCATCCTCTCTGGATAAGTCCCAGGTAACCCAAAGAGCTGCACACACAGCACTCAGTAAGTATCAATTTTGCTAATACCCTCCAGTGGTATTATTAGTCATATCCAATAGCTATTTTCCAGTAGAGAACTATGATTGGGGTCCCATGGTGATAAGTGCTGAACAAACACCGACTAAGGCCGCTTTTAGACGTGCACGGCGAACATGCTGCATAAAATCACGCTGTGTATAAATATCCCACATGTGGGATTTAGGGCACATTTAAACGAGCAGATCGCTGTCGCGCGATATTTCAAAATCCCGCAAGGTGGGATTAGACGAGACGGAAGTCGGGGATCATGCGCATAGAAGGCAGTCGCGCATTGTTTGCAGACCACGAATTAAATACCTCGATTGTGAGGTATTTAATTTGCGGTCTACAAACAATGCGTGACCGCCATCTATGCGCATGATCCCCGACTTCTGTCTCGTCTAATAACGCACGAGGGTGGCCCGCTCGTTTAAAAGTGCCCCTAGACGTGACATTTCGCGCATTAAAGCCGGTCGCGCGTTATTTTAAAAGGTGCTAATTAAATACCTCAAAATTGAGGTATTTAATTTGTGGCTTTAAAAAAAACACGCGACCAGCTTTAACGTGCAAAATGCCACGTCTAAATTCCACATGTATGGTAGTTACACGCAGTGTGATTTTATGCAGCATGTTCGCCATGCACGTCTAAAAGCAGCCTAAGAGACCATTCTTATGCCATTGACTTTATAATCTAAACAGAACCAACTAGCACTTCCACACGGCCAAGACCTTTGCCTTCATTCTCCTCCACTTACAGTAAACAGATCAGCACTTTGACCTTAGTTATCCATAACATCGCATAGTTCCATTTTCTTCTTCCTCTTGAATCTCACTCGGTATTATTTTATATGGGATTCTGGGCAAAACTGCACGATCTGCACAGTAACTGTACATAACACACAGCTTGTAGCACTAGTGCCATGTTAGCATGTTACATTTCCCCGTACAAATGTAAAGGATATTGTCCTTCAGCTAGGGCAGGAAATGAAAAATCTGCTTCCTCCCAAGAAACAAACTACCAGGGAGCATGGGTGCCATTTCAGAAGAAAAAATAAATAAATAAATAGGGGGATAAGGGGGGTGGTGTTAAGTAGTCTCAGCCTATGGAACAAAGGGGGAAATCCTTTTTCCTTCCATAGGGCACTTTGAAAGTTAGTACCACTAAGTGGTGTTGGATAAGAGTTGGAGATCAGGAAAGTTAAGCGGTGTACTCGGGCTTTTTGGAAGGCAGAGGAGGGTCGACAGTTCATAAATCTATGCCCTGAATCTGGCCCTTATCGTTGAGTGCATAACCTCTCCAGTTCCTCCCCCTGGGCTCATTCTTCCAGTGCTTGAAGGTAGGGACTGAATCCATGGACCAGATCCAGGAACTGGAAAGGGCCCACAGGCCAGATCTGGCCTACAGATTGTAGGTTCTCTGGGTGTTTTCAGACATTACTAGATCACAGTCAACCACAGTGAACCACACACAACCCCGCGACTGGGCCAAAGGGCCCCGATCATCGGTTCAGCGGTCGCCAGATGTTCACCACAGACGATCCCCAGCAGGGAACAAAGCTAACCACCCTTTCGGAGGTCCCACCTGGACCATCTCCAAAAGGGTGGTCAATGCAATTTCCACTGGGAAACAGCAGAACCGAACGACTGAACAGCAGTCACCAGTCGGAAACAATCAAAACGATTCCCAGCCGGGGACAAAGCACGCAGCGGGCAACAAGCAGCAACACAGTCCGGGGAGGGAGATTTAAAGGGCACTCAGCAGCAGGGAAACGTGGCGGGATGGAGCAAGGCGGAAGGGAGAGGAGAGCGGAGGGCGAGCGAGCAAGGGAGGATGCGGAGGAGGTGGTTGTGCTGCACATGGAGGCAGTGGACGGAGAGCAGCAGCAGCCAGGCCAGGCCGCCCCGGAGCTGACAACCGGTCCGGGGAATGAGGTAGTCACATGTGGGGTGGTCCGCGACGGAGACCGTGTCTGCTCTCTCTGTGTGCAGCCTGACCGCCTACACGGCTTGTCTGATGGAGGAGGGCCCTGCCCTGACCGTGTCCTTCTTTGGCTGCGTCCACAGGGTCTGTGGTTACCAGCGGTCGTGTGGGGTGGCCTATCACCGCCTGTTGGAGCTCAGTCACCTTCTGTGGCCACCAGCTGCTGACTATGGCTTGTCGGAGCCCACCAGAGCGGAGCTGACAGCACTGGCTGGTGTACGGTCCCGATCCGATGTCCAGGTGGGGCTCGCCATGCAGGATCCCTTCGAGGCATACTACCTTGTCACCCACCACATGTCTGCGCTGGGCTACCATCGGAGCATGCTTCAGTGGCCACACTACGTGCACCGTCCCGGTCCCCTTCGTAAGGCCCCCTGTGCCTTCCGGGTCCTGGATACTGGCCCCGCTGTGAGCTCCCGCCTCCTCCCTGATGCTGTGGGTCACTGCCCGCTCCCTCCATGATGTCCCGGGCTCGTTGCTGTGCAGGCTGGGTCCAGGGGTTCCGCTGCCCCTGTCTGTGCCTCTGGGTCCCCTCCACAGCCCCCCCTGTCCTCCTCTGCAATAGGTGTTCCCCTCCATAGCTGCCTTCTCCTGTGGCTGTGTCCTGCTCTCCGGGCCGGATCCCAGCACCCCAGATGCTGTTGTCCTTCCTCGTCCAGCCACATGCTCTCCTGTGCCCGTGCCTACCCACCCCCCGCCAGGTTGACTCTGTGACCATGGGGTTCTGGGGCCCCCAAACTGCGGCTCCCGGCGTCCTCCCAGGGTGTGTGTGTTGCATCACCTGCTCAGCGCATCGGCTCCGGCTCGCCTCCATCTTGTTCAGCACACCCTCGCTGGCGCGTGGGGTCCGTGTCTGCCTCCTGGACCATTCCTGGGCCACTGCCTCTCCATGTGCCCTACCCCTGTGCCTGTGCTTTGCCCGTAGGGTCCACCCATGTCAGGGCTGCCTGTGTAGCTGTGGGGTTGCCCGTGCTGCCTGTGCTGTTGTCGGGGTTCTGGGTGCCCTTCCCCGTGTCCTGCCATGCCCCCGGGCTGGTTCCCCCCGCTTCCCTAGCCCTGGGTCCCCCCACCCTCCTATGCCCCTTGTGCCGTGTATGTTGGCCGTCCCGCTGTGTTCCCCCTTCCCTTCCTTTTCCATTCGGGTGTGTATATGCCCAGGCATGTGTTTGTGTTGTGTGTTCCACTGTGACCTTGTTTTCCCTGTGCCTGTTGTGTGTGCTGCCTTGGCCGCTCTTCTCCCTCCTCCCCCTCCCTTCCCGTTTCCCTTGTGTGGGCATTCCATTTTGGCTTCCTTTGCCCTCTGTCGGCCATGCCTGCCTCCCGCCCCTCCCCGGTGCCTTCTGAGTGTATTGACCATGGCCCGGCATTGGCGTCATGTCTGTTGCATTGCCCCGGGCCGTGGTCTGTCGGGCTGATTCCCTGCCGTGCTCCCAATCCCATCACGTCTGTTCGGGGCCTTCCTAGACCACGGGAGGTGGGGGGGGGGGGGGGGTTGGTTGGCTCGCCACTGCTGGGAATCCACTGTGGTGATTTGGGAGCCCGTAACGTCTGAGAACACCCTCTGCCTCTGATACAGAGCATTAGATGTCCCAAACAGCATCACAAATAAGAGAATTGCAATTAGGGTTTATATCAGAAAAGTATGATAGTTATCGGGAAAGAAAACTTTGGGAAATTCAGTCATCTTATGTGATTATATTATATCCTGCAAAGTGAGGGGTGCAAAAAAAAAAAAAAAGACACAATGCTGCTGACAAGACTTACGAAGAGTTGTGGGAAGTAAAGATCTGAGAAACTAGCCCCTTGTTCCAAAGCAAAATTATGCCCCTGCCAGGAAGCCAAGATGAAACTCACAACCAAATCTTATTGGAGAAATGGGACAAAGCATGTGGTGACATCATAGTCCTGATATGGATTTGGATCTGTAATTTATAGATTAAAATGCAGATTTGGATTTACAGATTCAGGTTTTCCCCATTGAAGTCAGTAGGAAACCGATCCGTAGTCTGAGTCCAACCTGCCCCATTCCCACCCCAACCCGAGGTTCCTGCAATCTACTTACCGGTCTCGGAGGACTTGATTGAAGCTCTGCTGTCCTGCACTGTTGTGGGGAGGGGGCCTCCCAACAGGCTCCCTTGCCACAGCACACTGTCGAGCTTCCTGCTCCGAAGCACGCATGTGTGAAATGGCCACTGGGGCTGTTTTGCCCATGCACAAGATGGCCTTGGTGCAGTATGTGCAAATGGCTGCTACCGTTAACAAAATGGTGGTGACATGACATTTTGGCCACCCTTTTGGTTAAGGGCGGTGGCCATTTTGCACATGCACACTGCAGAGCAGAAAGCTCAGCAGTGCACTGTGGCAAGGAAGCCTGCCAGGAGTCCCACCCGTCCCTAGCAGCAGGCTGGCGGAGCTTCAGCCAAGTCCTCTGAGACCGGTAAGTACATGCCAGGGGATCCGTAACTCTGGAACCGTAACTGGTATGGACAGAGTTCGGACTGGCACAGATTAATCTGTAACAGGCCATTAATAATTAATCTGTACTGCCCATCCCTACAAGATACGTCTCTGTCCGCGTATCCCATTTTCCAGAGTTGCCTAATAGAGGTCATGGTCCAGGCCCCGTGCTTTCCAACATTCCTGGGTTCCCCACAGATGACCTCCACTGCAGGTCTCCCTGACTCTCCACAGCAATGATGGCAGGGCTCCCTCCCTGCGGGGCCCCAAGTGCAATGGTCCCTAGGGCCCCGTGGGAATGTTTTCATCTGAGGCTGTTGCAAAATGCATCTTGAGTTTCCCTCAGTTTGTAAAAATCTTGCTGAATATTATTCCAGGTGTTGAGTTTTGTGTACTTCGCTACATCAGTTCTCGTTTGCTTGCAACTGTACTGATGTGTTGCTTTGTTAAAAAAAAAAAAAAAAACCTTTTAAACAAGCACCTGACTGCCAGAAGTTAAAGCAAGTAGGGCTATGAGGGGCCCTGCATTTTGTTTTCACCCTGGACTGTAGAAATTCCAAGGCCAGTTAACTCAGATACAGAGTGCAGCCACGGAAGTGGCTGGAATTGCTCCAGATTCTTCCCCTTCTAAGAGAAGACTTGGCATGTGGGCATATATAGGTTGTCATTTTAGAGATTCTCTGTGTTTATTTGATAAGATCATGTGACAATTTCTGCTGAGAAACCCACCCATCATTCTAGCACCTGCTGTCCTCACCTCCTTCTCTCCATTTGCACTTTTGACAAGCAGCTGCTACTCAGGCAGTTGATGACACGTTGCAGCTTACAGTGAGGTGGGATGGACTCTATTCTTGACCTTCTCCTCTCAGCGCCCTCCCCAACGATGACAAAAATTCCTCTAACAGATGGCTTTTCACTGACGAGCAGCAGCTCAACATCACGTCCCCTCCATGCCTCCTCAAAAATCCTTCAAGTGACTAAAGTTCTGTCATGCAGTGTCACAAGACAAGTGACAATCCCGGATGCACAGTGATTGCCGCTAAGCCCTATTTCCATCATTCGGCTCTTTACAGTTCATTACATGGAACATTCTTCATCAAGAGCTGCAAACTAAGGCAGATAAATCAGAAAGTCACTCTGAGCTTCATATGAGGGGGAGTTGAGGGCTCAACACAGATACCGTCATAAACAGCAAAAACCACAAGGGCACTTTCACTGGGAAAAGCAGAGGGTGAGTAATAAGATAAGTAAGTATTACTCAGGATAATATTAAGAGTATTATTAGAGAGAACATGTGATAGAATCAAATCCAGCAGAGGAATCTAGCAGGTCTGTCAAGCTCCATGATCTGAGGCCTACACTGCTTTTAAACAAGGCGCTGAAAAGCACCTCCTGAGCCCTGCACGCACGGGGAGTGCTTACATGCTCCCTGCGCTGCCGGAAGTGACGTGCTCCGTTGCCAGCAGCGGCGGTGGCTGGAGATGCGATACTTTGAAGAGGCGCATTCTGAAAGCCTCACTTTTCAGGCTTTCAGAACACGCCTCTTCAAAGCACCACATCTCCAGCTGCTGCCGGCAACGGGGAGCACGTCACTTCCAGCAGCGCGGGGAGCATGTAAACGCTCCCTGCGCGGCTTTTCTCTCAACGCGGGGCTCAGGAGGCGCTTTTCAGAGCCTCATTTAAAAGCGGTGTCACACCGCTTTTAGACGAGGTGCTGAAAAGCGTCTCCTGAGCCACACGTTAAGAGAGAAGCCGCGCTGTGCTTCTGGAAGTGACGTGCTCCCTTTTGGCGGCAGCAGTGGCAGCTGGAGACGTGGCGATTTGCAGAGGTGCGTTCTAGAGACCTGAAAATTGAGGTCTCTAGAACGCACCTCTGCAAAGTGCCGCGTCTCCAGCCGCCACTGTTGCTGGCAACGGGGAGCACGTCACTTCCGGCAGCATGGCGCGGCTTCTCTCTTAACACATGGCTCAGGAGGCCTCGTCTAAAAACAGCATCAGAGGCCTGTGATCTGACTTAAGTCCAATAGAACTCTGCTGTTTCTGTCATGCCTGGGCTAGGCTGAATGCACTCTTTGTTGAAGACCTCAAGCTTGGGCCAGGCTCCCTAACTGTGGAAGGGAGCCTGCCCCCTAGTGTGCTGTATTGGAAAGGGGTGGGGAAATACCTTAGCCCTGCCCCCTTTTCTGCCCCCTGCCCCATAGCCCCACTCCTTACAGAGCATTATGTTGTCATGGCACCGCGTGGAGAGGGAGGGGGGCACCCAGACATCCTGGAACCAGGCTCAGAAGAACCTTCTGAGGGTTCATCAGGCCCACATACGGGTTGAGCCCAATGCAGTTTGATTTGTGCCCAGCTCAGGGCCAGATTTCTGGCCCAAACTGAAGTCTAGTGGGATTGTGTAAAGGAAGCCACACTGCACCACGTATGGGAGCTCGCCTAACTTAACACCATCATGTGTAGCCTTTTTATACTGTTCTTACTCTATTATTATTCATTCAAAATTCCCTTCCACGCAAAACAACAGGACTTCACTCAAGGTTGTTCAAATCTTTACCTATTAAATATTAATTTTCCCCTAAGTTGCTGAGATGCAATTAAAAAAATGCTGATCGTTTTATAAAGGGAAAGGGTTTTGTAAACGAAGGACTCAACCAGATGATTACATCAGCTAGCAGATCTGATGATGGATCACAGTGCCGCTGCTTTTACTTACTTATTTTTGATGGCAGTTGCTTTGAAATGGCTCCAGAAACAGGGATGCCTGAGAAGACAGGACAACCTTTTGCCAAGCCCCAATAAAATACTGTAAAGCGCTAGTAGACACAAAGAGATGTTTTACAAAATGATTTTATTGACAAGAAAAATTCTAATTCTGGGCTTTAAATATAGCAACTTACCTGCAAGCCTTCAAATCTTACTGAAGCATCCTATGTACATTTAACACTACTCTTGAGACTGCTACAAGCCAAGAATTAAAGGAATTGAAAGAGGGGAAGAAATATATATCATTGATCACACCTATGGTAATTCTTTAAAGAACCTACTGAACAGGAATCTAACTATAAAGGATTATAACAAATTCCTTCACTCAAAGACTTTTATGTTCAAATTGTTGGACTGGGTTGAAACAGCCCTTCCATTTTTTTGTGGAACAGTACCACAAAAATAGAACAGCTGTTGAAATTCCAATCAATTGGAATTTTCAGTTGGAATTCTGCCCAGCTGTTTTGCACATGCACAAAATGGCTGCAGCCATAATGGTACTGCCTTTTTGTGCATGTGCAGAAAGGCCGGGCACCATTTGAGCATGTGCAAAGCAGCTGGAAAAATTTCAATCGATCTGGCAAAGAAAAATCGAATTGATTATCCCAATTTTTGTTTGGTCCAGTCAAACCGACCAGATCTGTCAAAAATGGAATCTGTCAGAAATGGGCTTTCACTCCATCTCAGGGTGTGTGTGTGTGTGTGGGGGGGAGATAAAGAGAAATTCCAGTAGGGCCTAGTTTTAGATATTCAGATCACGCTCCAGATGGAAGCATCCTCATGTGTAGATGGTCTTAAATTTGGAGTATTGGTTTAGGTGTTTTCTAGAACTCAACGCATATTATAAGGTTCAGAACTGGATGTCGTTTCAAACTTTCTTCAAACTTCGAGGAGATGCAGAAGATGCTCGTGCCTCTGTCTATACATTTGACACAGTTATTTCTTGATGGGAGTTCCACAGTATTTGAAAGGCAATGTGGAGGGTGGAGCTGAGAGTGACAAAACTGAAGCACTGAGTATATCGGTCATGAAGGTAAAGAGCAAATCCAGTTAACAAAATGGCAACGCTGTCACCTCTATCATTTTATTTCTAGTTAACTGAGATGCTAGGTTAAGTTCTGAATAATCTGAAAATGACCCACATCCCAAATTTTATTAAAGGTTTCAAATATCATTTGTTCTACTTTTTTATTTCTTACAGGTAGTGTGAAAGGGCCTCCATGGGCCAAGTTATTCCAAAATTAATTATGTGGTATTTCTATTTCATTTTCCTGTTGAGGTCATCTATTTTTCTTTGATGGCGGGGAACCCATGTCTATAAGGAAGCAGTGGTGGAATGCAGATATTTTTATAACGTCCAACTACATTCTCTTTGCCAAAGATCCCTGTGGAATATTATTTGAAGACAGTTTTACCAACCAATAAGCCTCCTTATTGGATTGCGCACAGTTAAAGCTGGTAGTACAAGAGCATCAGTAATATGCACAGAAAAGCCTGAAACCTAGGAAGCAACAGTATAGATCCTCAGTGCAATCAAAGTCCATCCTAAGCCCCTATGGCTTGATTACTTTGGCTCATCATACCAGTGGAATCAAGGCACACTTATTTTCTGTGGCCCATGATACACGAAGGAATAGTGTGGTTAGCACCACATCCCCTCTGTTATGGTACGGAATTTTTTGTTGCTTAGTTGGGGCAAAGGTGGCCGCTAATAATCTCAGCGTGTTACAGTAGTCCAATCTCAAGGTAATAAAATCATGGATGATTGTGGCAAGGTCCGAGTCCGAGACATACGGCTTTAGCTGTCGCACCAGATGTAATTGGCAAAATGCACCCTTCGCCATGGCCGCCACCTGGGCATCCAGGCGGAGCTGCGGATCTAGGAGCACCCCCAGACTACAGACCTGAGAGACAACGGGGGGATGGACTCCATCAATGATGGGGGGGCATCATCCCCCTGGCCTTTCCCACAACCATCACCTCCATCTTCTCGGGATTCAACTTCAAGCAGCTCGCCCTCATCC
This sequence comes from Sphenodon punctatus, assembly GCA_003113815.1. Lineage (NCBI taxonomy): Eukaryota > Metazoa > Chordata > Lepidosauria > Sphenodontia > Sphenodontidae > Sphenodon > Sphenodon punctatus. Next base: position 2,577,475 of record QEPC01001236.1, read on the forward strand.
AGTCCCCCACAGCTGACAAACACCGGGTGAGCACTGAGACTGCCGGGCCTGGGTCTGATGAAAAGGAGAGATAGAGTTGTAAACCTCAATGAGCTCGATACACCAGTGTAACTTTCCATTGACTAGTGCAGAATCAGACCCAGTGTTGTTAGCTTAAGAATGGAGATGTGAAGCAAGCTACCCTTAATTTGAACTAGCTCCCGGGAAAGTAAATATTTCAAACCAAATGTTACAATCATTATGCCATCTACTACGTATAAGCCTGAAAATGCCGTTGCTATTGTGGATACCTGCTCTTTCATTTGAATGAAGAGGAACAAGAGCCAAAATAGTTTTAGATTACACTTTTATTGATCCAACTTAACTACTCTGGCCACAATCCACAAATTGCTTACTCTGGAGTAGTTCCACTGCACTACTGGGGCTACTCTAGAGTAATTGGTTTGTAGCCTGTGTGTCTCTCGTTTCAATTACATTTGGACCAACATGGGACCACACTCTAGACATTGTTCATTTAAACAAGCTTTCCTGCTTACATAAAAATGTTCATCCTATTCCTGCCCCTCTTTGGTTAAAAATCCTGAGGATCTCCCTGCTGAACTCTAAAGACAGGAGACAAAGGAGATAAAATGATACCTTTTATTAGATCAACTTCTGCCAGTGAGAGTTCGCAAGCTTTCAAGCTTCACAGAAGCTGGCATTCTCTCACCAGCAGAAGCGGGTGGACCTTCAATGGACTACTCCAGAGTAAGTGGTTTGTGGATCACAGCCTTTGCCTTTTGTCTTATTTGGGATCAATACAACAATCACAGGCTGTTTTCACACGGATGCTCCCCCCCTCTTGCACACGTGTGCAGGTGGAGGGGAGCCCATGTAAACGCTGCGGTGGGTGCGGGGGGAGGGATTGGTGAGGCCCTGTGGGAACACAGCGGGCGGTGTGTGTGTATGTGCGTGCACTCCTGCACTCCACCCACCTCTACCCATCATCCACGCACAGAGCAACGGGTCGCCAATGCTCGGTGCGTGGAGATGGGTGGGGGTCCGTGGGAATGCACTCTCACTGCCTCACTGCCCACCCATTCTACCCACCCACCCAAGCCCATTAGGAAAGGGCCACAGTCCCTCTGAATTCTGATGAAGGCAGCAAGGCTAGGGGAGATGCAAAGGTATTGGCTTTTCCACATGTAGTGTTCTCAAATCCTCCCGTCTACAGGGAGCAGGTAATATACTCATTGAGAGCTGTGTCTTTAAAAAAAAAAAAAAAGGGGGGGGGAGAGGGTACAAACATTTCTAATTTCAGCATCTGTCCCTAGAATGATGGCTGTCCACCACCAAGCACATTGCTAGTGCTATATAATGTCTTCACGTATATCCTGTTGAAACTAGTCATTACACAGTTGTTATCTCCATCACCAAATTCTCCACATCCCGCCTTTAGAAAAGGACGGGATATATATTCTAAATAAATAAATAAATGGAGAGAATCACTTGTGAACTGCTCTTGGGTGGCTTTTTTTTTTTTTTTAATATTCTTTATTGCAATAAAAAATGTTGCAAACACAATATTGCATTTAATAAGAAACAAGCCAACAAACAATCCCCACTCTCCTTCCCCCGAACAGTCGTAAGGAATGATACTATAAAAACTGACCAGATCTATCTAAAATTCAGTCAGAACATAACTTGTAGGAAAACATTTTCTGCCGCAGATGACTTGACAATATTAGTGGATAAAATCATCATGCAAGGCATCCATACTGCATGAAAGTCTTCCTTGCCATCATGGAATTCTGCTGATATGTGCTCCATTGTAAGTACATACCACAGTCTCTGTAATAATTGTCTTTCAGTGAGACAGTCTTTAGGTTTTTAAAAATAATGTATTTGTTGCATTGTACAAATCTGTCAAATAGTTTAAAGAACCATGTTTAGCTGATGAGATGGTGTCAAACTCCTTGGCTGTTCACCAAGCCATGTGGGTTGTTATTTTTTTCCTTCCTCCTTGATTAGGAGACTGAATTATTTTAAACAGGTGAGTAACAAACAAGTACAGTACAACCTCTATAGCCAGACTTCAATTATCTGGATCTTTTATTAATCTGGATATGCTATATTTATTTATTTGTACACTTTTACCTCGCCCCTCTCACTACAAGCCACTCAAGGCGGCTCACAAAATTCATAATAAAAACAGTGTAAATATAAAAATATTTTGTCCACAAAGTACTTCAAAAACATGTCACAACAAGCTGTGGACAAATCCGGTTTCAGACGGAGACAGGCTGGACCAATCAGACCTCTCACCACCCGGAACAGCTCCATTGAAAGTGACTGAGCAGATGCAACGAGTGCAGCAAAAAACGACTTCTTTGCTGCCCTCACCGCCACATCACAGGACTTCGAAAATGCTCTATGCCACAATCGATCATCTTGGGCGCGAGTGCGGCGCCACCAGTGCGCTAAACCACCTCCCCTCACACTTCAGACATCCCAGGTCCTCGGTAAACCACAGGGACCTGTGGAGCTGACACTCTGGGAATGGATGCCTAGGAGCCACCCGATTGATGGCCTCAGCCAGCCAAGTGTTCCACAAGGCCGCAAGGTCATACACCGCTTTTAGACGAGGACGCTGAAAGCGCCTCCGGAGCCGCGCGTTAAGAGAGAAGCTGCGCCACACTGCCGGAAGTGACGTGCTCCCCGTTGCCGGCAATGGGGATGGCTGGAGACACGGCGCTTTGCAGAGGCATGTTCTAGAGACCTGATAATTGAGGTCTCTAGAACACACCTCTGCAAAGCGCCGCGTCTCCAGCCACCACTGTTGCTGGCAACGGGGAGCACGTCACTTCCGGCAGCGCAGCGCAGCTTCTCTCTTAACGTGCAGCTCCGGAGGTCTAAAAGCGGTGATAGATGGAGTGGCCATTGAGGTCAACAGGTATCTCCCCAAGACCATTCCGGAACCCCTCTGGTTCCATAAGTCTCCTGGGGCAGACCATCCAAACTGGCCTCACACCCCTACGGTCAGGTAGGCGCACTAGGATGGAGGTTTATAGGGGATAACAGTCTGACCACGGCACAGGTGAACATACTACACCCGCATGGGTGAACCCGCATGGGTGAACATACTACACCATCGGACCCACCGCCTCAAGGTCAGTGTAGAAAACCAAGTCCAGAGTGCACCCTGCTCATGTGTCGGGCCCCTCACCATCTGGAACAGGCCCATATATGACCCGCTCATAGCCGGACACCTCTCTAAACTGGACAAAAAGCATGTCCCCTGAGGTGTCCAGATATAAAGGGTGGCAATGAAATAAATATTGAATAAGATGCTTCAAGAGCAGAAGACTGAATGAGTAATCCAAATGAAATTTTGCGAGGATGACCATTTTTTCCACCATAAATCCCACAAGGTTGTCCAAAGACTCATGAATAGCAAATGATTTGACCCCCATGACTCACAGCAAAGCTTGAGTCAGCATCTTTATTTTTTATTTAGAAAACAAACAAACCTATTCAACCAGCCCTACTCAGAGCCCCCTACTGAGGGAGATAAATATTCATATTCCCACTTTACAGAGAATAGGTGGGGAGGTTAAGTGCTTTGCCCAATGTCAAGCAGTAACAAGCATTAAGAAAAAGGTTGTTTTTTGGGGTTTTTTCTTTGCATACAGTGAGCCTGCTACCTCACAGCACTGGGACTAGCACTGATGCAGTAACTTCAGGATTGCAGCTTGATAGTTGTTTTTCACCCCTGGTTTATTATCCTATCGCAAAATGGGCCTAATAACAAATACCTGATTACCTGCCTGTAGCCCTCCTCCAAAGCAGTTGAGAAACGAGAACAGGCAACTATAAGTATTCGTTTATGGACAACCTAACTCAGCACAGAACACTGAAACTGGCTGTGCGAGAGGCCCTGCTGTCCACTGAAGAAACCACAGATTGATATCAGAAAAGGCTGGGGGTTCTCGTTCCTGTTCTGGGCCAGAACCATTTAATAGCCATTTAATTTCTCTGTTCCTCAGTTACTCCACCTACATAATGGGAATAATGAAAGACAACTGCACCATAAAGAGACTTCCCTTGATAATAGCTGTGAAGTGCAGACAATTAAGGCCGGTCGGTGGAAGACCTGAGAATCAATTAAGAACCACCTTGGCTCCTTCCCACTGTTCATATTCTTTGCAGCTGAGAGTAAATTTTATAGGCGTGTGCATATAGTTTTTGTTATTATAATAACGAAAACAAAAGAGAGCTCTTTCTTTTTTGTTACTGAATAATGAAATTTAGCCCCACCCTGCATATCATTTAAATGTTTTGTCTTTGCCTTGTGTCCTTTGTCCTCTGTTGTCTGTGGCCCTTTTTAACAGACACTCTAACACTAATAAAATGGGGGTTACATTTTATTATACATACTGAAGGGCTGCAAGTGTGTGCTATCGGTGCCCTGCAACATAAAATAATAAAATGTAACACCCATTTTATCAGTGTTAGTGTGTCTGTGTTAAAAGGACCTGTGTGCGCTGTTGTCTTGTGTGTGTGTGTGTGTGTCTCTGTCTGTCTAGTGTCTGTGTTGGATTGTGCACTAACTGCAAGCAGCAGATAATACATCACTTTTAGTGCAGCACAGCCTATTGATATAGGCAATCATTAGCACTCTGAGGGGAAGAGCTAGTGTCCGTGGGTACGGGACTGGGCAGGCAGGGGCAGGTGGCTCTACAGCCCGGGGAAGAGGATTTGGGCAAAGAGTTGGCCCTATTTCCACCCCCAAGATCAAACGTCCATCTTTTGGTAGCATGGGGCAGCAGAGCCAGGTCTTACTGGGGGAGGAGGTGTGTGCGGTACTGACTGGGGGAAGCCAGGAGAGGCTGCGGATGGAGCAGCAGGTGGCACCCACTTCTACCACTGTGGGAGCGAAAGAAGCACAAAATGCAGTGCACTCTTTTTGAACTTGGAGCAGCAGGCAGCAGGGGGGCTGGTGGTGGAGATGTAGGTGCTGCTGGAGGGGAGAAGCTCCCCCCCCCCCCCCCGTAGTTCTTGGTCAGGCTTCTCCCCCTGGTCCCAGCAAGGAGGGGGTGGTCATGGGGCAAGAGCAGATCGTTGGCAGCATGGAGGGAATGCTTGAGGATGAGACTATCTCGCTGACAGTGGTTTAGGAGGATATTGGGTAGATCCACCCAATAGGCAACTCCCCAGGAAGCCCTTTATTGTCTCGTCCTTTGTCTGGAAGCAGCAGGGATTGCAGCCCAGCTGGCACGGACCCCCAGGGTGGCAGGAGCAGACCGAGGAGCAGGAGCACTAGGCAGTGGCACAGCCTGTCAGTGGAGGAGGTTGCAGGGAGTGAAGGAAGTGAGGAGGATGTGACCCCCTGCAGTTCCTTCTCCTCCATTTGTCCTGTTGGGTGAAACGGGAGCAGTCCCCAGTGCGAGAAGGGGCATGAAGAAGAAGGCCAGAAAGCCCAGGACATCTCCTTGGTGGGCGCATTTCACGCAGGGGGGAGCAAAGTCCCGTGTGGTGGTGTGCAACCATTGCAGGGCACAGATAAGACAGGGTATGCAAATGGGGAACCTCTCAAATGCGGGCATGAAGTGGCACATGGGGAAGAAACACTATGCCCTGCTGCTGTGAGAGGAGGCAGGCCAAGGAGCGGTGGCAGGTGGCATTCCTGCAGCTCCTTTGGCTAAGGGCAAAGGCAGGGGCAGGCCAGAGGGAGAACAGGCCCCATCCTGACCCCCCTTCTTCCATGGGCAGCAGGTGCAGCGGCAGGTGACGATGGAGGAGCTGGGGTTGGGCACGATGTCACAGGGAGGGTGCCAGGCAGTGGCAAAGCGCATCACTCACCATATCTGTGAGATGATGATGGCACTTGATGACCAGCCCTTCTCAGTGGTGGATAATGCAGGTTTTAGGAGCCTGCTGTTGCTGGCATTTCCCCAGTACCAGATCCCTTCCCGCACCACCTTTAGCAGGCAGATGGTGCCATTCCTGTACTGGGCAGCCAGGCAGAAGGTGAAGGAGCATCTGACAAGGGCAGAGGGGGCTGATGTGCAATGTATGGCTAATATCTGGAGCAGCAGGGGTGCACAGCATGCCTTCCTCTGCCTCCCTGCTCACTGGTGGGATTTGGGGGAGGCAGGAGCAGCAGTTGGCAGCCATCCAGGGCCAGAGTACAGGTGGGCCCTGCTTAAGGGTGAGGTCATGGACCAGAGCCACACCGCTGCCAACATTTTGCAGGTCCTAAACAGGATGATGGAGAGGTGGCTAGGTGGAGAAGCAGGAGGCGGCACCAGGGGGTTCATTTTGACGGATAATGGACCCAATATGAAGCGGGCAGTGAGAGATGGCAATTTTGTGGGTATCCCGTGTTTTTCCCACACATTGCATCTGGTGGTGAGGGATGGTCTGGGCCTTGGAGAGGAGCAGCTAAGTGGCTGTCTTCGCGAGCTGGTAGAGTTGGGCAGGATGATCATGGGGCACTTCAGCTGGAGTGTCGAGGGCAGGCAGTTCATGCGGGAGAAGCAGGCAGAGCTAGGTGTAGCAAAGCACTGTCTCATCCAGGATGTGTCCACCCGGTGGAATTCCACCTATCTGATGTTGGAGCGTCTGGTGGAGCAGCAGTGTGTCCTACATCAGACGGCCATGGATGGGGACATCGGGGTGGAGCGGGCACAGTGGCGGACAATGGCCCAGATCGTGCACGTCCTAAAACCATTTAAGGAGGTGACGGAGACCATGAATGCTGCCAATGCCAGTCTAAGCCAGGTCGTCCCCATGGCACAGTTCCAGTAGGTAGAGCAGCTGGTATTTATAAAGGTGAACTTGCTGCTGTTGGGATTCCCTGAGCTGCCCTATGAGATGGAGTGAGGGGCACACCTCTGTCTCCAGGCCTAGCTCATCATGTGTGGGACCAAGAGAGACAATTAGTGCTTGAAAATTGCCAGCTCCTGTAACGAGAGAGAAAGAGAGACGCTATCTGTGCCAAGCCATGGCCCCCTGGTGTTCACGGCAAGTTGACAAACACATTCACATTTAGGGGTGCCACACTATGCCTCGCTGGGGCACAAACGCACTGCAAGCTGACAACCCCTTTCATGCTTTGAGGGTGCCACAGCATGCCCTCCTGGGGTGCTCTCTGCAAGTTGATGATCCTTCATGCTTTGGGGGGTCCACCCATGCCACACCACATGAGATGCCCCACAACCTGACACCGCCTCCTGCTGTTGCTCCTCCGACCTCCACCTCTCTCTCTCTCTCTCTCTCTCCCTCTCTCTGCTGCCCGCCTGCCTGCCTCTCTCTCTCTCTCTCTCTCTCTCACACACACACACACACCCACCCACATGTTTCTGCTCCCATCAGGTGCTCTTCATGCTTTCGGGATGCCACACCATGCCCTCATGGGGTGTTTGCTGCAAGTTTACATAAGAACATAAGAAGTGCCATACTGGGTAAAACCAATGGTCCATCGAGCCCAGCATCCTGTCTCGGACAGTGGCCAATCACGGGGGCCGGGGAGAAGCACCCAACAGGTCACCATGCTATCCATTCCCTGTGGGTCATCTCCAGGCTCCCGACAGTAAAGGGTTTTGTTCCCCAATCCTATCTGGCTAATAGCTGCTAATGGATCTATCTTCCAGAAACTTGTCCATACCTCTTTTAAACTCAGCTATACTGCTGGCCTTGACCACCTCCTCTGTCAGTAAATTCCACAACCTAATTGTACTCTGAGTGAAAAAATACTTTCTTTTGTTTGTTTTTACTCTGCCACCTGTGAGTTTCATGAAGTGTCCCCTAGTTTTAGTGCTAGCTGAGAGGGTAAATGGTTTTATAGACCTCTATCATATCCCCTCTCAGCTGTCTCTTTTCTAAGCTGAAGAGCCCCAACCTATCAAGCCTCTCCTCATACAGTGCTGTTCCATACCCTGGATCATTTTTGTTGCCCTTCTCTGTGTGGAGAAACCCTCCCCTGGCTAGATCGCCCCTTAGGTTCCTCCCTGACCCAAGGCAAGGGACTCTGCCAAACCATATAAGGAGATGCATTCACCTTAGCCCGTCTGACTGACCACACCTTACATACCTTACCAAAGAAGGAACCCTACATCAGATATTCTAACTGACTGGTCACCTTGAACAGGGTCACCTGGGGCTGTGAGGCAGTAGCTGAGATGCTAGCATTGCCCTTCAAAAAGAAGGCTAGTAAATTTCCACAGACAGAGACCTCATGGCCAGCACCCGGTAGCTGTGCTGGACTAACCTGCAACACCCAGTTTTCTCCATCCAGCTGGGAAAGAACCGAACCCTGCATAGCTAAGACATCCACGCTTACTATTCAGAGAAGATACTGTGAGTAAGTCCTTCTATGCAGAAAAGCAGAGTTAGGGACCGTTTAGGCTTAGACACGCTCTAAACAGGTTACCATACCCAAGTTCAATGCCTTTTCGCTACCTTTTTGTATCCTTGTAATTAGATTAACTTAGCTAGTAAAAACTATAAATCTTGTTTCCTCTAATCAAGAGTGACTGGTGGGGTAGCCAAGTTTCTTCTTCAGGCATTTGTAATGAGATGGAATTTCCTTCAGTTTCGGGGTGTCAATTGTGACGATTTAGGCTTTTAATTTTAGGTTTATTATATGCTATATTATATATTATAGGTTTTGTATTGTATAAGCCTTGGGTATCTTGGACAGCGGATTTTGATATGATACTTAAATTTAGGTGGATTTCAGCCCTTAGGGCTGAGTAAAGTTCACCTGATTGGGGTAATTGAGCTATGTAGTCTATGTTTCTAAGATACCTTTATTATAATTATATTATATTATATTATATTATATTATATTATATTATATTATATTATATTATATTTTTATCGTTCTATGATGTATCATAGGCTGTTTACTGATTTGATTTTATAGGAGTGTATGTCTGGTGATGATTGTCTTTGCACTTTTGATTTTGTATATGCCCGATGAGGCTCTTGTAAGTTTAATCTAGTCTGGGCAAAGACCTACCGTCACGCCAAATAAATAATTTGATTTGATTTGAATTTGAGTGCCTGGGTGCTGCGACCCAAAACGCTTCCCAAGTTCGGTTTATGCCAGGAAAGCAATCTCTAATAAGGAGCAGGGTTTGGGCTTCCAGAGCAGCCCTTAACCCCAGAGTCTCGTAGCTCTGGTGGTGGCAGCAAAACCCGAGTGTTATGGTGATGGGCATGCAGTGAGGGAGGGGGCTAGAAGTAGAGCACACACACCCCCTCTGGACCCATTATGCTACACTCTGTACCTTTTCTAGTTCCACTGTGTCTTTTTTGAGATGGGGCGACCAGAACTGCACATAATATTCAAGGTGCGGTTGCACCACTGATTTGTATAGAGGCATTATGACATCCTCCATTTTATTCTCTATTCCCTTGCGAATAATTCCTAACATTCTATTGGCTTTTTTGACCGCTGCGGCACACTGGGCTGAGGATTTCAGTGTATGATCCACAATCGCTCCCAGATCCTTCTCCTGAGTGGTAACTCCTAGCTTAGTACCCAGCATTGTGTACTCATAATTTGAATTATTTTTCCCAATGTGCATCACTTTGTACTTGTCCACATTAAATCTCATCTGCCATTTAGATGCCCAGGCACCCAGTCTCGTAAGATCCTGCTGCAGCTTCTCACAGTCTGCTCGTGTTCTGACTACTCTGAATAACTTGGTGTCATTTGCAAATTTGATCCCTTTTCCAGATCATTAATAAATACATTGAAAAGAACTGGTCCCAGTACAGATCCTTGGGGCACACCACTTTTTACATTCCTCCACTGTTGAATATTTATTGTTTTGGCCAAGGCTGTAACAAGGTAGATACAAACTTATACAGCATATAGCATGCAAAAGAAAAAACTTATATAACATATAAAAGATATCAATATCAATAAAGGTATTCTCCCGACCCCAAGTATATAACAGCATAATCACCGAGGCTCGGTGAACTGACTAACAACATACACACATAATTACTCAGATTTATCAAAGCAATCCATCAATACCATTAAAATTTGATTAATTAAAACATACAATCATCAAAACTCAAAAGTTTTGAACTATATTATTAAATTACAAAATGTTTCTCCAAATATAACAATCTCATAGCCAAAAATTGTTTAGACGGGTAAATCACAAGAGGGGATACCATTAAAAATAAAGGGGAATTCCTCCATTGTGAAAACTGGCCATTTAATCCCACTCTTTGCTTCCTATCCTTTAATCAGTTACCGATCCATAGCAAAACACTACCTCCTATCCCATGACTTTTTAATTTTCTCAAGAGTCGTTTATGTGGGACCTTATCAAAAGCTTTCTGGAAATCCAGGTACATTATATCTGCTGGGTCTCCCCTGTCCACATGCTTGTTTACGCCCTCAAAGAATTCCAAGAGATTAGTGATTCTGTTCTTAATGATAGTTTCCACTATTTTGCCTGGCACAGACGTCAAGCTTACCATTCTGTAGTTTCCAGGATCACCTCTGGATCCCTTTTTAAATATTGGGGTTACATTTGCATCTCCAGTCCTCAGGTACAGTGCCAGATGCCAACGTTAGGTTACAAATTACTACTAGTAGGTTTGCAATTTCACATTTGAGTTCCTTCAGAACTCTGGGATGAATATCATCTGGCCCTGGTGATTTGTTCATATTAAGCTTGTCAGTTTGCTCTAGAACCTCCTCCAGGATCACACTGATTTGTGACAGTTCATCCAATTCATCACCTACAAACCCTTTCACGCTTTGGGGGTGCCACACCATGTCCTCCTGGGACTGTCTCCATTCACACTTTGGGGGTGCCACACCATGCCATGCACACAGCCTGCCACTACCTGCCTCCTACCTGCTGCCTGCCCGTCAGTGTGTGTGACTTTCTGAGTCTCTACCACTACCATGAGAGACAGAGGGGGGAAACTTAAGTGCCTGGCTGCTGCCACCCACTGCCATGAGAGACTCTCTGTGCCCGCCTGCTGCCACATGATGCCATGAGAAAGAGAGCGCACATCTGTACCCTGCACCTAGGGTGCCCACCCAGACTGAAGTCTGTGCCAAACAGCAGAGTTGACAGATATCTCCCCTGGCCAATTGGCTTGACAGAGAAGTGAGATTGGTCTCTCTTACTGCATGCTTCCAGCTTTCCCGGACCAATCCTGGGTGGCACTGAGGTGGGCATAGAAGGGACATAACTGGGACTTCAGGCAGAGGGCAGGGAGACAGCATTCCAGCAATCAGGAGACATGGTTCACACATCCAGGCTGGCCAATTGTCATCACAATCACATCCTGCAGCACTGTGACAGCTGACATGAGAGAATCTCTTATTGGCTCTTTTGTAAGCAGATGCTTCCAACTTCCCAGTAACAAGTGGGGGAGAGGGGTTGGGTTGGTCACAGCACAGAATGATATATGGGTGACATTTCTGCTGGCCAACTAGCATCACAAACACATCTTGTACCACAGTGACAAACATAAAGAGAATCCCTGCAGGCATAGGCTCATTCTCTGCAGATGATGTGCAGGCTTATAAAACTGGGACCCTTTAACAAATCTTTTTGATATTTGGCAGAGATGATCCTGAAGTTGTGAAATACAATTCTGCCAAATTTCATGTAGACTGTCTGGAATACAAAGACATTATAGCCAGCAATGCATGTTCAAGTTAATTGCTTATAACATCAGGACCCTTTATCCAATCTTTCTGAAGTTTGGCAGAGACAGTAAACTTGGGGAGGGGTATAATATTCTTACGTTTTACAGCCAGGAATGTATACACCGCTTTTCAACTGCTTATAAGATCCGATTCCGTTATCCAATCCTTCTGACATTTGGCACACATAACGGTCTCCATTGGGGGTACAAGCCCCACATATTTAATAAAAATTGAATAAAAAACAAAAAGGTTACAGCCAAAAATGTGTTTTCCAATTAAACCAATGGAAAACAAAAACAAAAGCAAAAATGAAAATGACATTTTAATAATGAAAATGAAAGAGAGTTACTGTGCACATCCCAAACATTTTAGGGGAAGAAGCATAATTATGAGATCCCATATTATTAATTATAATACACACACACCTCTCTTCAGGTGTAAGAGTTAAGTGTGCCATGAATTTTAATCTAGAGAAAAGTGTGCCCCAGGTATCAAATGTTTGAGGAATACTGGGCTATAGGCTTTAGTGTGCAGTAATTCTAAGACCTTGGCTTCTATAGGAAAAATTGTGTGACTTTTTTAGCTCAAGCAGGCTAACAAACATGGCTAAATAGACTCGTCCTTTTGAGTTAAGTTCAAGCTAAACATAAGCTAAGGAAGCATCCCCCAGTATAGTCATGGACAAAGACAGCTGTGGTTGCACGTGTAATCCAGGTGATTTTCATAGGCTTGCTGTTTATCCCAAATGAAAACCAATTTTCACTAGACTAAAAAACAGAAGCCATTTTCACATCCAATTTTAACTTTCTTCATATAAATATTCTAGTTGTAATGCTCTTCAAAACAGATCACAGGCGTATTTCCATCCACACCCACTCCAGACAATATTTTACTGTGCTTGTAATGACCAAAATGCATACTTTTGGAGAACCAAACACTGGGCACATGAGACTGGAGGAGGGGGAGGAACTTCTATGAGACGAAAAGATGGCAGAAATGGGCTAATGATGTTTTAAACCCCGCGCACACAAGCAGAGATGACTGCAGCTCACGGAAGTCCCCACCCCACCCCACCCATCTCACGTGCAAGTGTGTGCAAGCGGCCAATGTGAGCCATTTCATTATGAGACAAAATAGTTTAGGTGATATCCTTTACTGCATTAACTGCTGGTGGTGAGCTCGTGCAAGATATCTGAGCTCGTGCAAGATATCATCTGAACTGCTATGTCTTCATCTCTTATTTTTGAGACCAACATGACAAAATAGTTCAGATGATATCTTTTGCTGGACCAACTTCTGTTGGCGTGAACATAGGCAAAGTATCATCTGAACTACTTTGGGTATTTTCACACGGACACAGGGGTGCACAACCCTGGTGCACCTGACTCCATTTTAAAGAAAGCTGGCATCTGCTGGGGCCCAGGGTCTGCCCACATGGTGCCCCTTCCCCCCACAATAGCACTGTGGGCTGATCACCCGCAACACTATGGTGTTGCTGGGGCAACCCCCGGCTGAGAGCAAGGCAGCAGCCGCCATGAGACAGCAACCCTGCCTCTGGCTGCTGCCCTGGAGTTGGGCTGCCCGTTCTGCCAGAGGTGCTCCGGGATGTTCCAGAGCTCCGCCAGCGAGGCAGCCCAAGGACAGGGACACTCTGCCCCGCCTGCACATCTGGTGAGCTGCCTTTAAGCAGAGAGTCTACCCAGGGGTGAGGTGGAGCAGCTGGCTGTGTGAAGATACCCTTGGTCTCCATCTCTTACACTTGGGGCCAGCTCTCTAGACTAGATTTTATTATGAGGAATGAGAATAAGAGATGGCTCAAATCCAATGTCCACATTGAAACATCCACAAATTAGAGTGGATTCAAACTCCAGAACTAGATATAAATGTCAAGGCTCTAAATGGAAAAAGGCCCATCTGTTTGGCATTATGTATTTTGTTATACCCAGGGTTCCCAAATTTTAAGTTTGATCTCAAGTGCGGTGGTGCTATCTGCAGATGGGGTTGTGATCCCAATGAAATCTGATAGGCTTTGCATGTCTTTGCAGCTGTCTGGAGGGTGGGGTGTCAAATAATTATATTTAAGTCTCAAAATGGGGTCTCACAGGTAAAACGTGAGGAAGCTGTGCAAAAAAAATGTTCTAGTGATGTACATATCCAAATTTTAAAAGCTCAAGTTTCCATACTTATTCCCCACCATCACTATTCTTTGTTCTGTCCATTTTCCCCTCCGGGTTTCTCATATGAATGGGGTCTACAATGTCTCAAATATAATATGGTCTAAACCAAGTGGTTATTTTTTATACCAAAAAAAGAGCCTTCTGTGATTAAATAAGTTGTTGCTTGTGCTTCTTTCTGTCCCTCCCCCCTCCCCCAAACAACAGAATTAAAATCTTTATGGGTTAGTTCTTCTGTTCCGCATCTAAAAGAAAATGAGTTTTAAAAAACAGTTAAAGAATAGCATGGAAGGTGTGGGGGCATTATATTTTATTCATCCCCATATGGCAAGCAGGGCTGTTCTCTTCAATAATAACACATTTTAATTAAAAAAACCTCCATAACTTTTGTACCAGTCAGTCGGGAGCCACTGAAAAGAAGATGTTTATTGTGCTGGCGAACTGCCCTGCATCCTCAAACCAGTGTTTTTGTCGCTGTGATCCACCGGGAGCTGACTCCGCCAAATGCTTATTCTAAGGAATTGTGACTGTAAAGACCAGAGATAGTTGTGAGAGTTGTAAGAACCTGTGGATCCAGGTCAGTGCACTACAGAGAGAAGGCTTGCCATGATATTTGGATATTGGTTTACATTCATACCCTGCTGTGACTTAGGTCATAATCCTGGAACTAGTTAGACCTCAGTCAGACGTGATCATTTCAAAATATGTGATATACATTACCTAGTAGAATTACCATACACATAGTATCCTACCCCTCATGCTCCTTACCTAGAGTGTTCAGATGTTAAGTTTTAATTCTGTTTGGGGGGGAGAATGCCTTCTCACAGAGAATCGGGAAGTATTGAGGAAGCAAATCTGGGATCCCTGAAATCCTGGGACTGGGGAGATTTAGCACAAACAACAGTTCAGATGTAACAATACTATGTCATACATCTGTACTACATAGGGCATTTTCTCACATTACACAAGAAGGGGGGGGGGGGGGGCTTCCGTGAGGGCAATCACAGCTATATTCTTATGGGAATTAGCACACATAGGAATGCGGTATTCCGCTTTCATGCCGCAAGAAACATCCGTGATTGTAAAAGCTACATCGGGGACATGGTTATGCATGAATGTTCTTGCAGCATAAAAGCAGAATAGTGCATTCCTACATGCGCTAATTCCCATGAGAATACAACAGCAATTGCCCTCACAGACGGACGTCTCCCCTCCATGTAATGTGAGAAAGTGACCACAGTCCACACTGCACTGTTCCACAGTCCTACTAAATAGCACATCCACGTAGGAGCTACCTTTTACTACACACATTATGTCTGAACTCTCACAGGCTACTGTTTAGCAGTGATGGAAATACTTGTCTACCCCTTATGTCACATCTAAACAAGGTCTTAGCTATAAGCAGTTCCATTGTGTTTTCTGGCTTAGTCACCCAAACCTAAGCGCATACAATAGCAAATCTAACCCAACGGTGGCAATTGGTGGGGCAGTGTGAGTAATCAGGGCTGACCTTAGTACAAGGCGACTCGGGGGGCCCCCACTCCCGCCCAGCAGGCCCCCAAACACAATCACATCTCAGGCCCTGTGGAAGGAGCAGGGGGACAAGGAAGGGGTCACCAGGGGTCCTGAATTTTATCTTAGCCTTGAGCCCTGCAAATTTTAAGGCCGGCCCTGTGAGTAATCTAGCCAAACTTCAAGAACTGATATTCTTATGTATTGTAGATCAGGACCAAATTGATGCAGTAGTCAGTAGGTGAAGGGCAAAGGAACTACTTTACAATTGATAGAAGAAGTGATTTCAAAGAAGAAAGTAGTAGGTGCTCTGAGACATCATGATTTCACCACCCATGGACCCAAGTGGCAACGTCATGGATTTGCTTCTGGTTTACTGCTTGTTGGTATCTTTTGTGTTGTCTATGCAGATCTACCGCACAGTAGTACTGAAGAAATCCATTTCACTCTGATAGACATACTCGGGATATTTTCCATGGTGCCTGTAGCATGGATCATCTAAATGATGCCAAGTAGGGTGGCCTTACCTCCCCTTTAAAAGAGGATGCTTATGAAAAATACATGTTGCAGGGCTGCATTGGTTCCAATGTCACCCTGCACCATGTATTTTTCATTAGTGTCCTCTTTTAAAGGGGCGGTATGGCCACCCTAATGCCAAGCAGTAGATAGATGCATTCACACAGCACAAAAAAATACTCCCACATGGCAAAACAGAGGCAAAACTGTGGTCCCTAAGTGGTAATCGTAACATCTCAATGCAACCGTAGCTATTTCAGAATTGTTGGCTTTTTCGCATTACGTGTGTCTACACGAGTGCTAAACTTGTTTAATAGTTTAGTAGGATTTTTTTTGTTTTGTTGTTGTTGTCTATTTATTTGTTCGTTTTCTCCAGCTTGATAGGAGGGTGTAATCTGCAAGCATTATATCACGCTGATGAAACAGAACAGGTTACAAAACTGCAAGCAGAAAGATGGTTTTAGAGAAAGTAATTTGAAGATGCTGCTTCAGGGCAAACATTCTGGTTTGTCCCTAAATTGAACACCCTGATGAAAAGCAAGCAACAGTGTTACATACATTTCCAAAGCTTCACTTCTGTGATGCCACCCTCCTGCATGTACTAGATAATTTCCTTCATTTATTTTACAATTTCAAAGCATAGCGCTTCCAACAGTGAGAACACCCTGTTCCACAGAGCAGGGCAGTTGATTTGTCTAGTGATCATATTTGTGTTTTCAGTGGGGGGAGGGAGGCGCACACACACACACACACACACACACACACACACACACACACACTTTGTTTTCCCTGAAGGGCCGTGTGAGATTTCCAATCCTCAGCTTTGGCACATAAAATATTAAGAGCCAATTTTCAGCTGCACCTCTGTCACTTCCATTATCATTCTACACGTCTGGGGGTGATAATGGACTCGGTAAATTGCAGCCTCTTTCCATCCCAGACCACTAGGAGTTTCACCTGGGGACAGCTCTGCACAAAGGGTGCCCCAGCTATATGTTAATGGTGTTAGGCGGCAGAGGCAACCATTACGGTGGGCATGTTGTTTTTAAAAAAATACTGTATAATAAAGACCTAAAAAAATAAAACTAGATATCTTCATGATCTATTTCCTAGACTTATGCATGTGTTGTCAATCCTGCCTGGGGACTTTGGCTGACAAGACACCAAGCAACCAAACTTATTTTCCTTCAGACGCCTCCAATCTAAACTGCCTACCCTTTCGGTTATTCTGTGGTGGTAAACAGCACTGACAGCAATGATTTTTTAAATTAGGATGCAACAGCAAGATGGACCACGATGCTGGCATTAGTGGGAGCTGGCGTTCAGCACATCAGCTGACTTCAAGGGCAGAACTCAAGGCTGCTCCCACAAATGCTAACTAACTACCAATAGTCATGCCTTTTGAATGCTCCTTTCTAGCTTTGTTTGAGAAATCGGTGAGGAGACTGGCAAAACAGTGCTACTCTGTAGCATGCCTCCCAAACTACCCCTGCCTCCCAAATGCTTGAGAGTGAAGCACAGGATAAATTGTTGGACCCAAGAGACCAGGGTTCAAACCCTATGTTAGACATGAATTCGCTGTCTGGCAATGGGCAAAGTGACTCTCAGCCTCAGTTCCCCATCTGTAAAATGGGAATAATAATGACTACTGCACTGGGTTGTTGTGAAGATGAACTTGATAAGGATTTTATTATTATTATAAGCATGTATATAGTGCCGGCAATGTACCTGGCACTTTACAAAAAAACAAGATAGACACGGTCCCTGTCCGAGAGCTTAGAATACTGAAGCACTATATAAAAATAAATAAAATAAAAAGAGGTTCAGTTCTGTCCAGGGACATATTCTGTTCTCAGCTGCACCAATGTAAAGTCACAAGTACTCCACTAGAGAGATGAGTATTGCATCCTGTTTGCAATCTGAAATCAGGATTTAGTCTCTGTGAATTTCAGTCATAAACAAGAATATTTTTCTTTCCCCCTGCCTCATAATGAATCTCTTTCAAAGCCTAATGAAGTCAATGACTTCAGTGGGCTTTGGATCAGACTAGGGCTGAAATGTGAACTTAAAAAATTCTCAACATTCTCACACAATCGAACCTTGAGACCGAGATATCACTCAAATCTCAGTCCCAGTACGAGATCTCTTGAGATTTCTCACAAAATGAAAAAAAATTAATAAAAAAACGAAGGACCCCAGCTGACTTACCTCACCCCTGGACTGCTGGTCTCCGGCCCAGAGACTGCTCCCTGCCTCCCTCTGCATTCTGAAGAGAACTGAGCTTGCTCTCTGACTCCCCCCACTGCACTCCGCAGAGCTTAGCGCTGAGTGGAGCACCCAAGCACATCTAGTGAGTGGGGAGGGAGGATCAAATGGGCCGTTATGGGTGTGCACTCCTACCCACACACAGTTTGGCCTGACCCAAATGGAGCATTAAGGATTTCCCCCTGATGAGTGGGCAGTCGCAGAAGTGTGTGCCCACCCACACTGCCTTCAGTTGGGCACTTGGGTGGGTGGGGGGGATGGGTGTTTAAAAATGGCCCCTGTTTCTAGGGGCACCAATCAGGGATTTGTTCTGTGCTGCCCTGATATTGGGCCCCCTGGAAATGGGGACTGAGTGAATAGGAGTGTTGCACACAGCTGGGAAAAGGCTTTCCTGCTCCTCTCCCCACTCAGATAATTTACTGTCGGGTCCCCCAGCTAAACTGTGCAAAGTGCATCATGGCAGGGGAGGCAGAGAGCAAACTCAGCTCTCTGCAGAATGCAGGCGGAGGCAGGGAGCAGCAAGCAGCCATAAGACTGGAGGCCAGGAGTCCCACTGTAAGTACTTTAAAAAATCTTGATATTTTATTAGTTTTTTTGACAAGAATACAACCAGTTTCTCGGTTCATTCTCGTTTCCAAGAACAAACCAAGAAAAGCAATTCTCATTAAAAAATGAGAATTAATTTCAGCCCAAGATCAGACCCAGGAAGACATTTGTGGATTTATTAACACACTCAAAACAGCAATCTGTGATGTTACAGTGAAAGAAGCCCAAACTTTGATGTCCTTACTCAGTACTTTCTAAGGGTGTTAACAAACGAGACATTGGGTAATTTCAGACGTGACGAGATCACAGTCAACCTCCCTGAATCAGAGTGGATTCGGGGCAGTGGCTGTGATCCCATGCACGTCTGTTTGAGCCCCACCAGATGTTCACCACAGTGAATCTGGCCAATGCGGTCACTGCGCCTGCCTGTCTTGCCAAGGGTGGGCAGCCGGGGGAGCGTGGGGCCGTGAGGCCGCATGTTGCGCTTCACGGCCCCGCCCCCTCCGAGATTCCCCAGCATGATGGAAGCCGGCATGTCTAAAGGACGGCCGGCTTCATCACTGATCGGGATCTGGTCCGGGGTTAGCGTGTTGGGCCTCTGGGTCCAGCACGTATGAAATTACCCATTAGCCCACATTAGCTCACAACAGGTGGGTGTCTACCTGCCTATTTATTAGGTGCTCGTCCTCACCAGCCACATGGCCTCCACTCACCAGATCTGCAGCCCCCACCTATGGGGGTGGAATCTCAGAGAATGTAGAACTTGCCATTTGAGTGAATGCGGGCCAACATGCACCCATGTGTCTGTGTCCCATCAATTAGGTTGCATGCAGCTCCTCTGCGTGTAGACCAGCACCATAGAATCATAAGCAGAAAGACTAGAGCGTCCAAGAAGCAACTGCCTCATGCCCCTCCTTCCGCTCGCGCTCTCACTGGCGCTGCAGGTGGGGCCTGCCTGCAAGCACAGGAAATACATGCAGGGGGCTGCCCATTGATTAGCTTGGACATGCTAAACATGTGAGTGAGGGTTGAGTGGGGGCTGCATAGACCCAACCCGGACTGCAGCGAGCGATCGTCTCATTTGTTAACACCCACAGCTGCTTGCCTGGATAAGTGCTGATCCAAAAAAGGTATCCTTTGTGCACTGCAGCAACCCAGCAACTCTCCAGTTTCCACAGATGTGTAATCTGTCTCCCTACACTGGTTAAAAATTACAGCTTTTCAGGAACGTACCTTCCCATTAATTAATTTATTTATTTAATTAATTTATTTATAATTAATTGCCAAGGGCAGGCAGCCGGGGGAGCGTGGGGGGTGGGGCCGTGAGGCCTGAACACACCTCGGGGCAGCTTCCAACAATAAAATCAATATAAAACAGTTTAAAACATATAAAAATACATCTCAAATATTTAAAATATTAAGAATATTAAGAACAGGACCCGAGATACAAAAAATCAATAGGGCAGGGGAGATAAAAATCCACTAAACCCTCCCCCTCTCCCCAAAGGCCTGGGCGAACAGCCAGGTTTTGCATTGCCATCGAAATACCAAAAAGCTTGGGGCCAGACGATCTTCCTTCAGTAGGGAGTTCCAGAGACGTGGCTCGGCCACTGAGAATGCCCTCTCCATTGTGGCCCCCCGCTTAACACGGGAGACCTCCAAGAAGGCACCCCCAGCAGACCGAAGGGTCCACTCCGGGGCGCGGAGGGCGAGGCGGTCCCTGAGGTATGAGGGGCCAAGACTGTGAAGGGCTTTATAAATCAATACCAACACCTTGAACCTGGCTCGGCACGCTATCAGCAACCAGTGCAGAGCCCGGAGCACAGGTGTTATGTGCTCCCAACGACCTGTCCCCAAGAGGAGACGGGCCGCCGCGATTAACGTTCCTGTTTAAGCAGCCCATTGCTTTCAATGGGAGTCCTCCAGGCAAATTCCTCTGGCTTGCGACCAAGATTGACGAGGTTTTCTCTTTCATCCTGTCTCTTAGAGAAAATCTGGTCGCATAGCTGAGTCGGGAATGTTCTAGAGTTAGTTTAATTAATTAATTATTCATTAAGGGGCCACAATAGAAGCATCCCCTTTTAGAGCGGTCCGGATAGGGTGGGCTTTTCGGGGCCAGCGGCTGTGATGGTGGTGCTGAGGGGCCCTAGTACAGCAAGGTGAGAGGGGGGACGAGGCCAGGAGGGGGGACGGGCTCAATGACGGGGGCGGGGCTGGGGAACTCTGTTGGGGTAGGGGGCTAAGGGAACATGAGGGAGGGCTCTGGGGGGGGGCTCAGGGAGCAGGAGGGAGGAGGGGCTGGATGAGGGGTCAGGGCTGGGGGATCTGTTGGGGGGAGCGGGCTGAGGGAGCAGGAGAAGGGGTGGGGGTAGCAGGCTAGGGGAACAGGAGGGAGGTCTGGGGGGAGCGGGCTGATGAAGCAGAAGTGGCTCGGTGGGGAGAGGGAGCTCTGTGGGGAGAGGGGGCTGAGCAAGCAGTAGAGGGGCTCTGTGGGAGGAGGAAGCAGGAGCGGACTCAGGGGGGGAGCAGGAGACACTTGCCTGGCTGGGCAACAGGCTGCAGCCAGCTTCTCCCCCAATAAGTTCTTCTTCCTCCCCTACCTGGCTCCGGTCCCCATCCCTCACCTGCCTCTGCATCCTAGCAGCAGCAGCAGCAGCAGGAGCACACACAAACAAACAGATAATCACATGAGTGATCAGAAGGTTATTACCTTGAAAAGGTTCTTTAAGATGGCACCTAACATTCTCACAACTGGGTTATGCACGCTCACCCTGTTCAAATAATAGACCACATGATGGTCTCAAGCTCCTCTAGTATAAAAAGCACTCTCCCCCTCAGAATAACAGTTCCTTCCAACCCTTTCTAGGAATTCTAGGAATATAAGAAAAAAATTCCATGCGGGGCTGGAAGGGTGGGTGTTGTGAGAATGTTCGAAGCCATCTCAAAGAACCTTGTTTACAAGGTAGCAACCTTCTGTTCGTCTTCGAGTGACTCCTCACACGCTATTTTTACATGGCTCCATTGGGTGGGGGAGTCCGTGGGTGCACCAGTGCATGGACGGGACATACACACGGCTGCACACGCATCCCCACTCACCGACCACTCATCCACACCCACAGAGTAACTGCCGTTTCCCCCGGTTGCTCTGTGCGTGGGGACAAGTGGGGTGTGTGAGCAGGGATGCGTTTTAGGTAGGCGCAGGCACGCACGCACTCACCCTCATGTAGTGCGGCGGGGGTGCTGCGCCGTTCACACAAGGCTACCCCACCCATGAACATGCAGAAATCTGCGTACTCATGGGTGGGAGAGGCCCATGTAAAAAGGGCCATATTCTCACAACTGTCTTACTTATACTATCTTAGGTAGGTATTTAGGATGTAAAGCAATATCTATTCTATCTTGGAAAATAAATCTGCAAATATGGTTCTGACATTATTATGGCTGCTATTTCACTAACTTTTCTTAATGAAGTTATTACTAACAGGAATACTGTCTTTAAACCCGCACCCCATAACCAGTTCATTTGCACCCCCATATAATCAATTCACGCTACCCCCAGGGCACAAATTAAATGGTTATGGGTCAGAGCAGCACAAATTGATTATATGGGGGCGAGGGCGCAAATGAACTGGTTATGGGGTGGGGGCAGCATGAACTGATTATGGGGGCACAACTGAACTGGTTATATATATATATATATATAATGTCTCTTCATGGCATAATGCGCTTAATAAGCTAGCTGCATTTTGGGTGTCTGGTGTGTTTGATAGCAGCACCTCTGGACTGGTTGCCTCGCGTGTGTGGCACCAGCAGCAAGAAGCAACAGACCTTGTAGGCCAGACTGGCTAAGCTCACCCCCCTCTCCCAGTAAGGCAGCGGACGCAGTCAGTCTTTCTGTGCCTGCCTCACTACCCGCCTGGCTGCCCCTGCAGTGGAACCACTTCTGGGGAGTGGTGGTAGACGCTTGACTGGGGAGGGAGGGGAAGCATTGGGAGGCCATGCTTGTCTATGGCCACTCAGCTGAGTGCCAGATAAGGCAGCCAAGGGATGCCAAATGGGGGGAGGAGGGGGGAGAAGCATGGGGAGGCCATGCTTCTCCATGGTTGCTCGGAGTGGTGGAGAATGGGAATCCTTCCTGTCAAGAGGGAGTAAATGTTATGTAAATGTACACATTTGCATAATTAGGTGGGGCCTAATTATGCAAATTAGGGCCTGCACCAAGACTTCGCACATGGCCTCACAAACCCTGGGGCCGGCCCTAGTCAGGGGAGGGAGGAACAGGAGGGGAGTCTCTAGGGGGAAGCGGGCTGAGGGAGCAAAAGGGGGCCTCTGTGGGGAGAGGGAGCTCTGTGGGGAGAGGGGGTTGAGCGGCCAGGACAGGGGCTCTGTCGGAGGAGACAGCAGGAGCGGACTCAGGGAGGAGGGAGCAGGAGGGGGGTCTCTGTCAAGGGAGGGGGATGGGACAATAGGAGGAGGTTCTCTGGGGAGAAGCGGGCTGAGGGAACAAGAGGGGGGATTTGGGAGAGAGTGAACCAAGAGGGTGGGCTCCGTGGGGACAGGAGGCTGAGGGAGCACAAGGGGGTGCTCTGGGGGGAAGGTAACAAAAATGTACATTTTACTACAATCTCTTGGTCTCACCAACTTCTATCAAATCACTAATTACTTTTTCAATCGACTTTTTAAAACACACACAAATTAGAGAAGCAAAAAACCTACGGTTTCACAAACTTAGTTAAGGCACATTCCAAACCAACAACAAACCTAGAAATTGTCTGTTAAGGCTCTCGCCTTAACTTCCACACCATGTAAGCAGTAAACATGTTGTATGGCTTCGCATACTGTGCTTGCTTACAACCTAGGCTCCATGCACCCACAGTTTGCCTTGGTCTTTCAGCTCCAATCCTCTTCCTTTGCAGGTTGGGGGCAACACTAAAGCTAGGACAGCATGCTCCTTCATGTCTAGTATTACATTGTTACTCTACTTCCAATGTTGCAAGAATTTCTCTTTCATTTACATTTCACATCTCCATTCTGTGGCACTACATCAAATACATCTCCCCAGTACACAGGTGACTACCAGCATGTATATATGCCACCATCAAACAACTACATGGACCAGTTATGTCCTTACATTTAAATTTCTTTTATTTGGGATCCCCACCTACTCTAACTCACTACTTATTTGCCCCCCACTGACTGTGACCCAGTAAACACCACTTCAGTCTTCGAAGATAGAAAAGTTCTGACTTCAGCTTCCACCCCCCCACCGCACCCCCAGTTTAATCTACTACCTTCCAACCCAATAACACACAACAGAGAGGTCTAGACTACGCAATAAACTTCAATCACCTGCCAAAAAATTACAAAACTCCTGAGCACTATAATGAAGATCATCTGTAATACAGAATGCGACAGTGTGTGAGGTGACAACCGCCACCGCTCCCCCCCCAAAAAAGAAACCACCCAGAACAAGAGGTGAAAAACACAATGAGGCAATACAGAGTACAACAAAAACGACGTACCTATGGTGCTTAATAGCACCACGGTAGTGTTTCCCATAGTCTCCTATCACTCCTCCCAATCATTTACATCACCAACAATCTCAGGATTGTACGAATTTCTTATGGCATTCCTCCTATTATTCTACCAACTTCCTTGCAGCTCTGCTTCATTCTTATATCCTCCTCCCTATGATTCCACCGTCTCTCCCTCCTGCCTTTCTTATTCCACAGCATCTTGCCTTCCTACTCCCAAAGATGCATCACCATTGTATTATTTTAGAAACACTTCATGAGATATAATTTAATTCCAAATTAGGATTTATGTTTCCTCCATTCCTTCCATTGGCCTTTCCATGCATTTAATGTCAACGTGTACCCAAATTCTTATTAAACACTTACATAGCATTCTGCTCAGTTTTAGTGTTCCCTCAACCTGCAAAGGAAGAGGATTGGCGCTGAAAGACCAAGGCAAACTGTGGGTGCATGGAGCCTAGGTTGTAAGCGAGCATAGTATGCGAAGTCATACAACATGTTTACTGCTTACATGGTGTGGAAGTTAAGGCGGGAGCCTTAACAGACAATTTCTAGGTTTGTTAAAGTTTGGTTGGTATGAATGTGCCTTAACTAAGTTTGTAAAACCATGGGTTTTTTGTTTCTCTAATTCATCCCATGGGTGGGTAGCACACCTTATTTCTAAAGGTTGTGTGCTAAGCAGTCAATATTTAATTCTGTTTATGTTAGCTAAGGGCTTAGTGTATTTAACAGACTAGGTGTAATTTGCAACATGACACACAATGAATCCACACTATATGGATGTTTCTATCTATATGTTCCTAGTGTACACCAGCTTGAAATGAAATCTGTGAGTCAAATACAGAATGCACACCTCAGACTGGAAAAGTAAGATGTAGATCTGAACTTTGCAACATGGGCCACTGCTAAAATGAAACTAAATATGAATGAACTCTTTCCTTAGGAAAGTTTGTATTTAGCTGTGTATCTGAACCTCACATCTTAGGATCCAAGATGCACAAGAAAGACCAAAGAGTTGTTGTATCTGATCTGATGGAAAGAATCTCACTGCCTTCCGTGGGCCTAGGATCGCACCCATACGGCAAAGATCATTACAGAACGTCTAGGTATTAGTATACCACTACAGTTACAGTACCAGTGTTTATCAATTTCTGAATATCCTCTTGCAGTAATACATATAAAGCTAGCTGTTCTCAGGAGGGGCGGGGTATAAATTTAGAAAATAAATAAATAAATAAATAAATATACATATATGCGCAACAGTCATAGTCTGTTCACAACAACTGCCAATGAACTGGGAGAAGAAAGGTGATTGGTTCATCTGCTGCTGATGTCACAAAACACAATTCACAGTGGTGTGATAGGGGTGTGTTTGGGGCCAGCAAAGGAAGAAAGAAAACAGAGTTTCAGGGGAGGGGAAGGGTGTCAGTGACCAGTGTAGGAATCAATCAAAGGTGTCTGGGGATAATGTTGGGGTGTCAACAGTGGGCTGATGGGAGTGTCTGAGAATAGTATGGGGGGGAACAGTTGTCTCATGGAGGTTAGTGCTAGGTGGCAAGCATATGGTCAACAATGTTTAAAGAGTGTACGGCATGCAGGCCATTTTGGTTATAATGTATTTTGTGTGTGCTTAGGGCTGAATGAAAAGCCCTTTTTGTTTTCATGTGAAATCTCCTGAAATTTCATGCCAGGGACCAAGTTCTCGCAGAGATCTTGGTCCCAGTATGAAATCTCACGAGATCTCTCATAAGGAAAAAAAAATTACTGTGCATGTGCAAAATGGCAAGTTTCTGGAAGATAGGTCCATTAGCAGCTATTAGCCAGACAGGATCAAGGAACATGACAGGAGCTTTGGGAAAACAACAGGGAATGGATCCCCCATTGCGACCTGTTGGGTGCTTCTCCCAAGCCACCGTAATTGGCCACTGTCGGAGACATGATGCTGGACTGGATGGACCACTGGTCTGACCCGATATGGCACTTCTTATGGCCTCCAGGTCATTCTACGCATGCATAGCCCTTTTCCAAAATGGCAGAAGCACTGTTGCTGCCATTTTGGAAAAGGGTAGCCAGTCTGTGAAATGGCCACAAATGTCTGCCCTTTTCTGAAATGGCAGCAACGCTGCTGCCACCATCCTTTTAAAAAGGAGCTGCATAAGCACAGAACAAGCCCAGCAGCCATTTTTTGCATGCACAGTTTGGTTCCCCCCTTCACATTTCTCGGTGAGAATGCAGTCGAGATACTGCTGGTTCTCGGCTCATTCTCAGTTGCCAGAACAAGCTGAGAACCATGATTCTCACTGGGAAATGCATGAATCATGAAGGCGAGTTTCAGCCCTACTTACATATATAATACTAAGGATGATATTATTTTAGAAAGCCAAACAGAAACACTTGATCCAAGTTTTAAGGTGGATGCAATTAGCTCTCTGAAGAATTACAATTTGGAAAGTTCACTGGGTTGGATTATTCCAGCTGCATTTCAACAAGTACTCATTTTGCATGTGCCAGTCTACACACACACACAAACCCCCCAAATATCATTTCTATGAATTTTTAATGATGCAAAGTAATTTCTTCAAGGTCACTGAGAGACCAAGCAGTTATTCAGACATTAAATTTGTTCACAGTTTCTTGGCCGCTTTACAAGAAAACTGCCAAAAGCAGTTCATTTGTGGTGGAAAGGGGGAGGAAAGATAGTGTAAAGGAAGTGCAAAGTGAAATTGGGGGAAAAAGATAATTGCATAACTAACTTTTCAGAAAGTGCTTGGTTTTGGCTTCTTAATGATGCCCCAGTGGTTAAAAAATGGACAGTTTTGAAATCCATCTATTGGAAATGGAAGAAATCAGTGGAGTGCTAATTTTAGTTTTCTCTGCTATTAATACAATCCAGGCTAATTAAAGGTTTTTTGATTTGTTTTTTGTTTTTAAAGAAAGACAAGCGGGAAAAGGTCTGTTAATGTACGCAGATTTTCCAATGATCTAAATGTGGTAATGCCAAAATGACTGTTTCACCTCATTAGCTGGTTCTGCAAGAAAGCCTGTACGACATTCATGGAAATTAACTATCTAATGATTGTGGAAGGACTGTTTCTGTCCATTTTCAAATATTAATCCTCAAATCACCATTTCAATATTCAAGGAACCGATACCCAGTGGTTGGCATTAGTAAAATAAAGATACCTACTTTCCTCTTGAGAATATGCAGCTAAAAATATTCGTTAATACTATAATTTCCAGTATTTTCTTTGCTACTTGGTTGAAGCAGCCTCATAAAAATGGATTTTAACAGAAAACTCTCCCATAAACTCACACCACAAAAGTGTCCCTTTCTCCAACTCATCATCACTGCCCCGAAGACCACAAAGGCCCGCTGAAAGGTCTCAAAGGCCAGCTAAAAGTAAGTCTGTTAAGGATCAAATTTATAAGAAGGTATGTTTGGGGCCTGCAAATTTAGCCTCTAATGCAGCAAACATTTATGCCATGAATAACTTTATGACACTGCAAAAGTATTTGCAGAATCGGCTCCTAATTCTTAAACACATCCCATTTGAAGACATCTGGAGTCATTGCAAGAACTGAAAAGTCTGTAGCATCTTCAGATGACTCAACTATGAACTCAGTAACCCATCTGCTACACAGAAATATGGTCACTTTGTGTGTGCACCTTGAATAATCTACAAAAGAGTGAAACAGTAAAGTGTACTGGGTCAAATTCATCTGTGTTGCATGGGTTTACACCAGAGACAAACTTCGTCCCTTATTTGTCTGCCCATCAATTATATTTTCTCAAGGGGTTAAGATCTGTTATTTTTCAGACAATCTTCTTAAAAGCAGGATCACTAGACAACACCTCCTTAGTGGTATGTTATATTTTTAAAATGAACCCAAACATTAATTATGGATACTTTTACACAATTTTTGAGAGAGAGCGAGAGAGAGAGAGGGAGGAGGGGTGGGAGAGATGAGAGAGCATGTACCAGCCAGAGACTGTGCAATCATCTCTCCCTGGAGTTTCTCTGCACTTTTCAAAGGTGGCTTTGTATTTCCTGAAAACCCCCCCCTTTCCTGTTAAATCTTATCAGACAGGCATCTTTTGCTATCAAAGAAATGCTGTTGCAATATCCACGATCCTCATCACCCCTGTCACTCTTCATTTGGGAGAAAGAGGCAGATGAGATTCTACTCTCGTGGCAATGAGTGAGGGAACAAGCAAGCTAGAAGAAAACTGCCTGGAGGAATCTTTGGCCTGCATACACATTTCCGATTCACCTGCATTTAATGTTGTTAATATTTTAGTAGTTGCGGTGCCAGGGTCAAACTGAAAATTTGTTCTCTCTGTTTCACTCTGAAATGTCAGTCACAGACCTTCTGTTGCTTTTATATAGTTAAAAAAAAAAAACGGGAAAAAAAATAGGAACAAGTAAGGGAAGGTTTACAATAAGGTCACCATCCTTGCTCTCATGAATTGCAACTTAACCGCTGCTTAGCACACCAATTACAGGGCCGAGCCTTTGGCATGTAAAAGTCCCAGGCACTTCCACAAATGACCTGTGTACGAAAGAGCTGCAGATCACCTGGCACAAGATCGAAAGCGGGCCGATTCATTTCCTCTTCGGAAATGAAATTCACCCTAGAACAGAGGGCAGATTAAAAAAACTCTCTGTGCAACTTAAGGCTTGCAGCATGGTGTACAAGAGACCACAGAAATCCAAGCACAGGGCGACTCCAAAACCTCTGCATGGTGCCAACGTGTTAACAGCTCAAAATCAGCTGAGGTGAAGTACGATGAGAAAAGCTAGGGAGTTCACAACCGTCTTCTCATCAGGTGGGAAACCAAGAAGCAAGGGGAATCCTTTCATTCAAACCCGCTGACTTCTCTGTAGAAATCCCAGATACAGAGACAAGTTCTGGCCCCACTGCAGCCCCTTCATGTCTCTAAGGTTACTAGAAATACTGAGCGAATTTCCTAGTTTCCTTAAAGGGACAGTCCACCACAACTACAGTGATGTGAAAAGGCTATACAAGCATTGGGGAAATATGCCAATGCAGCGTTGGCATTGGCTAGCATCAATGGCCCTAAACGGCCTCTCCTGGCAGAACCTAACAGAGAGACATGCCAGGAATGAGACAAAGGGCAGGAGGGGAAACAGTTGGAGCCTGAACCAGTTTACTTTCTGGCTATTTGGGGAGGCTGCAGGGTTAGTCTGGCCCCAGGGGTACCTTAGACTGTTGGGAGGTACATGGGTGGCTTAAAGTACCCTATGTTAGGCTGCCCTTAGTTAGAGGAGCAGGGAGTTGTATGTGTGAATGGAGGCAGGATATGGCTCTGAAAATAGGCAAATGCCAAGAAATTCAGGGCTGTGATGTATAAACTAACTGCATTCCATGTACAACTCGAGTGTAGCAGATACATCAGGATTCGTTTTGGACCGCTGGGCATTTTTACACACACCTTATTTCTCCTGGACTTCAAAGTCTGGGTTTGGCGAACTCGCATGCAGGGAGTTTAGATACTTCCCTGCCCTCCTGGAAGTCGTACAGACACTGGTGTAAAGAGCGGCATCCAGCAACTTCCACATGTTTCGTGACCTGGACTTGTAAGTCCTCTGCTACCGGGAACTTACAAGTCCGGGTCACGAAACATGCAGAAGTCATCAGGCGCCAGTTACCACCCTAGTAACCACCCTAGAGCCATTGCAGCCTATAGCATGAGCAGGAATTTGAGGGCTTTGTGGCTTGTAGATGACTGGGCTGATATATTAGCAAACAGGTTTATGAAATTTTTCTTGTAAAAAATTCTATGAACAATAAATTATTATTTCTCTTTAAAACCTTGTAACTACATTATTTTTAAAAAGAGTTTGTACATTGCTGGCACTATATAAATGCTTGCTAATAATAATAATAATAAATAATTAATAATAAACACCAATGCTGAATGTAGGAGAAAAACTATTTTTATTTTTTTGCATTTAAAAAAAACATGTTATCTGAAACTACTCTTTTATTATTTGCTCCGATTTTCAGCCTTGCAATGTGAAAGAAGTCAAACTGCTTTTACAATTGCACCCCAGAGGACATTTGGTATTTAGCATGAAGGAAATGTTAACAACCAGTTTAACGTAAGTAATGTCCTCCAGAAATGAGCGCCTTATGTAATGGACGTGTTGACAGAATTTTAACAGTACACACCAGTCTGACTAACCACTCTCCGCTACTAGACCTCTCTAGTCCTAACACTCACATCAACAGCTAGCTCTTGTGGTCATTACTCAGGCAAGACTCAGCCAAATTGTAGGAGTTTAATTCAAGGGTGAAGTTTTAGCCTTAGTGGTCAACACTACAGATGTAAATACTGCAAAACCAAGTTCAAAGTTAGTATGGAAAAAAAGAACAGGTAGACCACGTCTATCTTATTGTTCTGTAAAGCGCCAGGTACACAGCTGGTGCTAAACAAATGCTTATTATAATAATAATAATAATAATAGAAGGCTTGCAAGTGAATTACAAAACCGATTCTGAAAACAATTAAACAAACGTTTCCTAAACATACGTGCCTAATATTGGGCTCTTAAATTTAGTATTAAATTTTACTATAAATAAATAAATATTAAGTACCTACGATGAAGTACTCCGATTCTCAAATGTGCTGATATCTAGCAGTTTCCCCTGATTTCCATGTAGTAGGTGTAGGAATGGTAAGTGATTCACGCCTAGAGGCAAAGTACTAGTACAGTGATATCTTTTATTGGACCAACTACAGTTGGTGGAGGTATGCAAGCTTTTGGACTCCGCATTATCTGAACACTTCCATCTTGAGAAGTAACTATGAACGTAAGCACCTAACTTTAAGTTCCAGGTGCACACAGATAAAACCTATACCCCTCCTCCCCCCATGTGCTCAGTCTTTTAGTGCTTGGGGGTGGGGACTTGATCCAGGTGCTAGATCCAGAAACTGGAAAGAGACCAAATAAAAATGAATCATGGGCTGCATTTGACCCCTGGGTTTGAGGGACCCAATCCCTGTCCTAAGGGCTGCAGAATGTGGCAAAAGAAGCTCAAAAAACTTTGCAACAAAGTTGACAGAATTTTGAGAAGCAAATAAAATAGATTTGCTGACTCTTTTACTAATGGTAAAATTTGTTTGTCTGTCTTCCCATTACATGCTAGAATTTCTTAAACAAACTTTGCTGGGCTACCCAGAAGGAGACTACCCAGACACCCCGCTGTCTTGAGCCCTGTGTAAATAATTCCCCACTGTGTAAAGTGCAAAATGCCACCATGCCCAACTCACTGTGTAAAGGTGCAAATGATTACATAAGGTGCCAAGAAGTAGAGATGCTTGTGTCTAGTCTCTCTAAAATGGGACAGCCCATTGGCTTTGCTCTGGCGCAGGGGTTATTTATTATTAATTATTATTATTATTTATATAGCACCAGCAATGTACCTGACACTGTACAATCAACAGTTGTGGACAGGTCCCTACCCCTAAGGGTCTTACAATCTAAGAGTTCATTCCAACCAGAGTGCAATCTAAGAGTGCATTCCAACCAGGAAAATGCTGGTGTTTCTAAATGCAGGCAATTTAAAAATGCGCCTACATTCATTAACACCAGCATTCAATTTGCACATCCCAGACATTTAAATAACGCACCCTTCACATTCACGCAATTCAAACTTACCTGCTAATTGCCGACGCACCGAAAGAGAAAGGACACAAGTGCTGGGTTTTAACGGCCGCACTCTTTATTCAAATAAGATTATAATTAACATTGGGTGGGGGCAAATCGCCTAGTACGATGCGAGCCCAGTACTTGAACTTGACATTGTAACAATAACCCAACAAACCAGGGGTAGTTTCGATGTACCCTCGATTACCACCCCAACCGTGAACTTCACGTCTCCCCCTCTCAGTAGCCCCAGCCACAGGTGAGAGGGACCCAATCCTTTGAACACTAGTAAGGATAAAGGTGCCTACAAACAGGGGACCACACTTGTCCCTACTGCCCTCGCTTGACACCCTTCCCAGGGAGGCTGCCCCGCCGCTTGCCATACCCTGCTTTTCCAGCGGACGGGCCTCCCCGTCTCTTAAGGAGATGACTCTTACTTATGATCAACCTAACCTACTCTAACTTACTGTACTGGACCCCTGCCACTAAGGGGTTGCCGGGGCTACCCAGACGAGCCTGACCCCCACCCCACATCTATGACCTATCCAACACGCGAACCAGTGTCTGCTTCAGGGCTTCCAGGTAATGTTCGTTACCTTTCGGCAACAAGTGCACCCTGTGGCAAAATGCCAGTAGGGGGTGCTATACAGCTGAGACACCCACCACACTGTGTTTCTCCAAATCTCTGACCAGGGGTTCCCACAGCTGACCCAAAACCCTTAGTATTCCGCTGCCACCACCTGCGTGTCTCCCCACGGGCATTCACACCACTCAGGAAATGTGAACCCCCAAAAGGCATAAGCCTCACAGCTTCCCAAAAGCACTCCCCTTTCATGGCACTCTGTTCCTGGGATTTCCTCCTCTGCGTTGGAGGCAGATCCCCAGAGCTACCCACCAGAGGCGTCCCTTGGTTCCAAAGCTGTTGGCCTATAGCCAAATAGGTAGATTTCCCCCTCTTTCCTTGTCTTAGTAGCGAGGCTTGGCCACCCGGCCCAAAGGAGGCGTTTAATGGTCAGCCAAACACACACACACACACCCAGTAGGGTAAAAAGAAAACTTAGACTTTACTGATATATATATGTAAAAAGGTATAAAAGCATAGAACTAGGGTGTGATAACCCTTTGAGCAATCAGAGTCAGTCCTGTGGACATAGTAGCCCGTTTGGAAAGCGTCTTCCTATAACTGTAGCTAGCAAGTACTCACACTGGTTCTGATCAGGTCTCCACAGAGAATGGTTTCCCCATGGGGTCCAAGTTCTTCTTCTGGCAAAGCCAGAGTGACTGTTAAGCCATATAGACCACGAGTGCCTCCAGGCAGGGAGGTCACCAGCCTAGCTGCGTGTGCTAGAGATCTCTTTCAGTGAGTCCAGAGAGAGAGAGTCAAAATGCCTGTGCTGGTTCTTTTAAGGTATCCTTGACCTTCATTCTGATTTGTCCAGGAGGGTCAGCTGGCTGCAGTCCAGCAGCCCCTCTCCTTCTATGATTCGATCATCCCACGTCACCTGTCTTAGGTGTAGAGTCCCCCCCCCTTAGGAATTTCAGGAATGAGGAAGTCCTGAAATGTGCTTGTTGAAGCCTGGGCTTTGGCTGAACCAGGTTCGCAGTTTCAGCAAAGGGGGGGGTGAGAGGGGAGTCTTTGTCAGGGCAAGGGCATTTTGCCACACACCCCGTCCCGTCTATATAGCTCAGGGCATCTGTGCGTCAGAGCCCTGGTATCTATGCGCTCACCTCCCAAACCCATGAGCCATCTACCCACATTCCTGTTGACCGTCTTCCGGGCCCTGTCGATCTTTTGAGGATGAACCCCACTGCCCCAGGACATCCACTCGACCAGGTCGGTCCATATAATTACAGCCGCTGGGAAAAGCTTTTTAATTTCCCACAGATCAGACTTAATGTTCTTAATCAGCTGAACACCTTTCAAGAGGGGGATGTCATTCTTGCCTAGATGTATGACAAGGACATCGGGCGGGTAATCCCAGGAAGGAGCACGGAGTGCTGGCAGGAGTTGGTGCCACCTCATACCTCCACGGCCCTCCACTGTATCTGTGCCTGGGCCGACAAGCCTAGCTGGGTTCCCCATCCAGTGTGCCCGGCCGGCCGTCTTGCCGGCCCAACACACCAGGCTGTGGCTGACAATCCAGACCTGCCTCCGATACCACGGGCAGACATCTGGGGGAATAAAAGGAAATTAGGACTGGTAAGGGGAAAGGGCGCCCCGCACATAGGTCCGGAATGCCCTTGACCTCCAACGGCCCACCTCCCATATACCCTGGTCAGACATTCCACTCTCCACCACAAAAGTAGCAGCCCCGATACGGAAAGAGTGGGTGCCGTATGCCGTCGGCAGCATCCCGAGGCGGAACAACACAGTTCTCAGCACCGCCATGAACTGATACCTGGTCACCTGCATACCCCCAGCATGTCTGAAAAGGGGGCCTGGTGCTGCCTGCCGTACTTTGAGGTATAGCTCCACTGCCCTTACCGGGCACAACTCCAGCGCAGTGGCCCTGTTCAGCCTCACGACCTGCCCCCTCCCCCTCTGATCTGTTCTGGATCAACGAATTCTCAGCACCATGGCCGTAGGGCCGATACAGACGTCACTGAGCTGAAGGGCCCTACCAGAGGTGTCTCTGGCCGCCTCGACTACCAGTTCACTCAATTGAAATGCTCCAAAGAATGCTAATTTGAACAATGAATTAAACAACAAAACTTCATAACAGTCAAAACAGATGCATGGGAGGCTACCACACATGTCCAGCAGCAAACATGGGGTAATAGGGGCCTGCTGATCCAGGGTCCTGCCTGCCTCCCTAGCCCAACTCTCCAACAGGCGCCTGGCAAGAAAAACCCAATCGGGGGGGGGGGGGGAGATGACCCGCGAGGTTACTCACAAAAGCCAGGGCAGACAGCTTCCCAGCTATGGTACCTGGGGTTGCCCCCTTGCGCCTCTCGTGCATGGCAAATTTTGGCATCTGGGGTCCAGAATTGGGAAACCCGGGGGCCATCCCTGTTCCAACTGGTATTGCTGAAATTCCCGGTAGGCCCTGTCGTAGGACGTCCTGGTACGAGGCACCAGGGATCCCAGAACGGTGGTGTGCAGCTCTATGACCCAAGGCTCCAAACCGACGGGGGCAGCGGCTCCGGGTTCGCCCGGGCCAGGGGTGCCAGCAAACGAAAACGCTCTATCTGGAAGCGAGAGAGGGCATCGGCTTCACCGTTGTCCAGTCCAGGCACGTGCCTGGCCTGAAAAAGGATGTTGAATTCCAAGCAGGTGAGCACGAACGCCCTCACTAGCTTCATGACCCTTGGAGACCTGGAGGACTGAGTGTTAATGATATGGACGATGGCTTGGTTGTCATACCAAAACAGTACTGTATGAGTCGCCAGCTCGTTGGGCCACAGATGGACAGCTAGCACTATGGGAAAGAGCTCAAGGAAAGTAAGGTCCTTGGTAACACCTTGTTCAAACCATTCTGGGGCCACAGGGCCGCTGCCCATTGGTCCCTGAACATTAAAACGAATCCCACACCCCCGGCCACATCAGAATGCACCTGGAGCTCGGCTTCCAGCAAAAGCTGGTCCCTCCAGAAACTGGTGCCATTAAAGTTTGCTAAGAAGGTGGCCCAGATCTGAAAGTCTCCCCTCATCTCCTTGGTGACTCGGATGTGGTGGTGATGAGGTGGTTCACCGGCCAGCTTGGCGTAGAGACGTGACAGGAAGGCCCGCCCAGACGCAACCACCCGGCATGCAAAATTAAGGCTCCCCAGTACCTACTGCAAGTGGTGAACTGTAACATTCGCTGCACACAGGCACTCCTCAACCTTGGCCCGAAGAAAGAGCAACTTATCCCAAGGAAGTCGGGAGACAGCCGCCTGCGTATCCAGCTCGATGTCTACGTAGGTCAATCTGGTAGTTGGTCCTTTGGTCTTCTCAGGGGCCAGGGGGATGCCCAGTTCCTCTGCCACCCCTTGGAAGGTCTGCATCAAGCCTGAGCATTCCATCATGTTGGCGCGACCGATGAATAGGAAATCATTTAGATATTTCGTGATTCCCCTCCTACCGGACCTTTGCTTGACAATCCATTCGACAAGGGTGCTGAACTGCTCGAATGCCGAGCAAGAGATCGAACACCCCATCGGCATGGCCTTGTCAAAGTAATACATGCCGTCAAAATGGAAACCAAGCAAAGGAAAACTCTCTGGGTGTACCGGGAGCAAACAGAAAGCGGACTTAATGTCACACTTTCCAAGAATGGCACCGGGCCGAAAAGACCTAACTAGGGACACTGCCGAGTCAAACGACGCATACCTGACCGAAGTGAGGTCTTTGGGGATAGCGTCGTTGACTGAGCTGCCCCGGGGGCAAGACAGACGGTGGATCAGTCTGAACTCCCCGGGGGCCTTCTTGGGCACCACACCTATGGGGGCGATAACCATGTTGGGGAAGGGTGGGGCAAGAATGGTCCGGCCACCCTCCCCTCGGCACTCTCCTTTCCGATTTTTTCCTGTACCACTCTCTCCATCCCCACTACGGACTTCAAATTTGGCACCACCCGTTGTTGCTGAACCTCAAGGATGAGGATCCAAAAACCCTGCTGGAAACCCGTTACTATGTACCCCACCTCCACTCTCTCCGGGTGCCTGCGGAGGGCCCGCTCAAGCTGAGCAACCTTAACTGGTGTTGGGGCTTTTGCCTGCAGGTCCTGAGCTATTGCCACTGGACCCGCCTCTCCCAGCTCCCCCTGGGAAAGTTTTCCCCTTGGATCCAGGTTTTCCCCTCACTCAGTAGCTGAAAGGACGAGGCCGTGGAGGGCCATACCTGCGCCACCAGTCTGCCCTGCCAGGGAAGAGTGCCTGCCCTGCCAGGGAAGAGGAACCCACAGCAAGAGCCGGCGGGGTGACCGCCCCCAACGGGCCAACCGCGCCACCAGTCCCATGGGCAAGGTGTGCTGGGGGCACCACGGGAACCCAGGTCCCTCCCCACATCAGTTGGATCGGCCCACCAACCACCCCTTGTCCCTGGAATACATCCGGCGCTGCCCATGATGAATACATCATGGCACCCCCCCGGAACAGGGGCCCGTCCGGGCTGCGGGATCGCCCATCCTCCCCCAGCACCCGACCAGCCCGGATATGTCTCCACCTCACCTGCGTAATGAGCTGGGAGGGCCGGGAGAGCAACTTCATGTTGAGTTCCTGCTGTCTGGGCGCTAGGGGTGGGAAGTTCGGTTCCCCTGGTATCCGATACTGCTGGTATTTTGCTGTACCGGCAGTATCAGATTAATCCAGTTATTGGGGGCACTGGTACCAGTTCCCTCATGCTGGATTTGTTTACATCTGTCTCTTATACACATCTAGATGTGTATAAGAGACAGCCGCCACCCAGAGATCGCCTACCTTTTGCGCTCTGGGTGGCGGTGGCGGCGGCAGCTGCATGGCAGTCCGGCAGGTTCAGCGCTGGCTGGCTTCAGCGCTTGACTAGGCCTTCCGGGGAACTTCCGGGTTTCTCCAGAAGGCCTAGTCAAGCGCTGAAGCCAGCCAGCGCTGAACCCGCCGGACCGTCGTGCAGCCGCCACCACCCGGAGCGCAAAAGGTAGGCAACCCTCTAGGGGCCTCCCCACCGGGGTAGGGTCCATCTCCATGCCCTCACGCTGCCGCTTCTTATTCGCCGCTGTGGCATTCCTTTTATTTTTCCCCATCGGGGGCTTACTGGCTGGAGGCAATAGGGTCCCGCGAGTTCGCTTCCGCAAGAGCAGGGCCCAGGGCTACTGCCCTAGGTAGCTCCTCTCGATGGACTGGGTGGGTGCCGTTCGTTGCAGCTCCAAACTGCAAGTGGGGCTGGAGCTGTAATCTTCCCTGCTCGAGAGGCCCGCCTTTTGAGCGGGCCCCATGTGACTCCACTGACCTATCACTACCCGCAACCCCGGCCAGGTTCTCTAAAGAAAGTGCTGCGCCGTTTCTTCCCACATCCGGGGCTGGACAGAGCCCCGCAGCGGGAAACACTCCCTGCTGTCCTGCCTCTCCTCTAATCAGGCGCAGCAAGGGGCCTCTCGCCCGCCACCCCTCCCCCTGCCAGGGGGGAGTGGGGGGAGGCAATTCTCTGCTGAAATAGATGCAGCTACTGTCCTCTGATCTCCTGCGCCACTTCCTGGTTGTCCCCAGAAGGTACCTTTAACCCGGAAGCGCTGCTTTCATCCCAATTGCTTTCCTTTCCTCCCCAGCACACTGCCGGCTGCCACGCTCTGCCCCCTTGAGGCTGGGGTGTTCCCCTTCTTGGGGAGGGGGGAGGGTTGTACTTTGGGGAGGGTTGCAATATGAGGGGGGAAATGAGGCACAGAGCCAGAATCATAGGGGTTTGATATGACCCAGCAAGAATATTATTGATAAGCAGTTGTGTGTGTCTCTCTGGAAAGCAATTGCCATCACAAATGCATTTTCTCTAAGCCAGTCTGTGTAACAAGAACCACAGAAGGCTTCATAGGAAACTAGC
Source organism: Sphenodon punctatus (assembly GCA_003113815.1). Taxonomy (NCBI): domain Eukaryota; kingdom Metazoa; phylum Chordata; class Lepidosauria; order Sphenodontia; family Sphenodontidae; genus Sphenodon; species Sphenodon punctatus. The sequence goes on from QEPC01001236.1 coordinate 2,615,861, forward strand.
GAGGATCAATAACAAATGACAACATTAGCAGTGTCTGATTGGCTCTAGTGACATGACCTGAGATTTTGATATACACCAGGAATCTAACAATAATGCTTGCACACACTGGTACAGTGTGACTTCATGTATTTTCAGAGGTATTTAACGAACAAAATTATATGCATGAGGCCTAAGGATTTGTGGTGCTATGTTTGGTGGGGTAGTTCAAAGGTCAGATTGCACCCTGCATTTTTTGGTTAATGTCAGCCACATAAAAGCCCTTTGTTCTCGGCTATATTATGTTGTTGGACTTTATTCAAACAGAATCAAAGCCTATGAGCTCTAGCCCTCTTCACTTTCAGGACAAGACTAAATGAGGTGGTCTCACAATAAAATTGTCCCTCCAGGGCAATTCCAGAAGCCATTTGCAGAGTGACAGTGGAGGAGAGAGGCTGGACTCCCGGCTTTGCTGGGGTCTCTGCTCTGAACTGGAACTGTATCTAGCTAGAGACATGCCCAGTGGTGGCTGGTGGGTTTTGAGGTTGGTGGGTCACCAAGCCTGGCCGGCGAGCATAGGGATGGAGCCTAGACTAGGGGCGGAGCCAGAGCAACGGTAGGCAGCAATTTAATTTAGGCATCTATATTCACCTACTGCATCTGCCAGGTTTAAAATCAGGTAGACAACCTTAAACCTCACATATTTAACACATACAAAACCTCAGGGACTTTGATATCATTTTAATCCTCATGAATAACTGAGCAAAATGATGTAAGAAAAACACAAATCGAAATGAAAACCAGACATAAACCACACATAAGTAGAAGTCACACCTGTGAACAAGTGCAGCGTATCCAGCAATTTCACTTAGGCATCTATATTCACCTACTGCATCTGCCAGGTTTAAAAGCAGGCAGACAACCTTAAACCTCACATATTTAACACATACAATGAAGTGAATGAAGGGGGGGGGGGAAATCACAGCTCTGCAGCTCCCCTCCTCTTTTACTTCTTGTCTGCTATTTCCAGAAATGTTTCACTGACTGAGGGGGGAATTCCCTCTTCTCTCACCCTTTAGTAAAAAATGTTTGTAAAGGTTTAATAAATGTGTTTCCACCGCATAAAAAAACATTGTTGCAGTGGGATCTCCACCTGGTTCTTCAAGAACTCACTAAGCCTCCGTTTGAACCATCGGGAGAAGAAGGCTTGTTCCACTAGACATTAAAAACGGTCTTTCTGATATCAGTTACATCCCTTAGGAGGGTAAGTGAGTTAGCAGCAATCTCTATCAGGGAACCATACCTGCAAATCTTCCCTGACAGAACTGAAATCTCGGCACACCCTTCGTTTATCCCTAAGGTAGCATCCAGATTTCACCTCGCACAAAAGATTGTGCTGCCTATTTTTCTACCTCCTCCTCATGACTCGGAGGAAGTTGCTAGGTTACATACATTAGATGTTAAGAGGGCAGTTTTAATTTATTTAGATAAAACAAAAGACTGTAGACTATCGGACAATCTATTCATCTTCCCTTGCAAATATAAACTTGGCCAGAAGATCTCCTCCTGACCCAAACTGTGTCAAAATGGTTAGTTCACATAAGGTTGGCTTACCAGCAAGCAAGTCGACAACCCCCCCCACCCCACCCCCGAGAATCTGAGGGCTCATTCTATTAGGGGCTTAGCACCATCTACAGCGGCTTTTTCTAATGTATCTGCAACAAATATGTAAAGACGCTACATGGGCTTCCCCCACGACCTTCATAAAACATTATGCCATTCACATAATTTCACAAACGGACATGACTGTTGGACAAGCTGTTCTTAACGCTTCTACTACTAAGTTATATTTTACACTTGAATAACATATACGATCCACTCACATGTGGTTAAAATGTTTTATTTATGTTACATATATAATAAAGAATTGTTGTGTTCATACACTGTGTGTTTCATTCAGAAAATTTCCCACCGCCATAGGATTGGTTTGGTACTCTCCCATTTGTGAGAATGGGAGGAGCCACTCAACGAAGAACAGAAGGTTGCTACCTTGTAAAGAAGGTTCTTCGAGATGGCTCCAAACATTCTCACAAATGCCCACCCTTCCGACCCCACATGAATTTTCTTGCACTTTCAGGGTTGAAATGAGCTGTTGGGCTTAGGCTGGAAGGTACCTTATATAGGGTGGGGGCTTGTGCGTGTGTCACATGGTATTTTTAAAGAGTAAGCTTGATATATACCAGTAAGAGAAGGGTGTGCATGCCCCCTCACTGTGTCCCTGAGCCATGCCTACCCACCTCCAATGTGTCCCTGAGCCATGCCCTCTCACTGTGTCCATTAACCATGCCCACACACCCCAGTGTCCATTAGCCCTCCCCATCCCCCCCAATGTGTCCATTAGCCCTGCCTGCCCACCCCCACCCAATGTGTCCCTGAGCCATGCCCCCTCACTGTGTCCATTAGCCCTCCCCACCTACACCCCAGTGTGCCCCTGAGCCATGCCCCCTCACTGTGCTTTCCTCTAGGCTGTTTCCGATCAGACACCAAAAATCTTGCACTTGTCTCTAAATGTGCTTCTGTAAAGGTAGGTTTTGGCTGCCTCCAAATGCATTTAAAAAACAAGCGGAAGGACTATTAAAAAAGCGCATGGAGTCATTCCCACATCATTATAATATGCGGGGGAAAGGAAAATGCGCTTGTTTGCTGTATGTGGGAATGTGTTCTAAGACACAAGGGAGGGCGAGACAAGGGAGAGGTAAACATTGGTAGACACAAGAGTACATTTCTGAAGTTGAGAAGTTGCAGGCGCATGTGCTTCAGTTAGTTGCAGCGAACTAGATTCTGAGTGACGGGGAAGAGGACGCAGTTTCACTCATGACAAGCTAGGGAAAGCCTGATGGAAGAGGTGAGTTTTCAGGAGGGATTTGAAATTTGGGAGGGAAGGAGCAGAACGCGAACGTATCCAGGGAGGGAATCCCAGGCATGAGAGAGAGCAAGGGAGAAGGGGCAAAGAAGTTAAGAGGAGCAAGGGGGTTGCAAGCAGGCAAGTGTGGGGCAGAGGAGGAGCCAAGCTCCTGAGCAAGAGTGTGGTGGGATACAAGGGCAGAGAGATATGGCGGCGCAAGGTCATGAAAATCCCAGAAGCTGGTGCTGAATGCATTCCCATAGAGGCAGCCAGTGCAGGGCGGAGAGAAGGGGCTGAACATGGTCAAAGCGACGGGCAAGATGGATGATTTTGTCTGCCGAGCGTTGAACGGAATTGAGGGAGGCCAGATCGGATCAGGGGAGGCCAGTAAGGAGGAAGTTACAGTGGTCAAGGCAAGAGAGGACTAAGCATGGACTAGGGTTTTTGAAGTGGCAACAGTAAGGCAGGGCCGGATTTTAGCAGAGCGAAGCGACAAGATTTAGCAACAGCGTGGATCTGAGGCTTAAAGGAGAGGGAGAAGTCAAAGATGAATCCCAGGTTATGCATCTGAGGGACTGGCTCGATGGTGACTCTCTCAATGGAAATTGAGAGGGAAGTAAGCAGGGGAATGTTTTGGGGAAAAGATGAGGCGTTCGGTCTTGGCCATATTAAGCTTGAGTTGGAAGCGAGACATCCAGGCAGGGATGTCAGCAAGACAGTCAGCAATACGAGTCTGGACGGAAGGGGAGAGTGTGGGAGTAGAGAGAGAGTTGTGTGTCATCAGCATGCAGGTGATACTGGAAGCCATGGGTTTCAGTGAGTTTACCCAGAGAAAGTGCATAAACGGAGATGAGAACAGGGCTCAGGACAAAGTCTTGGGGAACTCCCACAGAGAGGGGAAGCGACGTAGAGGAGGTGCCAGCAAGAGAAGTGTTGAAGGTTCGATAGATACGAAGAAAACCAGTAAAGAACAGTGTCCTGGAAACCAAGGGAGCGTAGCGAATCCAGGAGGAGGCCATGGTCGTCAGTGTCAAAGGCAGCAGAAAGATAGAGGACTTTAGACTTTGCTAAGAGAAGGTCATCAGTTATTTTGGCAAAGGCAGTCTCAGTCGAGTGGAGAGGGCGGAAGTCCAATTGGCGGGGGGTGGGGGGTGGAATCTGAAGAGAGGAAACCCAGACGGCACATACAGACAGCCCGCTCCAGGAGCTTGGAAGCTAAGGGTAGGAGCAAAATGGGGTGGTAGCTGGAAGGGTCAGAGGGGTCAAGAGTAGTCTTCTTAAGGATAGGGGAGACAGTGACATGTTTGAACGCCAATGGAAAGGACCAGTAGAGAGGGAGAGATTGATCATGTGCAGCAGAGAAGATGCAGCAGTGGGGGTAATTGCCATTAGGAGGTGAGAGGGGATGGGGTCAAGGGGTCAAGTGGAGGGGTTGGATGAAGAGAGAAGGGATGTGACCTCATCAAGAGAAGCTGGGGAGAAGGAGAAGAGAGGCAGGAGGGGGAACATCAAGGAATGAGGTGTGGAGGGAGAGGGTTGAGAAGCAATAGCAAGGCCAAGTTTATCAATGTTGTTGAAGGAGAGATCCTGTGCAGAAAGTGAAGAAGGGGAGGACAGGAAGACTTCAGGATGGGAGCAAATGTTGAGAAGAGATAGCGGGGGTTGCGGGAGTGGAAATGCGAGAGTGGGGGTTGCGGGTTAGCCTTTTAACCCAGGCCCTGACCCTGCATAGTAACCCTCGCATAATACTCTGCTGTCATAAACCAAAAAGTCAGGCTTCTGATTTAAATATAGACAAATATAAAATAAAGACAAAGTAAGAGAAACTGCACCTTCGATAAGGGATGGGGAGGAACTTACTACACATGTGTGCAAGGGGGACTCTACTGGGATTGCAGTTGCGATTGCCATCTTTGCAGGGTGGGAGATTACCGCCTGAAGTGGAAGAGAACAGAGTTTGGGGAATTAAATAATCCAACAGGAAAACTAGGAGGCTGCTTCATTCCCTTTTGCAAGACTATGATCCCCTCGATTAGAAAATCAACTTAAACCAGCTAAAGTGTGTCTGTGGGACTGCAGCACAAGCCATGTGGTAAATCAAAAGTGCAAATTGCTCCTGTCAGTTGACCCCAAGAAACTCCCTGGGACGGCACAGCAGGTACAATCAGTGAGCTATTAGCCAATCAAGTGGAAATGTTACCTTGTAAATTCAGCCAAAAATGCTCTGAGGGGGAGGATTTCCGATTCTTCTCTCTCTATCTTAGTGGTTGTATGACTAACAGTGGGTTAAGTATTGATTTTGACTTTCCCAACTGACTTCCCACAGCCTGATAGTAGGTTTTATGATGGGGATTGGGAGGATAACAAATTAATTAACAAAGTGCCAATGACAAAGTGTATGCTGAGACACTCTCAGGCTAGAAGTGATATAGCTCTAAAATAAAGTTTCCTTACAGTACTAAGATTTTAAAATAAACACCTATGTCAGAAGTTACCAACTTATTAAATAGGTGGTTGAATATGATCCCAGCTGATATTTGATATACTTGTTGCTGGCAGTGCCAGCTTCAGGATTTGCAGGGCCCAGGGAGAAGATAAAATGTTGGGGGCCTGGTGGTCCCTCCCCCTTGGGGGCAACCTCTGCGGTGCCCTGAAGGTGGTCATGTTTGGGGCCCCACTGAGAGGGAGTGGTGCCCTCACAACCTGTCCTGGTGAAAACCAGAGGCCACTGTGGGGCCTTCAGAAAGGCCAGCCCAGGTGAATCTCAAAATGGGGTCAAGCAAACAAAAAACACTGGCTTGTTTGCTTATTTATTTATTTTTTAAAAAATGAAAGAACAAGGACATCAGACTAGTTAATTTTGCTTGGTGATCATTTCTTAGTTAATTTCACTTTGACATTTCACTCCGGTCTGGGCTACAAACTCAGAAGAACATCATTTATTTGTTTTATTAAAAATCAAACAAACCCCAAAACCTATTTATTGTGGAATTAAAAACCCAATTCATGGTGACATCCTGAGGTTTGGAAATCCACATGAGCAGCCTGATAAAATTGCCAGGAAATGTACAGCTCGACCTGTTTAGAAAATAATAAAGAGGAAACTTAATTTAAAAATCCCACATAGCTAAAGTAGTTGCGATCAATAATCACTAGTGATAATGTATTATCCATCTATTACAGAGGGATTAAATTCTCATAAATTGCAAGCTAATAATACCACACTGTAATTAAGGATCCACAATTGTTTTCTGTGTCTGTATACAAACTTGTTGACCAGAGAAATTCTTTAAAGCCAGTCACCATGCATTAAATTTGAAATTGTTAGTGATTTGCTTAATTCTAGAGCTGAAGCGGGTACTAAATAAATAAAATAATAATAATAATAGGTAAGCCCATAGAATCAGCACTACACGATCCAAAAATAGTAGTTCAAGTAATAACCAATATTATGTGCTTGCACTCTGTTGGGTATAAAGCCCTTTTCACATGAGACGCCCTCACCCATCTCCATGCAGTTTCCATGATTTCAGACGTTACGTTTACGGCATTCACCACAGTCAACCGCAGTCAAATGTGGATGGTGATGAAAGAGCCGTGCACGTCTGTTGGCCCGCATCCAGATGTTCACCACAGTCAAACGTGGCCCGGGGTGAACCTAACCACGTTTCGTGAGGTCGGGGCGGGAGGAGGTCCAGAAGTGTGGTGAATGCCCACCATGGTAGGGGTGAATGAAAAGTAACTTCTGAAGGGAAACCCCCGGCCGCGGTGGAAGGAAATGAACACGGGACATGGTGACAGCACACAGCGTCATTGCCAGGCAACCAACAACAAGCGGCACATGGAGGGATATTTAAAGGGCAGGCAGCAGTAGGGGAACGTGTGCTCGCTACCGCCCCTGACCACGCACCTGTGCAGCATATATGTACGCCTACACACACACGCACACACACCCCGGGCCACTGCGTGTGCACCGGTGGCCGCACAGCCTATGTCGGAAGGGCTAGCTCAGCCTCCTGCATGAGGGGTCTGCCGGTGCCGAGGGAGTAGGGGGTACACCGGGGTGCTGCTGTGCTCCCCCGGTAGCGGCTGTGGTGCCGCATTGGGGGTACCCTGTCCTGCCCTCCCGCCCAGGGCTTCGGCCCCCGGGCCACTGTGTCTCCCTGTGCATGCTCTTGCTAATGTTCCTATCCATCCAGCAGGTGTGTATGCGTGGGGCTGTCCAGCCTTGAATGCCGGCAGCTGTACGCTGCCCACTCCCTTTGCCTCCCTCCACAGCAGCCCCATTGTTCCCATCCTGCCGTTATCTGTCGGTCTTGGCAGCCTGTCTGCCTGTGCAGGCCCCCCCCCGCCCCGCATCCCATGCTGCCCCCACGGCCGCTGCGGCTCAGACCCTCCAGGAGCTGTACCATGGCAGCTGCATCTCAGCCCAAGGTCCCGCTCGGTGGCTCTGTGGGCTCTGTCCGTGCCTGGACCGCCTGCGAGAGCATGGCCCTTTGCGACCTGTGGCGTTCGTCCATTGTTCAGCGCTGCCTGCGCTCCTTGCCCACCCGGCCGGATGCCTATCGTTGCCTGAGCTTTGGTATGCTGCACTTTGGCTATGTCGCGACCGCTGGCGACTGCAGCGTGCACTGTGAGGAGCTGGGGCTTGCCCCCCTTCCCTGAGGGTCGCTTACCGTCAACTCTGGGGGGCCTTGCGGTGTGGAGCCCTGCCGAGACAGCCTCCTCCCTGTATGTGTGTGCCTTCCCGGGATATGCAACCTACGTGAGTGAGGGTGGCCCTGCTGTGACCGTGTCCTACTTCACCAGCGTGCAGGGTGCGCGTGGGTATCCACGCTCCCGCGGGGCTGCCTACTACCATCTGCTGGAGCTGTCCCATCTGCCCTAGCCCCCTGCGGCTGATTATGGCATGCCCCCCCCCCATGGACCTGAGCTGGCAGCCCTGTCTGAGGTGTGCGGCCACTCTGATGTGCAACTCGGGATGAGTTGTGCGGCTCTCTTCGAGGCCTTCTACCTGATCTGCTTCCACATAGCCGCCCGTGGTTTCTGCCGGTGTCTGTGGCAATGGCCCCGATATGTGCACCTGCTGTTGTTACCGTCCCCTCCATCTGGCATCTGGGTGCCTTCTCAGTGCCTTCCTTCCACCTGTGGCCTGGGTGCTATCACCACCGCCTTCTGCCGACTTGGAACTGCTGGACCCCCTGTGACCCACCTCCGCCTGCCTGTCGCCCTCTCACCTGGGACCTGCGGGTGCTGGCCCGAAACCCTCTGGGTGGCCTCCTCCTGACATGTCGCCGATGGACCTCTATCTTCGTGAGCTGCCTCCCCCACCCTTGCACCCTGCTCTCCTGCACCTGGCCTGGTGGCCCATGTTCCTTGGGGCTGGGGCCACTCCCTCGCCTTGGTGGCCCTTGACCTTGGGGTGTGTCTAAGTGGCTCCCTTGCCCTTCCTCCCCCATGCGGGCGGGTGGGGGGTGGGTGTCCGTGCCCTTGTCCGGTGCTTTTCCTCCTGACTCATGTTCCGTGGCAGGACGTTGTGCTGGGTCCCCCCCTCCCAAACTGGGCCCCGCGCCCCCTTGCTGCTGCCTCTTCTCCCGCACCGTTTATCCTCACGCTCCCGAGCTATATGCCTCTCTGCCAGGCCGTTGCCGCTTGTGCCCTCAATAAATGCCTGTTGTGCTTCACTGTGCCTTGTGTTGCCTCCTGTCTCCTTGGGCTGCTGGGTCCAGGGTCCCCCTTGGTCGCTGGGCTCCTGCCCCCTCCCCCTCCTGCTGGGCTGGCTGTGCCGGCCCCTCTCACCACCCCACCTCCTGTGCTTCCCACCGGCCGTGGGGCTCCCTGTCCCCCCCTGGTGTGTGCCTCCCTCTGTCCCCCTGCTTCGCTCCCCTGTGTTGTGCAGGTGTGCTGCTTCATGTGGGTGTGTGCGCTTCTCATTTTGAAGTGCGCGCACCTTCCTTGCTGCCGCTGTTTGCGAATGCTGCTCGTGCTGCAGCTCCCTCCACCCCCTCCCTTCGTGTTTCCCTTCCCTGGATGGGGCCCTCCGCTGTCTTTGGCTTCGTTTGCCCACAGGCGGCCATGTTTGCATCCGTGCAAGCCCAGTGCCTTGTGGGGCTCCCACCGCGGTTCTCGCCACCATGTCACGTTTGTAGGGTTCCCCCGGCCCGTGTTCACTTCGGTTGGCCCCGGGCGGTGGTGCCGCCCCTGTCACGTCTGTTGGGGCCGCGCGGCTCACCACGGCCCGCAGTGACTCAATTGACACCGGGGTGGGATTCACTGTGGTGAATCTCACCGTGTCACGTCTGAAATCACCCACTGCGTGGAGATGGGTAGAGGTGCCCATGGGAATGCCATGGTGAATGGGTGGGGGTGCGTGCGCGATCCCGCACTACACCCATCTCCACCGATCACCACACACGGAGCAATGGGCTCCAATGCCGGTTACTCCGTGGGTGGAGATAGGTGGTGATGGGTGTGCGCCCGTGGCAACAAGTGCACACCCATCCTCCCACCCAACGCAGCCCATTTGAAAAGGGCCTACGTTTGGGTTACTGTGTTTCATTTTTTTGTTTGATTATCGTTTCAGCAATATTTGCGCTATTTATTGTTCACACGCCATTACACGAAATGATGCAACCAAAATACTGAAATGATCAAAATAACTGAACCAAAAAGCCAAACATCTGAAAAAAAAATACCCTAAACAAATTGGATATGTGAGTACCGGTTTCAGTTGTGGATAGTGGGTAGTTAAAGGGTAATCGAAAATGTGAATGATATCCACACATAACGCCAGTATCTACTTCAGAACTACTTAAGTCTATGGTACTTATCCTGAAATTAATTTTTTTCAACAGGGTCAGTGCAAGACCTGTATTAATATTATTATTCATTGTACTGTATTGTAGTTTGCACTGTACAATCAGAAGTAGAGGGGCTTCACAATCTAGGACAGACAAGAGAGGGGGAGCATAGAGAGAGAGAGAAATTGAAATGTTGCAGGCAGACGTGCATAGCTTAGGCCCTTTTCACACGGGCCACGGTGGGTGGGCTGAATGAAAGGACAGAATCTCTTCATGCACATAGTATTATGGCAGACATAGGCCCTTTTCACACGATACACACCCACTCAGCTCTGCTGCATGGGCATGAGTGGGTGCCAACCGACCACCACAGCAACTCAGCGGGGATGTGTGGGTGCTACCATGACCCACACACCTCCATCCACCACCCCTGTGCAGAGCAACCGGGAAAAACGGAGGCTGCTGCGTGTGGTGTTGCATGGGGGATGGGTGTGCACCTGTATACACCACCAGCTCACACCGCCCCCACACCCCGTATAAAAAGGGCCATAAGAAGCATGCAGATCTGTGTTGACTGTGCATCAGTGGCCCTTTTAAAATGAGACACACCCATGCGTGCCCACAGTGTGTATGTCCAGGTGCCTCCCTTTTCAATGCCGCGGCGGGTGGGGAGGCATGTGTGCACACTCCCACGTAACACACACCTCCCCCCACACGGAGCAATTGGCCAAAACAGTGATTGCTCGATGCATGGGGGATGGGTGTGCGCCCCACACTGCCACGCACACTGACCGCCACTGCGGCCCGTTTACAAAGGGCCAGTGTATCTTGCCCAGAAAGCAAATACGTACAAGATATGCAGCCACATATGAAACAAATGCAGTTTTTGATTCAAACCGTTCTGCAAAGAATACAGGTTTAGGGCAAATGGCCAGCTCTGTTTGATGCCACACGTATCTTCTGTTTGCAATGTAATATGCATAACAAAAGGGACTCTGCTTACCTGAATAGCAATCTGTTGCATTAATAGTTCAATCACTCAACAAACGAGAGATGTTGTTCTCCAGTATGTCATCCTGCCCTTGCTTTATTTATTTACCATAAATATTAAATCTTTGCTGCTGCCGTTGCCATTCCTGGCAGAAGGCTTAGGCATGAAAGGTGTCCTTGCTTGGACGGCGTCTAGATGTTTGGAGCCCAATGCTGTTCATTTAAAAAGCTGAGTATAACATCAGGCCATAGATGTTGCGAATTCCCCAGATTTGGCCGTGTGATTCCAGGGGTTTCTTAATATCTAAAATCATGAGTCTGGGGATAGTTCCCCCCCCCCCCACTCAACTGAATCAAGGATGAGGGGTTGTTTGTCCTGCTCCTGCTGGAGGAAGGAGCAACAGGCTGGAAAAGGCTGCACTCAAGTGTGCAGGGAGGCTTGCTGCAGACCCTGCTGTTGCCACGCAACCCAAGGTCTGTAACGCGAAGCAGATCTCGCGATGCGGAATCTGGCTGTTTGGGCTGCAAGGAACCCGCTTCCACGCCATAGTCCAGGTGCGGCATGAACTGGGAGACAGCAGTCTCCAACCCACCCTCCTCTTGGGGCACTGTGGGCTTTCTAGCTGGTTGTCATGTTGGGCCGGGAAGGAATTTTAACAGGAGTATCTGATTGGCTTTGAGTCCCCCTGATTTTTTCACCTTCCCCCACAGTGTGTTATGAAGCTATTTGCTTTAGTTGGGCATTGCCCAGGTGGTTTTTGTTAAATTTTATTGTCATCCTCTTACGGGGTCCAGTTAGCATTCAAGTTAGTTAATTGAGGTAGTAGATTGTTAAGAAGTCATCTCCTTAAGAGATGGGGAAAGGTAACCCTGTGCAAGGGCTGGGTGTGGCCAGCATAGGGAGCACGTCCAAGGAGGTGGGGTCCTCAATCCACCAAAGGGCTAATATGGCCCCAGACCCGTTACCTCCTTCTTACATGTTAGGTCCCCAGTTGGGGACACCACCACCTCTCCCACCCAGAAGCTTATGCTCTTGGTTGGGGGCGGGGGGTGTTAGCTTATTGTTCAGAAGGGCTGGGAACCAGAGGTGACTCAGGCAGCCTTAAGGTTATTAATGTTATTGGGTGTCTTTAGACATAACGCTGTTCAGTGTTCTGTAACACAATGTCCTACCGTCACAGTGTTTAGACTTGCCATCAACAGTGAGTGTCTTTAGACAGAACAAAGATCGGGTGTCAAAGCACGTTTGGCCATTATGTTTAAGCACCATAACAATCCCAGCACTAATTTGACCACCCATTGAACACACGAAGTGAACACCATTGCAACACAAGGACAATTTGCGTGTTCCTGTTGAACACGTAACCAACATTGTGTCTAATGATATTGCGTGGCATATTAGCAGGCACAGCATGGAGAACAAGGCAGTAAGTAGTACTGCGTGCTGAGATCAGGTGGCGAATAAAACACCTATCTGCCCCAAGATGGGCTCTGTGTCTAAATAGCACCATGATCCCTGTTCACACCGGCTCTTTTCCTGTCATCCGGCTCCTCTCTGCTGCCGCGTCTTCCCTCGCCACTCTCTCTGTCGCCACCGCCGCTGCAGAAGTGAATGCGGCCTAAGAGTTGGAAGCCTCCCAAGATCTGTGAAACTAAACTATTTTACTACAGGAAGGGCAATATCAGGATATGTTTCTTTGCAATGGCCTGCCAATGTGTCAACACCCCCAACACCCCCCCCGGAACACAAACAAAAAACACAACAGCATAAGGATTATTGTTCATTACTCACATATAACCCAGTAATGTGACTGGTACTGAACAGTTGTGTGTGAATAGAAATCATTCCCTGCCCCAACAGGCTTACAATCCAGGCCAATGATCTTTTAGATGTTTCTCTCTGTGTGCATGCAATGGTGATAATTTAGCCATGCAAATTTTTTCAGATTGAAACCCTGAATCCAAACTTTAAATCTGAATAATTTCTTTCTTTTTCTATTTAACCTGGTACATTTGTTACTATATCAAAAATAAATCCACATAGAAAAGAGCACACGACCTCTGGGTCAGAGGCAAAATTTTTGTTTTCGTTCCTGCCTGCCCTCAACCCCCTTCAATTAAAACTGATTTCTCGAAGGATCACATTAAGTTGGAGGAGCTGAGTGCTGAGGATCATCAGTGATCAACATGGTAATAAGTCTGTTTCTTTAGCATTAATTGACACCATATTTTACAGAGTCCCACTTGAAGAAGCCAATAAAGACATACTGGCAGGTACTCTGAAACAATTCTTCTAAATCCAGCCTATACCCTGGGAATTGAGATTGGACACAGCATTTCTGCATGTAAAATGGAACACAAGGAGACTGCACACAGGTATGTAAACTTTCTATAGACAGACTGATTCCCCCCTCGAACACCATGCACTCCAGTCCCTCCACAGAGGTTTTCTCCCTTTTGGGGGCTCATGCACATCTGTATTTCAGCCTTGCCTTTCCAGCACACCAAAGCTGTTTTTACATGGACAGCCCCACCCACCGCTGGGTATTCTGGTGGGTGTGTGATGGGTGTCCATGTAAATGGGCTGGTGGTGGGTGGGAGCATGGGTGTACACTGGGTGTCTGCCCATGTAAACACCACGGGCAGTGGGTGTTTGTGCAGGTGTGCTCCTGGGTGCGGCCTTCACCTATCTACACCCACGGGGCCATCCGGAAAACTGGAGGAGGCCCCATGGGTGGAGATGGGTGTAGGTCGGTGTGGGTCCGTGTAAAAGGACACCCACCCACCTCCACCCACTGCGTGAGAACGCCCATCCCCCCCACCCACCCCTGTCTGTGTAAAAACGGCCCAAGACTCGCATGGCAATATCCACCACATAGTCATGCACTTAAACTCACTGGCTGTTTTCAGCAGGATGGGTGGACCCGCTTCACCCTGAGTGGCCCATCCATCTGGCAGGGCATCAGACGTTGAAGCAGAGCAGGCAAAGCCCCACCAGCAGCGCTCCGGAATATTCTGGAACACCAGCAGCGGACCAGGCCGGCCAAGTCCATGGCACCAGGCTAAAGCGGTGTGGCTCTCCATCTGATGCACAGGCCCATGCTACAGCTCCACTTCCAGCCAGCCGTTGCCCCGGGCAACATTATAGCGTTGTGGACACCAATTTAGAGCTTCAAGCAATCACCCGCAACTCAATGGTGGGTGTGTGGGGCATCGCGCAGGCGGATCACGGGGCAGGGAACACACCAGGTCCATCTGAACCCAACCCAGGCCCAACATGTGCAGACACAGGGGTGCACCCCTGGAGCAGCTCTGGGGTAGGCTCCTCCACATCCATATGAAAACATCCACCGTCACACTCCAAACCCTTCTTATGCATATAACCGAAGACAAACCAAAGTGGGTATTAGCTGGATTATTAAAAATTAACCAATCCACCTATAATACTAAACAAATATTATTTGATTTAATATTCCCTCTAACACCTGTAGTGCGGCTTTGAAGGTCCATGGTTCACTGCACTGAACAACTATAATTAACAACATTTTCCAGGCACATTGGCAACTTGCTGAGGCATACCAGTGCCCTGGCAGAGTGCTTGGGACCCACTGTTCTACAGCTGCACGGAAACCAAACAAAGCCAGTGGGGCTCTGTTCTGCCATATGGTTCTAGTGCCACAGTTTTAATTCAGGACTGGGCCCACTATCCTGGGATAGCTTTTGGATTTTTTTTCTCCTGTTCCTTGTTTTTATTTGTTCTAATTAACTATGGCTCTAATTATGTATTTTAATTTATTTATATATTTGTAATTTAATTGTTGTTCAGTGTCCTGATTGCTCTGACAGGGGGGCACTTTATAAATAAAATAAGTAATAAATAATATTTACCAATATCTGCCAATTATAAACATGTACACATGTATATGTGCATAATAATATGCAATGATCACCTTTAATCGGTACTGGAATAAGCCACAGGCAGGGACCACGTCTAATTCTATGTTCTGTACAGCACTAGGCCACACGACTGGCGCTATATAAATGTTTATAATAATAATAATAATAATACATTTTAAAGGGCTTTATAATACACAGCTCTTAGTAAAAGAAGAAGAAGAAAAAAGCTTCGTTCATTGTTCCTTGAAGCTTACAATTTCTGGAGCATTTCACATGTTCCAAGTTGCTGGGCGGTAAAAGCTATCACAAGTCTGTACATATGCCTTCTTAGCATCAACTATATTCATCCCACTGTAGAACAAAGAACTTGCTATGAGTGTGTATGGGTGCAGGTATGTGTGTGTGTGTGTGTGATAGAGAGAGAGAGAGAGAAAACGTAAGGATGGAATGGTAAAATCATCTCCACCTGATAAAAGCTTGGATCTCCACTTAGCATTAGCATCTCCAGCTGCTAAAGGCCTGCTACAGTTTAGCATCTCCAGCTGCTAAAGCTTGGATCCTCTGCATATTTTTGATCATATGCATACAAAGGAGCTCCAAATTCCGAGAGCATGATCGAATCTGTTAAGAGTGCCCCTGCATGGGTTAACAAACCACCTATCAAACTTGTGGAAACTAAGTGGATTTGAAAAGTTCTAAAGTTCAAATGTAATACCATCAGCAAAGTGTTAAATAATGGAAAAGAAATCCTGTACATGGCTCCTCATGAGAGGATGCGCCAGTCAAAACCTGCACCAGCGCTGACGGCAGATACCACAAGGCAGGGAGCATAATTTCTACGAGGGTGTCAGAAAATGCATTACTACTAAGTGGCGCGGCTCCAAATGAAATCTGTATGGGTCAGCTGCAGGTTAAGCTAACAAAACAATGAAAAATTAAAATCGAACAATCATAAAGCCCCAAGAGCACTCAAGAGAAGGAATGATGGGTGGTTTCTCATGCAGATGAACGTATCAATCCCAGCCCTCTCCCTGGAGCTAGCCTTTCAAACCGTGAAGTAAAATGTAACCTCCTTTGCCGAGTGAGAGTGAGACGCTCCCCCTTGGTGGATTCTGTCACACTGGCGGACTTCAAAATTGTCAGCGATCCTGAAGTTCACTTGGGAGGGATATCTCACTTTATGGGTGGAAGGGTGTGGGGCAGAGGAGATGGGGGTATTCACTTCCCAAAGTTTATCTGAATTTTGGGGGAGACTCCAGCACAAGGTATATTTTCTCCCCACCCATTTACTTAATTCTCCTTCTCCAAACATACTATTTCCCTCCAGGGGTGTAGGTAGGTGTGAACGGGTGCAATGCAGAAGAGGGAATGGGCTCCCTGCTGGTGCACTCCCCTCAGCCCCCATGTGCATATGCACTCTACATGTGTGTGGGGCCCCTGGTGCCTCCTACCTGATTTACTGCAGTGGGGAAAGGATCCCGGTTTCCTCTGAAGGGAATGGTCTGGTAGGTCCATTTCTCTGCCCCTTCCAGAGCCCTGGCCTCTTTTAATGGGACAAAGTAAAACCTTCACATAGCCTTCCCCATGGCTTTAAGTACTCTCAAATTTAAAAAGCGCTCTTGGGGCTCTGACAGTTTATGCCTCTGGACTGTATGTGTCTGTGAGGTTGGTACTGTACTACCAACTAGAACGGGGAGTGAGACTGCTGTACTCTGAGGAGATGTACTCAAAAAGAGAGGCTAGAGAGACAGCAGACACCTGGCCTGGTCTTTGAAGAGAGAACGTTCCATCAAAAAGAGGAAGCAAGATGCTGTACTATCTAAGAGACTGCCTTCCCCTTATATCCCATTGTGTTCCCTCAGATCAGCCAGGAGTGCCCTCTTGGATGTACCAACATTGCAGCAGGTCTGGACAACGCAGGCATGCAGAGAGGCATTCTCATTAGTTGCCCCACAGCTTTGGAACGGGTACTCTTGGTTTTACTGGATTTTTATATTATTATTATTTTTTATTGTAAGCCGCCCAGAGTCTACAGGAAAGGGCGGGATATAAATGTAAATAAATAAATAAATAAATAATCACAGATGGTGGATGGGAAATAATTCCAGTTATTCATCAAGCCTGAAATTATCAGCTTCTGCTAATGCCACTCAACTTCCTAAAACATATTTAGGATTGAAGAACTACAGAACACACTGGACTGACCACATATACACTAATTAATATAATGGCTAAATCAACACACTTATGCTTTGGCCTGCGATATATGGCATATACAGACCAGACCTACGGGGGTATCTGACTGTGTGCTTGTTTCGTACATGGAAAGTTTTGGTTCTGCACATATTCATGTGAGAATGACAGTATATAGTAAAAGAAGGGACACATTGATGGCGATTTGGGGGGGCTTCTCCCCTTACTAGCAACTGACACTAGACAAAGCTTTAGTATAATTTAGTCCCTTTAAGAATTTCACAAATCATGTTTTATTTTGCAATAAGCACACTACAGTTTTTCTTTTAATGAAAAGATGCTATTCCAAGTGAAAATAATACATCATTTAGGTGCTGGGTAGAAAAATTTTACTCAGATAGTCTGTATGGCCACTGACTTCAATGAATTTAAACCATGGGCAAATTGATCTCCTTTCTTTGTCCCAATAAAAATTGAAAATGATTTTTTATTTTTGATAATTAATACATCAACCCATCAAACACAAATTAAGCATTCTCCTGAAATATTTGGAAGCCCAAAGGGAAACACATTTTGGCAGAACATGCAAGGACGCAAAATTAATTACAAATGAAAAACAAAACTGAGCAATCAAGGGTCTGATCCTTCCCACACTGAAAGACAACGGGTTACAGATGTCAAAGGAACAAGTGGATCACATATTTTTTAACTCCTTTCTCTATCAGATGGAAGGAGTAAACTAGCTGCATGACTGGTACCAAGCCAACTGAACTTTTATAATTCCTTCAGTTTTAATATTCCAAGCTACATTACCGATAACAATATGAATTTAAATAAGTTTAAATAAGATTTATTCCTTTTTCTTTAAACAGCAAATTAAAAGTCTTGTAAGTTAAAGGAACTTTTTCATTATTTTGTAGTGGTATAAGGGAGGTATTTACACGCTCTCTCTCTCTCTCTCACACACACACACACACGCACACACACACACACACAGAGTTTTTAGATAAGATGCTACCCCACATGACTACCCAGGAACCACAGAGACCACTGCCCATCTGAAGGTGGAGCGGGGGGATGCGCGCCCCCATGAGGCACGTAACACCCACTCATGGCCATGCACAGAGTACTGCTGGGAAATTCTGAGTGCTCCGTGCGGGGCAAGCCAAATAGCTCTGTGGTAATGGACGGCCACAGAGCCCCTGCCCATATGAACTGGGACAGCCAGCCACACCAGCAGGCGAGTCTGCTGCTCCTAGGCACTGTGGGCAGGGGACACGCCCTTTGCAAGTTACAAGAACTGGACAGGAGCGCTGGGGAGCCCGGGTTCCCCAGCACTCATGCCGGGGACATATCAATTGCAGGAGCCAGCCCAGTGTCCCTGCCCCATGGTCCATGGCAGACAGAGTGCGTGGTGGCTTGCCTTCGTGGCTATGGTAGCCATGCTGGAAGCCGCCTGTTTGAATCCCTCCCCACCTACTCCACCTGAGTGGGTGCTTCAGTCACAGGACAACCCCCCCCCCCAATCACCTTGTTTGTTTAAAAAGAGCCACACACACAATTCTGGGTTAACTTTAAAGATTTCCATAATAGGATCATCATTTTGGATCCCGTCTCTGTTCGCCTCCTGGTGGCCCTAAGTGACGAATTCTTGCTATGGTCCTTTCAGACGGGTGTGGGTGGGTGGGGGATGGGTGAGCACTGCAGTGGGTGGGTGCTGCATGGGCGGCCCGTCACACTGATGCCCACCCACCTCCACCCATCTTCAAGCACAGATGCACCTCCATTGTCTCCAATGCCTCCGTGCGTGGGGGATCAGTGGAGGTGGATGGAGCACGGAAGCGCCCCCCCCGCCCCCACCGGCTGCAGCAGTCAGATGGACGTCCGCCCCGCCCATGCAGTCGCACACGGGGGGGGGGGGGGGGAGACGTCCATGTAAAAAGGGCCTATGTCTCTTTCTGCTTGTCACTGAAATTACTCAAACACTTCTCAAACAGCATGCTGTCAGTTAACAAGCAAACAAACAAAAGTCTGGTATAAAATGCTTTTCCAAGGGGTGCTAGCGGAAGGGCAGTCTTGCTCAACAAATTTGTATGAGTCCGTTCATACGGCTCATTGGATTTCAGAATTTTGATTAAAAAAATTAAAGAAGCAATCTCTGAATTCCTAGTCCAGCGAACACATAACTCTTTTGCTAAGCAGCTCTGCTAATTAAAACTTGCAGATAGCTGCGGTCCTTCTGTTCTTAAAAAACCAGACGATTAAATATATCTACATGTGAGGAATGAATGCCCCTGGAGAAGCTGTTGCAATCTATCATGTCAATGTGGATGCACTTCTTTAAGATTTTTTTTCTTTTTGTTTTACCATTAACTAAAAAGGAAATTAACAGGCACAAAAATAAGTCCCTGTAGTCAAGCTTCCGCACTAACCAACACAAGCTTTATTCACACATCTATTTTTAATTCAATATAATTTAGGGGCTGCCACTGTAAGATATCTATTATTAGTCACTACAATAGCAATTATACTCATCGGTGCATTTAATATTACAACGGCAAACGGGTCTCCATCCAATTAAACAAAACAAATAAAACAATAATTAATAATGCTAGGAATGATCTATTCTTTTTCTTTCCTAAAGAATATCAACATAATTTATTAGGCTATTAATTATTTTTTTAAAACAAGGAAGTCAGCAGATACCTAACTATTTGAGAAGTGGTTTTTAGAAGAAGCCACTGATTTTAATGAAATACTGTAGAGCAGGGAAGGATCTCAGCCAAGTACAAAAAAGAGAGGTGTCTCCACACTGCTGACACACAGTTTTCCACACCCTGACCCAAGACACAATAGCCTGCCATTGTGACTATCAGACATCATTTGTTACCCTGACACCTCTCATTTCAAATCATCTTTTCTCCTCCTGCAGTTTTCTTTCCTTTAATTTGTTAATGTCACAATCTTCTCTTACATGTCAAATGTTTTATCATGTAACGTTTGTATATGTAGGATAGTACTACCTGGCCATGCTGGTCTAATTTCTGCTGACGGCAATGGGGAATTTGCCTGGACACCTCATGTCTTAACACCAATGTCTATTCACTGGATCCTTGAAGGTATTTGAAATCCTAGTGTACCTCAAGTGAGATTATCATGCTGTCAAACTCTCCTGTTGTTTGCAAAGCGTGACATAAAAATGCACATCGTTTTTAACCATTTTCTTAAAAATTTACAAATGCTTTTAAAAGAAGAACAGGCAGAAAAATCGCTCTGGGTCTCAAATCTCAAAAGAATCAAATGTGAAAACTCAAGTCACTAGAAAACACACAGAACAGTTAGACCTAATTGTTCTTTGACTATTATCTTTGTTTTAATAAGGAGAAGATGATCTTTTTTCCAGCAAGCCTAGACAAATCCAGACAGTTCCTTCAATTGTAGGAAACATTCAAATTGGAATGGGCTGGAGAAAAACTTGCACTGAATATATAACTTTCAAAAACAAATATATTTTTTTTCAAAAAAATAGTATAGAACTGAAAGTATTAAATAGCCTCCAGTTGATTATTCAGCCTATGTCAAACTGATGCTAAGTTTTTTTCTGAAGAGGAGAAAAAAGGATATGTAATTTTTCAAAAATTAGGATATTTTTATTAATTTCAATTTGTGCGACTTTAAATTCTTGGTGAAGGAATGAGTTCTGGTGGTGTTTTTCTCACTAGCGCCACATTTTGAGTTCCACACAATGCTGCTACGATTATTGACTGTGGTTGTTGCAGAGGACGGTAAATAATAAGAAGCTTTTCTTGAGAACTGTAACACTTCAGTGTTTAATCAGATGCTAAACAAACAAACAAACAAACAAATGCAGATTCCTTTGCAGGCTGCTTTTGGCCCTCACTTGAATAGTGCCACTTTGTAAAGGAACCGTTGAGGAGGAGGGAAGCATTCATTCTGAAATAAACAGTTCATTTTATCCTGAGCAGCATCATTTCACAGGACACTGTATTAATCCAAAGTGTCGCCTGTTCTGAGCTGCATGATGCAAATATAAATTCACCTTTCAATCACTCCTATGGGTTAATGACACTGAGTAATAGCACATTAGCAAAGTGCCATTCCAGGCACCAGTCAGGCATGCCAAACAGATAATCTGACAATCGTTTCAGATTCATTTTCCATGAACAGAAACACTGTTAGGGCTTATTAACTGGCAAATGTGTGCACAGAGCAGTGCAGAGCACAGAGGCTCCATTAAAAGCAGCAATATATCTCATTAATGTAATTTATAAGGGTATTTGGCCTGCTATATTGTTGTAAAAAAAATGTAAAAATATGCTCTTGCTCAATAGCACTGCAGTTTATTTGTACTAATTGTTGCATGTACCTACAGCAGGGGTTGCATAAAAAGATTGGCTCCTACGTGGCTTTAGAATGAAATAATATTTTCATTCAGTCTATTACTGCAGCAATTCAAAAAACAAAAGAAGTTAGTTCCTCACAGGTTCCTCCTCACAATCATTGTGCTTCCCTTAAATACTTCCTTGCTAGGAAATACTGCCGCCTCCGAGCAAGGAAGTACTGCTGCCTTCCTGTGGACTGCAAGACAGCTGGAACATGTCTAATCTGAGCATGAGTGCGCTCTGGGATAGACATGCTGCCACATATGATTTATACATATACACTGGTGCTGAATAGGCTGGGGTTCACTCTACCATCAAACACATCCATGACTCAAGTCTCCCCACTTGCAATTTCTAAGTTTTCCAACTTGGACCCTTTTTATACAAGACGTTCCCCCACATGGACACTCAACATCTACGTGGGGGAGCATCCTGTGTCAATATGGGGCTGCACCTTCCCTTGACCCATGCATCCTTATACCTTACCCACCCCCAATGCATGGAGCAACCAGCAGCAATGCAGGTTGCTTCGGGCATGGGGATATGTGGGGACGCAGGCGGGATCGGTGTGTGCGCCCGTGTGCGCAGACACACACACACACCGCATCACCCCCGCAGCGGCGCGCCCACCGATTGTGATCCATTTTAAAAGGGCCTTGGAGGGTTTTGTTTATTGTTTCAACCATGATGAAGACAACGTTGCAAAAAGATTTAAAGATATTTTTTGGACATTGTTTCTACATACACATTCTTTTGTGTTATATAGACTGTGTTGAATTATATGCTAGTATTAAATTATATGTATTTTATCGATATTTCCTTCTGATTTTTTTTGTGAGGATATTCTCCTTTGTAATGTATTCTCATTTTTGGATTATATTGTATGGACTTATTACAGTAGAATATATTGTGGGTTTGATATTGTTTTATGGAGCCTTGTTTCTAGATTGCTGTGGTAGTTCTTTTGGAGTAAATGCTCCGGGGTGTACCTGATACTGTGTCTCCCCTTGTTTTTTGTTTCCAACTGAGAAAATACCTTAGAAGTTTGCAGCCAGCTCCAGCAACGGACAGACATCAGCTTAACAGTAAAATAATGCTTTACAGAAGAGTTTATGATCAAGTCAGGGACTCATAGTCATTGTATTTTCCCCACTGGCAGCATGGGTCCCTGAATCAAGTTAAAATAAGGTACAAGGTTTTACAGAAAGTTGCTTAATAATTTTTTTTTATTAAGGACGGCTGGCCTGATCACGGACCAGGATCAGGCCAGCCCGGTCAGAACGGATCCCGGTTCAGGTTTCAGCGTGTTGGGCCTGGAGGCCCAGCACGAGAGGGTAATTTCTGACGTGACTAGATCACAATGCACATCTGTTTGAGCCCCACCAGATGTTCACCACAGTGAATTCCTGGTGGGGTTCGAAACTAACCATGGTTCTGAGGATGGTGCCGGCCCCATCTCCAGAACTGTGGTTAGTTTGGCCACGATCCGGGACGGGGCTGGGAATGGTCGCAGGTAACGACTGTTACCCAGCCCTGTCCCGGAATCAGGTCCCAACCACAGGACGGGATCGGGCACAGCAGCCTGATTGGCTGCTGCGCCAGCGCGTCTCCCCATGGGCGGGCGGCCGAGGGAGCGCAGGGGGGGGAGCAACCACACATCGTGCCGCTCCGCCCCACCCCCCTCCAAGATTCCCCACAGTGATCAGGCCGGCACATCTGATGGACGGCCAGTCTGATCACGGAGACGGATCCCGGTTCAGGGTTCAGTGTGGCAGGCCAAAAGGCCCTTCATGTCTGAAATTATCCAGAGACTTAGTTTAAAAATGAAAACTTCACAAATTCATAGTTTTCGTAGTGTTTCAGGCCTGGAGGGACCTTTTTGATCATATTGTCTGATCTCCTATAAACACAGGTCTATAATTGATTCCATTTAAATTAAAGAATGTGGAAGGGGCCTAGACTATAACTACTGATTGTACAGCACCCAGTACATTGCTGGCACTATATAAATAATAATACCTTGTAGAAAAAGCACCTAATCTTAAGGACTCCAAATGACAGTGAGTTCACTGCCCTTCCTGCTAAGGAGATGATATCCCAGCCGTGCCCATTTTAAAATGGCCTGTGAGAGTTGGCAACACTTGCACACTGTGATGATTTCTTTATATAGTGATTATTTGATGTATTTTATTGTTCTGTCTTATAGTGTTTTATTGTATTTAATTTTATTTATAATTGTAAGCCGCCCAGAGCTGCTGGAGGTGTGGGGTAAAAGTATATTAAATAAAATAATAAATAAATAAATAAATAAATATGCTCAACTTTACAACACTTTTAGGAGCTGGAGTTTTAAGACTCAAATCCTGAATGTAATTTATATCCCTCCCTGACCCTTAGGGGAAGGTCAGGATGTAAGTTTAACTAACTAAATAATAAACAGAATGCTCAGCAACCTGTGATAACACAGTGGCCGTTTTTAAACAGGATGTGCTCACGCCGGTCCGCCTATCACCCACCCACCTGGGCACCTATCTGAAGGCAGCGTGGGTGGACGTGCGCTCCCGTGACCCATGCACTGCCCACTCTTGCCCACACATGAAGCATTGGGGGAAAATCTGGGATGCCCCATGCGGGTGCAGGAGTGGGTGGCGCATGGGTAGGGGGCACACACCCATCTCAGCCCATTTAAATCTCGCCCCCCCATACTCACCAGACGTGCATCAGGCCTGACTGCAGACTGTTTGAACTGGGATGGAACCAGAGGCCAAACTGGGCTAGAGTTAGGAATGTGGATGCCAGAGGGCTGTTTTCTGGTATTAGGTAGGCAGTGCAGTCTCCAGCCCTGAGCCCGGCCTGGTTGCCTGGCTGGACTCTGTATAAGTGTATATTTGTGTATGGACCATGGGACTATGTATATGTATATGGATGATCCATGTAAACAGTAATGGGACACTGGGGTAAGCCAATAAAGAGAGACTAAACTGATACCCTGTTGAGTGAGTGACTTGTGGCCAATTCCCAATAGAGACTGAGACTTGGATCAGATTCCCCAAGGAATACAGAGGCCCAGGGTCTGATCCTGCAGGGACCTATGCTCAGGAAACCACACCCTGCATGCTATGAAGCTGTGGGGTTTTGAAATAAAAGATGTGCCTTGGAATAAGGAACGTTGGCAACCTTGCTCCAGAGAGAAAGCTTTGCTTTCAAATTCTCACTTTCCTCTGAGTTGATTGAATGCTGCTGAAGTATCATGGGTTCCATTGTCTGATTCTAATGCCTTGGCTATGCCATATCTGCCAAAATGTGTAGCACTTTTTAAATATAGTTCTGCTTCCATAAACAAAACCAACCAACAAACAAAAACGAATAGTAGTGGGGCTATATTACTGACCCCTGACCAGGACTGCTGGCAGCAATTGTGAAATTCTATGGGAGATTAGGGAGACTACAAAAGCAGGCAGTGCAATAAGAATGGGGGATTTTATCTTTGGACTGTTCATCACTTTGAATGGGAACAGCTAGTCATTTCTTGGGGCTATTTCCTTTTTTGTGCACTCCCTTCATGCCCGGTACTGTTCCACAAAGGCCCTCGGGCGTCCATGAGGAGATTGCAGATGCACTCTATGGCTTTGTTCTCAGGTGTGAGGAAAGTACCTAGTGTTTTGGGATCTGACCTTAAATCTGCAGGTAATATACAGGCTCCTTTGCAAAGTAACAATCTGCCACATGTTGGCACCTCTGTCTTTCTGAGTAAGAAGTGGTGTGCAGATGAAGCATATTTACATTGCCCAAGGAATAGGTCAGAGAACAGACTGTGGGTAAAAACAGACATGACGCTAACTCCACTTTAACATTGCTTATGCATCTTGCAGGGCTGTCTTGTTGCCGTATGCAGCCCTGCAACACGCATAAGAAATGTTAAAGCAATGCTAAAGTTGAGTTAGCGTCATGTCTGTTTTCACCCTGTGTCAGGGAGTCACAATTCTTCCCATAAGAACATACGAAGTGCCATACTGGGTCAGACCAATGGCCCATTGAGCCCAGCATCCTGTCTCCAACAGGGACCATTCTCGGTCACTTTGGAGACGTGTACCCAACAGGTCAGAATGAAGCAATCCATTCCCTGCTGTTCACTCTCAGCTCCTGACAGTCGGGAGATTACATCCCCCAATGGACCTATCTCCCAACCTCTGTGAGAATCAGCTGACTTCTTCCTTGTTCCCAGTATGCTACTTGGACCAAAGAGGTGAAAGAGTGAAGTCAGTGATACTCTCCTTTGATCGATAGGGAGAGCTCTTCTCTCTATTGCAGCTAGAGGCATGGAGTGCAAACAGAAATGAGAGCTCCCGCCATGAGCTTACCCAGGCAGTGGTGGGAGCCATCACTCCCGCCGGAAATCGCCCCAGCCAAATAAATGTGATGGCAGCCGAACCGGGGGCAGAGAGATGTACGGTTGTGTGTCTCCCCAGCCCTGCCTCCGCACTGCACGGAGCGGCCCACCCCCTGGCTGATGGGCAGCCAGTGCTGGCTGCCATGGCGCACAGTCCCTGCCGCCACACCGGACTACAGGAAGTAAAGCGGGCTATCAGACGTGTTAGCCCACTTTACTCTGGGTCTGGCGGCCATTTCCCAGCTGTGCTGGCAGTTAGCCCGGGCTGTGACTTGGGGATTTCCCCGAATCACAGCCCAGGCTAACTGCCAACACTACCCAGGAAACAGCCCGGGCTATCACTTTCAGATGGTCAAAGAGTGGAAATGCGTGCTAGCTATCGTCACATCTGAAAGAAACCCCTAATCGAGTCCGGAGTGTAAGAGCGGGCTGTACTCCCCCACAAGAGGAGCTAAAGTCTGTGACAGTCTAGCTTTCAGTCAATACTATGAGGCTACCGGCCAACCCCCGGCTATGAACTTCTTTACTACCTATTATACCTCACCCTATTCGCTGCTTTTTGAAAGCATGTGGGACTTCCACAAAGGCAGGGGAGTCCTGCAGTAGGATATTGGGTTCAACTTCCTTTTCCACTGGGCCCACCTTGGAAGCGTCCCTTTCAGCGTGCCATACTCATTGCATTGACTACCGGTCGCAACACTGCACCGTCTCTTGCTCTACTGGAATCTTAACAGCCTGCACTGTAGTTGCTTACATGCACTCTGCAGAGTTCTCTTCTTTACAATGCTTTCTAGCAGCTTACGGTCTAAGTGGACAGGCATGCTGGGCTGAAAGGTAAAGTGGCAACTTGATTACACTCCACTGAGCAATGCTAGCAACCCCTGGCCAGTTTCCATTCCACTCCCATCTGTGTTTTGCTAACACTGCGTTGTGGCAACTTTGCCCCAACTCGCTCCTCACAGAGGCATCTGTGCCTCTGTTTCCTCTGAATCAGGCACCAAACTTGGAGTTCTTCAACAACTGTGTTTTATTGCCCAGTCTCTTTCACTGCAGGTCTCCACCTAGGGCGTTTACCTGGCAGTGGACTTCACCCCAACACAATTTCCAGCAGCATTACCTAATAAGACTGCCACAAGCGTGTTTCACTTCAAGAAGGGGAGCTATGCAAAGATGTAGAAATTAGTTAAGGGGAAACTAAAAGGGGAAGTTATCAGGGTCAAAGGCCTGCAAGAGTCATGGAGACTTGAAAACTACTATTTTATACGCCCCTATTAAATGTATAGCACAAATCAAAAAAGGCAGGAAGAAAACCAAAAAATAACCAGGGGCTTCCTTGGTGGTCTTCATTTAACCAAACAATAGCACTTCTCCACTTTATGAGAGCATAGATCTCTGCAGGTAGAGTTTCATGTCATTGTTTCTCCAGAACTGCCTCGTCCTTGACACAACCTTCCTTCCCAATTAAGGTATGAAAGGTCTGCACTCAGCATCTTGACTACCTGAAGTACCAGAAATATCTCTGGGTAGCCCCATTCTCATAAGAGTCCCAACCAAGCTTTGCATACACACTGGAGACATTTTAGTAGATGCTTACTCAAGTTGCCAAGCCTTTGGGTGGCTTGCCCATTGTTGAATTTTATAGAGTATACTATTTCAACAGCTTAGTAACTCAGCTTGTTCCCTCAGTTTCCTTCTCACTATCTGTTCTCTCACTTCATCTGATTTTCTAGTATTACTCTTACATTTTTTTCCTCTGTAACTCCCTGTGCACTCTATCCAGTAATTATTCCATTTTGAGTTGCTGGCAAGTCACATTCACTTTGTTCAGTTCTCTGTTGTTTATACTAGTGCTTATTCTTGTAAGAAACACTTGGCCTATCATCCAGGTGACAAGACCTAAATATCCTGGTTTTAACAACACCACAGGACTACAGGGTGCTCGGTAAAAATATTGCTGCAGTTTAGGAATGACAAGTAAATGTGTTATTTTTGCTACATAAGTCAAAGAGGAAGAATGGGTTTGTGAATAAGGCACTGAGCTGGGACTCAAGAGATCTAAGTTCAATTCTTGACTGTGCCACAGAATTCCTGTGTGAATTTGGGCAAGTCACATAATTTATCTATGTGTCAGTTCTGTAAAAGGCAAATAATACTTTCTTCACTCTTTCAGCAGCCTGGTCTGTTAAGAATTCAATCTCTCAGGTTAGAAACTGCCTCTTACTATATGCACATACAAACTACAGCTTGGTGAGGCTGGAGTCTCTAGGCACTACATTAATGCAAATAATCATAGTTACAGATTTAGTTTTAAGGATGACTTCCATGATAGGTTCACTCCAGCTGTTTGGGAAAAGGCATAATGGTCAGATAAGAGTCTCTTCATACTATATCTTTAGCTAACTGTATTTCACATATTTAGAAGACTTGCCAAATAATAGGGCTGAATGAATTTAGCTTTGGGATGTTTACAAACAGAATCCAGGTAATGAGGAGAGATGAAACTAATATTTGAGAAAATAAATATATCTGATGAATTTGCAATATTTGCTCTGTTTCTGATGAAGTGGAGAGTAGCTGCTGTTTGTATCTGTTTTGCTTGTTTCAGGTACTGTTTCATTTATTTCAGGATTTTGGTTATTTCATGTTAGTTCTTTAGGTTACTTTGTTTCAGTGCTATCAGCACAACTACACAGGTGCAATGTCCAAAATAAGGTAAAGCAAAATGTTGAAACGACCAAAATGAAATAATAATTTTTTTAAAACCCACTGAAACAAACTAAGCATATATATCTGTTTCAGTTACAGATGTTGTTATTTCTATAGTGCTAACAATGGGGCGGATCCCATGCCCCACGGATCCCGTGCACATACATGTGTGCGGTTTCCGCGCAACACAATGTGCCGGCAATGGAGGTGCATCAGCAGGGCATGAATTGGCTCCAATGTGCATGGAGGTGAACAGTCATGATTAGAGACAGGTCCCTGCCCCAAGGAGCTTACAGTCTTTATTAATAATGTCTGTGGACATGAAATCCACTATTCACCGATGATGATGAGGATGAGCCCTGTTGAAAATCATCTGACTACAAATTGAGGGCCTTTTTGGATACTGACAGAAAACGTGCCGATCAGCATTTTGTAATGTTTAGTTTCGAAGCTCATATTCCAGAAGGCAAACACCTGCCTCAACAAGCCTAGAACTTTTTAAGGAGTTTGCTCATCCAAAGAAATGACATATCTTACATCTCTGGCAAAAAAACCACAATCAAACTATTAGATGCATTCATGAAATACATTAATAAAATATCTGATCTGGGTGCCGGGGACTGGATCACTTAATTTCCAGCAACCCAACTCCAAGATTACTTGGTCCTAAAACATGGCTGGCCAAGACTGGTTTTGCACTGTCCTTGAGCTGTGCCTCAATCCATTACCTGCAAACTTAGCAAATGAAGTCCAAAAGTGAAAACAAGTGTTTGAAATTTGCTCAATGGATGTTGTCTCAACACCAACTCAAACTGAACATGGTGAAAACTGAACTCCTTATCTTCCCTCCCAATCCTTCCTCTCCCCTGTCAATTGCCATTGACGGGGTCTCCATCCTCCCTGTCCCCAAAGCCCGTAGCTTGGGCTCCATTTTCGACTTGCACCTTACCTTCAAACCCTACATTTACTCCGTGGCCAAGTCCTACTGCTTCTCCCTCCACAACATTGCCAAGATCCGCCCTTTTCTGTCTGTCTCCTCTGCCAAAACTCTCATCCACGCCCTAGTCATCTCATGCCTGACTATTGTAACCTCCTCCTCACTGGCCTTCCCCGCTCTCACCTTGCTTCCCTCATCTCCATTCAAAACTCTGCTGCCAGGATCATCCACCTAGCCCGTCGCTTTGACCATGTGCAGCCTCTCTCTCCTCCCTTCCTGAGCGTATTCTGCACAAGCTCTTCGTCTTCACCTACACAGCCCTTCACAACCTTGCTCCCCCCTACCTCTCTGCCCTGATCTCCCTCCCTGTTCAAGCACTACGCTCCTCTTCCAGCCCCTCCCTTACCCTCCCACGCCTCCCCTGCTCCCCCAACCGCCTTCGTCCCTTCTCCCTCACAGCCCCACACGCCTGGAACTCCCTCCCTGTCCTCGTTCGCCTTGCCCCCACTCTCCACACCTTCAAGTCCCTCCTCAAAACCCACCTCTTCCGCACTGCCCTTCCTAACTCCTGCTAATCATCCCCACCCAGGATTATCCCCTACCTGTTATCTGCAAACTCCCAATTACTGTAACCAAGTCAAGAACATGTACCTGAGCTCTCGCATCCTCTTGAATGTTGCATCCCTTGTCTCTCCCTCTGTTCCCCCTTCCCTAT
>QEPC01001236.1:2661259-2684361 GCA_003113815.1 Sphenodon punctatus
CCACAACCCCATTCCCCAGTGTCTCCGTCCTCCTCCGCCCAGTCCCAGTCCCCAGTGTCTCCCAGCCCTCCTCCCCTCACTGCTCCCCAGCCCCATTCCTCAGTGTTTCCCAGTCCTCCACTCTCCCCCAGCCCCATTCCCCATTGTCTCCCAGTTCTGCTCCCCCTTCACTCCCCCCCCCAAGCAATTTAGTACACACACAACGCAGTAAGTAAAAAGTACACCAACCTGACTCACCCCCAGCAGCAGTTCTCCTCCTAAGTCTTTCCTTCCATCCCCTTTATCATCTTTGGCCCTTTTTACA
Source organism: Sphenodon punctatus (assembly GCA_003113815.1). NCBI lineage: Eukaryota > Metazoa > Chordata > Lepidosauria > Sphenodontia > Sphenodontidae > Sphenodon > Sphenodon punctatus. The sequence continues at coordinate 2,661,564 of QEPC01001236.1, forward strand.
TGAGACGGGCCCATGCAGATCTGCTGCGTGGGCATGCGTGAGTGCCGCTTGTGTGACCGCCACAGCGGGTGGGTGGGAGTGCATGTGCGCTCCCACGCTACACCCATCTCCACCCATTGCCCACGCATGGAACAACCAGCAAAAACAGCAGTTGCTGCATGCGTGAAGGTGGATGGAGATGGGTGTGTGCCCATGTAACGATGCCTCCCCCCCACACACTGTCTGTGCACCAGTGCACACACCCATCCCCCCCCGCCCCAGCCTGTTTTAAAAGGGCCTTTGTTGCTTTGCTCTGATACCCTCTTGAGCTTGCCAGTATCCTTCTTAAAGTGAGGTGCCCGATACTGAACTCAGAACTCTCGACCAGGCCTGACAAGGGCCGACTAGAGAGGAACCCCCACCGCTTCCCTGGTCTTATAGACAGTACTTCTCTTAATGTAACCTAAAACATTGGAGTGTGCAGTGCTGCAGATTACAGAGCTGATGACACCCAACTGTACCTCTCCTTTTCATCTGACCCGGGCTTGGCAGTCTCAGTGCTTACTCAGTGTCTGGCAGCTGTGGGGGACTGGATTGGGGGAGAGCCATCTGAAGCTGAATCCTGACAAGACGGAGGTGATGCTGGTGGGAGGGGCGGGGGAGCTGGTGACCCCCATTATTGATGGGGTTCGTCCCTCCCTTGCCTCCCAGGTGCAGAGTCTGGGGGTGCTCCTCAACTCACGGCTCCACCTGGATGCTTTGGTGGTGGCCGTGGCAAGGAGCGCCTTTTGTCAATTACACCTGGCACAGTGGCTTTGGCCATATATCTCTGACTCAGACCTGGCCACTATCATCCATTCCATAATCACCTCAAGACTGGACTACTGCAACGCGCTCTACGTGGGGCTACCCTTGGGGACAGTTCAGCGACTGCAGCTGGTGCAGAGCATGGTGGCCTGTCTCCTTATGGGGATGGTCCGCCGGGAGCATATAACAACAGTGCTCCAGTCATTGCACTGGCTGTCTATAGTCTTCTGGGCCCGATTTAAGGTGTTGGTTTTGACCTTTAAAGCCCTACATGGTCTGGGCCCCATTTACCTGCTGGATCGCCTCACTCCCTGGGTCCTGGATCAGCCCCTGCGGTCCACCGGGGGCGCCCTACTGGAAATGCGAATAGTGTTGTGGGTGGCGACCATAGAAGGGGCATTCTCGGTGCCTGCACCGAGGCTGTGGAACTCCCTCCAGTGGAGGCCCGGTTGTCCCCAGATCTTCCCTCCTTCCGCTGACAATGCAAGACCTGGCTGTTCCGCCAGTTTTTTGGCAGGAAACACAGGTAGGGCTGGGGGGTTGGGTTGGGGTTTTCTTTGTTTTTGCTCCAGTAGTTTTATTATATATTGTTTTTAAGAATTTTATATTTGTCTTATTTATATTTCTACGTTTATATTAATATGTTTTATGACTTTTGTGAGCCGCCTGAGGCAGGATGGGTTACAGGATACCAAATGTTAAAATTAAATAAATTTTGTAAATAATAAACAAACATTTATTTCAGTGCTCCTCTGCCACTTAATTCTCCCAAGTATAAACATTACTTTATCCTTAAAAAGTTTAAAAACAAAACAAAAAATCACAAATCAAGAAAATCTCTCCCTATTTTTAACTTTCACCAAACCAAAATGTTAGCAAGGTTTCTACAAACTACATACCACCCAGTTTACTACAGGATGCATCACTGGTGACTTGCAATCTGTTTCAGTGGCTGCAGCCGCAGGTCCTTATTAGGAAAAACTACCTGTTTTATGACTTGAATTTGTTACACTGCCCCCTCAGTGATCAATTCCTGTATGCAACTCCCAGTGGTGTCAATGGGAGTTTTACACACAAGTCAAGACATTATATGGTCCTCAGTTGTTAATATAAAATTTCCAACTGTAGGGACAGGCCTTCCCCCCGCCCCCCTTCTCCCCAGTGGTGCACCCGCCTGTACCTGCCAGATGGATATAATTCTAAATAGACGAAGCCTCATAATGAGCTGATTGATGTTTACTTCATCCAACCTACTTCAGTTGTATCATTTTTTTTCAGGTTCAGTCATACTAGTCTAGTCGTCACCAGGGAGCAGCTAAACGAACTGGAAATAAAAACAAATTCACAGAAGCAACCACTGGATGGGAGCAATCGAAAAAGGAAACCGGTGCTTCCCATACTTTTTGCCACAAAGGACTGGCAAAAATGTCTCACACAATTATACACCATAAGGGGAAAACCATACACACCATTAGAAAAATTCTCTTCAGTTATCACTTATTAACAGCAGAGTTGTGAAGCCTGGCCCTGCCACTGGGCCTCAATTGCATAGGAATGGGGGGACAGGCAAAGCTGACCTCTAAGTACACATACATGCAACACCTTGATTGTAGAGAGGACTAGGAGTATATCCTACTCTTCTTTCTGCTTCCAGCTCTCCTTCCGTTTCAGCAAAGGGATGGTGGAGGAAAAGCCTGCGGGGGCTGCAGGAGGAAGTTTTGCTCTCTTGAACACTTTTTGAAAGGAGATTCACTTTAAGCTCCTCTGTGTTACCACAAGCAGGGGAGTGAGTTAAAATGAGGATAAAGTTGGGGGGAGGAAGGACAAGTAGGACTAAAGCGTGGAAGAGGCTCCCACTCCAGGGGAGGGAGGTAATTACCTTCCTCCCCTGAGTACTCTGCTGTTCTAGAAAAGCACAGCAATTTCCCATTTTTGTTTCCCTTACTGTGTATCTGCCCCACTGGTTGCTTGCTAATGCAGTTCTTTGCATGATCCCTTTGCTATTTACACCCTGGTTCCCCCCTGCTTGTGAAAACAGAAACAGAGGTAGGTAGGGAGTTAATTCAGAATAACTGCTTCTGAAAGTAAATATTCTTGCTTGTGAGAACATGGAGAGAGCACATGTTGGGGACGGGGTGAGAATGGGAGAGAAGCCTGAGATGCAGTTTGGTCATGGACTGACAAAAACTTCCTGCAAATTGATATCCACTCACAGAACAGTAGTGGGAACCACTGCTTTATAGTACAATCCATAGTATATAATGCTTGCTGCATACATGATAAATCCTTAATTAGATTGGAGTTGAGGATACTGAAGAAATCCCAGGATCACTCAGCATCTCGCTGATTTGAGCTCTTTCCCCTTCCTTGTTATGCACGTTGCCAGGACTTTTAACGTAATTCTGACTTGCAGCAGAAGGGCAAGAATAATGGGACATCATTTGATAGGACATGCATCTCAGAGAACAAATCTAACATAATTTTTTCACCGAATGCTAAGTAGAAGTTCAAGAATGCTGAAAGAGTTAAATGGAAAACAAGTAGACTTATATGCTTCTGATTCATCTAAATTCTGAAATAAATATGTCAGTTGTAGTGTGGACTGCTAGATCATAACTTTTTTATAACCACATGCAGCTTGTTATTTTAATTGTTTTACTGTTTTAGAACAGGAAATAAATACCCTGTTCAACGGTTGAAAATGTGACAAAAGCTGAAATGCTCTATGCGATCTTTGCTAATCAATCCCAACCTAAGATTATAGGAGTTACATTTTGTACATGTAACGGTGTCCTATCTTGAGTGTACTTTGCAATATTATTTATTAGGTTGAGACAGTTGTAAGGGTTTTTTTGCTGGCCAGAAATCAAAACATAATAGCTATTCCTTTTACAGTAAATCATGAAGTAGCTAGAGTTGATTTCTCTTCTTGTCCAGACTGTATAGAAGATATATGTATAAAAGGACTGATGTTATGGAGTTGCTAAAAGGCTGTATAGAAATCTTTTGAAGCTTTATAGTATATAAGGTAAAGCGATAACTACTTCACGACAGGATGACTTTTTGTAGCTTTTAATTTTTTTTATTAGCTTTTTAGAAAGTTTGTATTGTTTCAAAAAATTCTGTCTCAAATTTTAAAAAGCAATAAAACAAAGAACTTCCAAACTTTAATGAGAATGAATTGCATAGACCTCCTAGCTGGAACCTGAATTGAAATGTCTAGTTCTAGAAATGATGTTAACCCTACTCCAGTTCCTGTAGGATAGACTGCTCCCCTTCTAGTTGAAAAAGGGGATGTCAATCACCATTAACAGTAGGCACAACAGTTAGCAATGATCTGAAGCTATTTCTACTGAGAGTCATATAAAGTAGAAAAGATTATCTGATCAGCATAATCTAGCTTCAGACCTCTCCTTGACCTTATAGATAAGTGAATAAATTATAATACACACTCAGCAATGATATAGGGTAATGGCATGTGTAATTACCTCTACAAACAAATCAAATCATTGGGTGACAACAGTTAATAGAAAGGGAGCTGGGTTTGGTGACCCAGAAGATAAAAGACTCAGCAGTAATTTTTCCCTATAAGTTGGGTTCTTGAGTTCTTCGAGAGTATGAAATATATCCGACATTCTCATTTAAGCAATGGTCTACAGTCTCTCTCACACAAAAACATTTATGTATTACCTGGGGAGCACAGATATCTTTTATTCAGAAGGTGGCCAGAAGCTATAAGTGATTTACTGTAGCACAGATATGACTATATTTTTCAACTCCCAATAAACATGCTCTGTTCACATCGCAAATGTCATGCTTTTTATAGCAGGTTACAAAATATAATGGTGCAATTGTATGCATCGCATCAGCCTAGGCTAGACAGAGGTATGGGTTACGAGAGTAGGATCTGTCATTCTTTCACTATTTTTTCCTGATTAGTATTGAATGCTATACTATCATGTAAAGCAGGAATGGGGAACACTTTTTCTTCCGGGGCCTCTTAAAAATGAGTACAAGCTCTGAAGGCCACACAGATGGTGGGGGCCGGTATGCTTAAGGGATGTGCTCGGGTTGGGAAAAGTAAAGCGAGAGTCCGAAGCATGGTTCTCGGCCATGGATCCATCCCATCTCGGCTCCCTTTTTCTGGATTCAGTCTTTCAGTGCTTGCGGCAGGAAGTGGCTATAGAGGCCAGATCCAGGAACTGGAAAGGGGCCAAATAAAAACTAGCCATGGGCCTGAGCTTCCCCAGGTCTGATGTAAACAACGTGTAAAGTAAAGAGAAATCACAGTTTTTGCACAAAGTTAATGGGAGGTCGTCAGGCACAGATGTGGGCATCATGACCCCTTGGCTATTTCGTGCAGGCTGTGGCTCTTAGAGTCAGCTTGAATCCCATTTACTTCATTGGGACCTGTGCCAGTGCTAAGCGGTAATGCTGGTGCTAAACACCTGGATGATAGCACCGCGTGCGTTGTGACTCCACCAGGGTGGATGCAAAACAGGGATCGATTCAATACTGCTGCTGGCTGGTCAGTTCATGGAGCAGTATAAATAATCTAATGAAATCCACGCTACACTACTGATTTCAATGGGACTATCCCCTACCCTGTAACTGTAAGTCTAGCCTGAAGCGTAGTTAGACTGAGGAATGAATTTGGAGGCCTCTTGCCACCATGAACATGTGATGCAAATGTACAATGTTATGACTTGACAATGGTGTTGTGGTGCAATCAAGGTGCATTGCCATGACCTGACCTGAAGTCATGATAGGAGGACAATGCATCCTCATGCCTTCCTTCCTCTACACCAAGAAGCTAATTTCATCTTGTTGAACAAAAACATAAGCTGGAAACCCTTAGGATAGCCATTAATATAAAGTTGAGGGTGGAGTCGAAAGAATCATTAGCTAGAGTGTGATGAAGCAGTCTTTAGTAAAGTTCTCTGGATCCTAGCTTATGTTTTCTTGAAAATGTCTTTATGCTTTTGAGCATATTTTAAATGTTAATATTTTTGAGATCTACTAATGTAGCTCTGAATATTGCAATCAGTGATCTTCAATCACGTACTGTGTTTCATCATTCTTCCTACTTTGAAACCAAGCCGCTGCTTTTAAATAAGTTTTACTTTTGTGAGTAAAAAGGTGCAATAAAGATTTGAGAATAGCATGCTTCTGAAAAATAAACCAAGCATGGAACAAAAACAGCTATTTAAACAGCTTGGACTGGAAAGTCTGTCAATTCATCTAATTTGTGTAACCTGAGAGGCAATAGAAATATTTGCAGTAGCTAGCTCCAACTGCAACAGGGTGAACAGAACAGGACTCTACAGAAAATATCACTCTCCGTCTCTCCAGGAGCTTTGTAAAATTACAAAAATAACAATTCAAGTACAGTGCTCCCCCTTAACATGCCAAATGCCTCAGACAGGTAAAGAACTGCTCCAGTGATGCCAGGATTCAAGGAATTCCCTACACTAGCAAGTCTAGCAAAAAGCTAGGAAACACTAGACACTCAAGTAACTTCACCTATCTAACGTAAAGCTGGCAAGCGTGCAAAGGGTGAACCCTGCAGTGTCCCACGTTGCGTGTATTAAAAGCGTTGAAAAAACGTTACACTTTGCACACACATCACCAGAAGAGAACACGGGAAGTCAGAGACAAAAATACTGTGTCACGGACTGAAACAAAAAGAGAGCGGGAGAGAAAACTGGCTGCTGAGATGGATGGGTAATAAGAATCTCCTGGCAAAACACTGTACACATTTTGTGACTGGTTGACCTAAAATGGCTGGGGCACATTTTCTACTTTTTAATCACAATTTTCTATTTTTTCCAACAGAACCCTGCTACAGAACATCATACCCACAGCCAGGCAGTCAGAGGAGTCTTAGCTTTGCCTTTGGAAGGTTTTGTTGCCTCTCTGCAATTCTGCTGCTTGAGCTGTTAACATTTACTGGAGCTGACCTCCTCTTTGCCAGCAGTTGCACCAGCAAGACCTATATAATTAAAAATGACAGCACCCCTTCGGGTCAAAATTAACATCGGCAAAACTTAACAGAAACCGTGTATTTCAGTAGCTATGGCATTTTGCATTAGGAGACTTTAAATTATTAACTCTGCTTTGTTTTATCACGATTAATTATTAAAATTCAAATGCTTGTCAACATATTCATCCCAGAACCGATAGATTAGCAGTGTCTCATGTGTTGTATTTTCTGCACTCTGAACAGAGACCTCTGAGTCATATTTCAAGTCTCCAAAGGATTGCAGTTTTGGCATGTTTTACTCAAGAAGATGAATACACAAAGCAAGCAGTGATTTTATAATCAGGGCACATACAGCCCAATTCTGCCCTCACCAATATAACTCTAATGGCATAAGTGACAAATGAGGTCAGAATTAAGCCTATGTGCGAAATTATGAGAAAAGATGAAGCTTCTCCTTTCCCTTTCTTCGTATTCAGTCCTCATGCTCTTTAAATGGAAAGGTTTAGAATGATGGCCAGTTTGTTACATTTTTCTGAACTGTGGCATTGTTTGCCTCTAGTGTTGAAAGGCTATAATTGAAACTACCAGGAATCAGTTTCATGGTTTATAGTTCTAGTTTTAGGGATAAAAACGTAGGTGCTATTTAGCTTATATTATTTTACAGGAACACACCAAGGTAGTTACCAATTTAAAATGCCAAATTAATATCTGACATGCTCACATATAAAGAATCTTTGTTGTAGCCAACCTCTTTCACAGAGTCCTCTAGGTTTTAGCTCCTCAAAGTTTTGCAAGTCGTTATTCCATTAGCTCAAAGTTAAAGTCAGCCAATCAATGAGGTCAGCTCTGGTAATCATAAACAATCTCAAGACTAATGACATCTCTATCCTCCCCTGCCTTCATGTTCATTTCATCTTTAGCCTCTCTTGAAACGTTTGATTTGGTATTTGCAAAGAAGTAATCCACTGCGGGAGCTACATTTCAGTATGATAAAATATAAATTATGTACTCAACAGTCACCAGGAAACTTTACCAAGAATGCAGGATGCTATGACTTGCAATTATTTTCATTTTGTTCCCCTTAAATTGTTGTAAAACATATTTAGCATTCACCCCACTGGAAAGAAACAGCATTAAGAGAAGAAATTCCACTAGTTGTCTCAATATTCTTCTTATTCTTTCAAGGATGGGTAGCAGCAGAACTAGATTTAAGTCCTTGATTTGCCACAGGCTTTTGGGGGGTAAACTTAGACACTTGTTTCCTCTATGCGGCAGTCTCCCAGTTGATAAAAGAGACTCACCTGCCTCTACAAGATAGCATGCCCATGTGGCATTCACAACCATGAGATGAGGGGTGGTTGACAGAGGCAAAGGTGTCAAAAGGTGCAGCCACGTGGGATGCCTACTACGCCTTGGACAGTCTTACCCCACTCTGGGCAGCCTTACTACAGTGTACTGTGTGGCCAGCAGCCGCCAGATGCTGCCCCCACCGCGGGGTGGGTAGCTGGCTGCTATGCACTGTCTCCTTGGAAAAAGGCAGAGGACACAGTGCGTAGCAGCCTCAGCCAAAGGGGGGTAAGGCTGTCCAGGGCGCAGTAGCTCGTGTGTCTGGTTGCTGTCTGTCCCACTGCACGGCAAGGTCTGCTGCGGGGCTTTGAGCAGCGTCTGCGTCATGGCTAGGAGCGAGTAATGGTCAGGCCAGGGGAGGGAGGTGGGACAGAGCCGGGAGCCTGCTCATGTGGACGGCGCCTTGGCCCATCCTGTGCCGTGGAAGGAGGCTAGACAGTGGCTCACCCACCCAACTTCCCCATGGGGGGGGGGGGGCGAACATCTGCCCTGCTCCCTACGCTAGCCCTACAGTGTCATGGCTATGCATTCTCACCAAGGGGGCACAGGGATCAGGCCCCCTGCAGCTCGTGTGGTTGCCCCAAATTGCTCTCCAGTGGCGGAGCTAATAGGAGAGGTGGAGATAACTGACACCACCCTACAGAGACCATAGGTGTATTGTGGTGCTGCTTCCAGTTGGGCTAACTCACCCTTCCGCCAAAAAGAAGCAGCAATGGCAGCAAACTGTCCTGTCCACCTGGACTGGAGCAGCAGTGGCAAGACCTTGTGGAGTCTGAAGCAATGAGAAGCAGATGCCAACCCTTCTGAATATGCCACCCCTGACACACCAAGTTTCCCAAGCATCAAGGGAATAGGCTTTGTCCTTCCTCCTATGTTCCCCTGGTTGTAAAGCCTGACTCTGCCCCTGCTGTTCTTTTGTCCATTTCCAAACAAGTACCTGGGCTTCTAGTTCATTGTGTACCTGGAAGACCAATTCCCTTCCTTCTAGGAACATTTATTTATTTATTTATTTATCTATCTATTTTTAACCCACCTTTCCCTGAAGGCTCAGGGAAAGCTCAGCTTATTATTCAATGTTGAACCTAGAGAGAGAGAGAAGACCAGGATGTGCTGAAGGAGCAACACAAGAAAGTGAGGGGTTTCCAGGTTAAAGGCAACAGACTCACTCAAACATAGTGCTGTCTATTGCTTGCTTAAGCCCTTGCTTCATGAGCCCAATGAAGTTTAAAAAGCAAAAGGGAGAGTACTGTCCTTGTCTGCTGATTCTAGTTGTACAGACAAGACTACCATGTGTCACAGGGGAAATGAAGAAGGGGAATTCTTAGGACTAGGAAAAATGAGGTGTATGAGGGAAAGATTTTTTTTCCTCCTTGAAGACATTTCTGTTAATGATGTGTAATCTAACCCTGACAGAGTAACCCAGGCAGAATTACTAAGAGCCATTATTGTTATTCCCTGTCATATATCCCACCATTTAGCATTAATAGGACATCACCGTGCATACATTTCCTCAATATATTAAGCAGCAACAGCTTTCCATTCCCAGAGCTGTTCTCTCCCCAGTCAGCCCTTCACTGTGGCACGATACACGTGAGCCACCAGTGGCAACATATTTTCTTGCAAATGCACTCGCTTGCTAACAGTGACTGATAACATGCTTCTTAACAGTGCTAGGGGCTCGCTTTGTCTACTGTGCTCATCTGCCAGCCAGTTCAGGGTAAAGAAATGTCATGTGGTGTATGGTTACCGATGGGTCAACAAGGGCCATGGTCCCATACAGCCGTGCATATTTAGCATACAGGTGGTTCAAGCAGGGTTTGTCTTTTGTGTGTGTGAGGCAAGCCTTCCAAATACTGTAGGGCAAGAGAAGGAGGAGTTGGTTTAGTCTCACAGACCCTGATCTAATTTCATTTCTCTCTAACTAAATAATAGAGCTGAAATGGATAATCAATGTGAATATGAATTCAATCAATTTGGTGTATTGGTATAAAGTCGGAAACAAACACAAAGTGCCATTTGCTTCCCATTTCATTTGTGGCTCCAAATATTCCTTTCAACCATTTTGTGTTGCTATTCATTTATTCTGTATTTCGTTTATTAGCTTATTCAGTGCTTCGTTCACTTAGACATACTATTTAGCACTATATGATTTGGTATTTAGTACTTTATTTGCTTTGGCAGGACTAGTTAGCACTGCAGTAATAATTTACTGCCAAATTAAGTGCCCAGTACCAAAATACCAAATGAATTAAAATATTGAATAAACGAATAAATGGAGCTTTGAATTTCACAAAAGTGATGAAGTCAGATTTGGATGTTCATTCATAGGAATGGATCTGCAAATTATGTTTGTGACTATCAAAAGTCATATTTATCTCAGTCATATTCCATATTGCCTGGACAATAGGAGGCAGTGTGAAGCAGAAGTTAAGTTAGTATAGTTTTGAGACTGGCTGCATTCATATCAGGCTTCCAGCTGTCCCAGAGAATGGGGAGGAAAAAGACATCTGTACAAGCATGGAGTGAGTCATGAGGAGCGCTGAAATGAGTACCTACAAAAATTGGCATACCTGTCGAATTCCCAGTTTTCAAATCAAACCAATTTATTTCAAGTACCCAAAATACCAACAATCAGCATACCAGGATCCCAATTTTGTCCTGGATTTCTCTGGATAATTCAGGATTTCGGTATACTGGCTGTCGGTATTTTGGTATACCAGTTGTTGGCATTTGAAGTACTCACACAGTATTCGGGTACCAATTTGGGTACCCAAAATGGTACCTGAAAATACAGGTATTACCCGTGGGTACCAAATCGAGTACATGTTTCTGCTCTAGTGGTGAGCAGGGTCCCCGTCTTCCTACACTAAGTGTTTTGGAAACTCACAAACATACTGTTCTTTCAGGATTGTCTCTGGATGGAGTCTGAAGTTTTGGGGTGTGGCTTTGAGCTCAGTCACAGCAGCAGTATGTAGAATGCATGTTACATGTCCCACGTAGTGTGTCCCAACTCTTCTTCTGTTATTGCTATCAGAAGAACCTCTTGATCTTTCAAGAGAAAACCGCCATGCACCAGTAGGACAGAAACCAGACCAGCTGATGCAGTTGCAACCATGTCGTTCCGGGTTGCAACTCTCCTGAATTCTCTATTGTCATCATGTCAGAGTCTATAAAACACTTTATTGCAATCTTGGCCAGAAACAAACAAACAAATAGATATCTGATTGGTAAATAAAACGATGCCCTACAGTGATCTGGGATGGTAAACAGTGGAGCCATCAGCTGCTTCATTCCTAACCTTGTAAGAGGAATGGAAGGTTGGCCTCGCTTTAAGCTGGCACACATTTCAGGGACAGACAGGGTGCTGCAGCCCCTGGTATATATACTAGGGTTGCCCCTGGGCTACTTTAGCTTACACTCTGCTTTTCATGATCTCCTCCGGGTCATGGGAAGCAGAAATTAACCAGTGTGGTCTAGCCATGCCAGTGTGGCTAAAATACAACCTATTTGCAAGCTCTTTGCTGATGAGGGAGGCCTTTTAGTGTTCATATGCAGCCATTTCCACCCACTCCAAGAGAACTTGGTGTAAGTGAAAACAGGGGGCCCTGCTTGTATATGGGGACCCTCTCCTGGATCAACATGCTCTCAACTACCCTTTGTCCCCCCCACACACCATAAAAATAAATGCTCTTTGAGGCCTTTATGTGAATTTATTTTGGGGTTTTAAAAAAATTCTCTTTAATTAGTGCAAAAAACATTTATTTTTTCAAGGAAGTCTGGGAACTTTAGCATTTTGAGCGACCTAAAACCTCCTGCGTGTGCTGAAGCAGAGTCTTTCAGCCACAGAACCAGTTGTGCATCTCTGTTCTTGAAATGCATTCAGGAGCTGTCCTTAGCCAAGGGTACTGACCACTTCAACAAGGGAGTTTATGGAATGATAACAACGGTTAATGGAGAATGTGTGGAATGACAAAGAGGGTGTTGTGGGAGATGGGTGGAATGACAACGTTTGAGTGAAAGAACAAGCAGCAGAACGAGAGGGCGTGAGTGGAATGACAAAGAACTAGGTGGAATGATGAGAGGGCAGGCAGGTGGAATGAGAAGGGAGTATATGGAAAGATAATAAGAGGTAATGCAGAATGTGTGAAAGACAAGGAAATGCATGGAATGACAAAGCAGCAGCAATGGGGAATGAGTGTAATGATAATAAATTGGTGAATTATCAATGATGGAACCATGGGAACAGGTGGTATATCATTCCACACAGTTCTTATAGCAGTTTATATTTGTTTCTCCTTGCTTGTATTTCCTACTTTCTCTATTAACCCTGATGTCCGAAGTATAGCCACTTTGCATTTTACAGCCCATTAAAGCCTATTTTCATTCACACATCCTGATTTGTTTCATCAGCATTTTTGTAGAAGGGGATTTGGGGTGCTTGTGTGGTGGAGGGTGGTTTTGGATTGATGTAACCAAGTGAAGGAGTGTTTGTGCACTGGGGTTTGCATCAAGCATACATGAAGTTGTAGCTTCTGGGATCGGTGGCCATGGCTTCTGTTCCTCTTTATGTACTTGGAATGTTGGGAAATATTTATTTTATTTACTTATTTACAAAAGATTTGCAGTCCGCACCCTCTTGCACGTTGGCAACCCGGGGCGGGTGGCACTATGAAGCTTTTCATAACTCGCTGTGTATTTCTGCATTATGAAATATGGATTAGCCATAGGGGCCCTGTAACAATGTGCCCTACAATAGTCTAGGATGGTTACATGTTTATTAAGTAACTGATTTAAAAGGGAGCTCATACAATAAATTTCCGATCCAGGAGAAGAGGCTAAAAAATGGGTGATGAAAACAAAACCATCACCATCCATCAGCTTCATCTTTCCCACTTTAAGGCAATTTGTATTACATACCCCCTTGGAAGCAGGATGTCACTTATTGCATTGTCAAACTTTATTTTAAGAGTTAAAAGGTGAGCTTATTATTCATAATGCTAACAAAATCCCTAGCAGCTAAAACATTCCACTCACTGCAAATCAAGACCTGTTACCATGGAATTGGTTACAGAAGATTTAAAGCAAATTAAAGCACTAGCAAAATTAGTTTTAGACAGAGGAAGCATAACAGAAAAGAGATTCACAAAGAATATTCTCGGCACCTTGTGCCGGAGGCTGTTTGTGTACTTTAAATACAATGAAGGAGAGGAAAGTTAATAATTTCTTAGCGCTAGGAGGGCATATAGTGTGTGTGTGTGTGTGTGTGTGTGTAGCCCTATGTTTTCTCTCTCCAGTCACTTCTCTTCACTCTGGTAGTGTGCAGGCTTACACCCTGGGGCAACTGTCACACAGGGCTCCTGTGTCTCTCTGATTCCAGACCTCAGGTCAGGAAGTATTTTGAAGGCCAGTAAACCACTCAACCCTTGTCTTCTCTTCATAAATAATTCCTCTAGGCCATGAAGGGAGACTAGATTTGGCTTTCAGCTTCATTATGGTTACTTGAGAGCACTCTCAGGTCCTGCATCTATGTAGGCAGCCTATTCCTCTGTGAGAAATCCTAGTGGCCTACTGGGAGTGGTGAGAGAAAGCAGCCAGCAGCAACGACTGCCCTCCTAGCTGGAAACCTCACTCGCGTGCATTTTTCATGCAATCAATCATGAAGGAAATGTCAACAGACAGCTTTCAAATAACTGATCCATTTAACTACTGACATTGATCTGGGCCTGAAAAGTGGAGGTTGGGGGGAGGGATTCTGTGGTCAATCATTGGAAATCTAAACCCTTTTCAGCCTCAAAGGAAGACTAAACACCCTCCCACAAGAGTTTTATCCTAAATCCAACAGCGATTTCTTTAAGACATAAAGCTGCCTTTACATTGATGACTGATCTGACTTTATAAAAAATAGGAATTAAAAAAGCAAAGAAGGATCGAAGGATTGATGTTCTTTTCCTGGACAAAATCAGACTCCTAGAGCATGGGAGTGATTTTGCACCTGTCCTTACAAAGCAGTGAGGGGCTGCATTAAGGCTAGGGCTAGATGCGAACTTTTTGCCTCGTCCAATCAGGAATCAGAACAAACAATTGGAGCGGATGAAAGAAACTGGCCGTCTGTGCATTTGCAAAATGGCTGCTGGGCCAATTTGCGCATGCAAAAATGGTGCTTGCACATCCCCAAAAGGACAGCACATCCCCAAAAGGACAGTACTGACACCACCGCCATTTTTTGAATGGGCAGTGTCATTTTGTGCATGTGCAAAGGACCACTCTCCCCCTGACCCTCATCACCACCCCCAGTCCAGAATACATTTACAATCAGAGTTCCAGTTGAAAAAAAGGGAAATGGAAACCACCCGTAATTATTGCAGGTGCTGTGCTGATCTGCAGAGCCACTACTATGGGTGCAAACTACTGATCCCATAACTAGTGGAATTTAGACACATTTTAGAGCTGATCTATTTGTTCCCAATTTGGGAGGCTGCAATAAGGTTGGCTGGGTAAGCATCTCCCACACTGCCATCCACACAGTGCTACTGGTACCAGCCACTGTGGAGGTCACAAAAAAGCCCACTTGACTAACGGGCCGGCTATAAACTCACTGAAGTCAAGGGAAGAAGGGTTTCCAGGAGAGCTGGGGATCTGGCTTCCAAAAGAGAAGTAGGGTACAGCCACATGAGATTGCACCGCGATTTGGGTAGCCTTACCCCAATTTGGGTTCCATTGCCATGCAATGCAGTAGATCATGTGCCCGGCAGTCAGATGTTCAACGGGTGGGAAGTTGGCTGTTACGTCCTGTGTCCTCTGAAAAAGGCAAGGGATGCAGAGCATAGTAGCCATACCCAAAGTGGTGTAAGGCTTCCCAAATTGCGGTACCATGCCACCACTTGCAGTCCCAGTCCCTGTCTGCCCTGCCCAACGATGAGGTCCACTGCAGGGCTTTGAACGGCTGGCACTGTCATCATTCCCGCCTGGCCATGTCATGGCCGGGGGTGGGATAGTGACTGGACTGAGGGAGAATGCGCAGGCTGGGGCTTGGCACTCGCTCATGTGGTGTCTTGGGCATGGCAGGACGTCCGACAACAGCCTGCCCGGTTTCCCCATAGGGGGCTGGGGCTAACCGTGTGCACTACTCTCCGCAATGGCCCCAAAGCGTGGCGGATGCGACTGGTTGCACAGGTGAATTGGTCCCACCTAGTTCATGTGCCTGCGCCCACAGTATGATGATCTAGAGGGAATAGGCTTTATAGGAGAAAAAGAGCCAGTGTAGCCCAGTGGATTAGGTGTTGTACTAGGACCTGAGGCTCAAATCCTGTTTTAGCAATGAACTCACTGGGAGACCTTGGGAAAGTCACTATCTCTCAGCCTCAGTTGCCCATCTATAAAATGGAAATAATAATAACCTACCTCACAGGGCTGTTGTGAGCATGAAGTAGATAAAGACTGTAATGCATTTTGAACACTGAAAATGATAAGTAAAGGAATAAATAAATAAAATAATAATAATAATAATAATAATAATAATACACACCCCACCCCAAAAAATGAAGAGCTTAGAGTTCCATGCAAGTTATTTCTCAATAATATGGAGCAAGGAAAGAATCTCAGCTTTGGTCACAATCACAACAATTTTTTATTTATTTTTTAAAAAGGAATTCCTGTGCATGTTTGTGTGTCAGAAGTAGTAGTATTACTTTAAAAGGAGAAATAAAATAGAATTAGATCTCAAGAAGAGGATTAAACCACAAAATCTATCCACTATGGAAAATCCAGTTTGTAAGATAATCTTTTCTATACAAGGCAGAATATTAAAGTAAATAACTCAAAGAAGCCCAGGAGATTCTAAGCCTTCTTGTGCTGCAGTAACTAGCCAGATGGATAATATAATCTAGTGCACTCCACGTTACACTCCACATGTCTGATACTAAAGCTTCTGGGGAATGTTATGATTTTTCACCCCATACCATATTATCTTCGCAAAGAATATATACTGTGTGTGTGACAGTACTATGTATGTAATTCTCTGTGTGTGTGCATGTACACAAACGTATACACACACATATACATACAGGATACAATTTCAGCATCAAATGCATATGAATTCTAAAGCCATTCACTACACAACTAAAAGCTGAATTTCTGAATTCCTAGCATATGCTCTCCCCACAGCTCTCCCCATTAACTAGCATGACTCCTTTCTCTCCTTGCAGAAGGTAGAGATAGATTTGTAAAGCTGCAGACAAAAAAGATTTACATAAACAATAACTCAGGGCATTTTTAGACGAGTGGGGGAATCTAGCGGCTTGACAAATCCGCTCATTAAAAGTCATGTGGGGAGCGTTTACAGGTACTGGAAGTCGCTGGCTGCCATTGAAAACAGTGGTGCCCGGCGGCTCGTGCATTATTTTTAAAACCGGATTTGTTGTTACAAATTTGGTTTTAAAAATAATGCATGAGTCGCCAGGCACCACTGTTTTCAATGGAGGTCAGTGACTTCCAGTACGTGTAAATGCTCCCCATGTGACTTTTTAAGAGCGGATTTGTCAAGCCACTAGATTCCCCCACTTGTCTAAAAATGTCCTCAGTCTCTACCAGTCTTCTTTTATGGATCTCACTGCTTCTTTTGGCTTTTCCACTGAGAACGAGTGGTAAATAATACTGAATGACAGTGGCCCCAATCCAACGTCCGAACCTACCCTTGAGCGTGCACACAGAGCGTGCATGCACAGAGACACCCTGGTGAAACACTGTGCCCTCCGGCTGTGCCACCATGCAGCAGAGGGAGAAATGGGATTGCAGCAGGAGATGCAGGTGGCAGTATGGTTGCCAAGAGATGGGAGACTTCATCAGGGGTGACATGCACATGCATACTGTGTGCGTAAAGTTACGTTTGGTCCATATGTATGGTGTGCATGCACAGACCTTAAATTGGAGTCATTATTAACAATACTGAATAACAGAGAAAAGTCTAAGCAGACAGAATGCTTGGGCCTTATACTCTGCTATTTCAGAGAATTAAAACTATAAAAACGTGTTTACTTCTGACACCATGTTAAGAGAGCCACAAAAACCTGCATGCTGGAAGTCATTTTCAGGGCATAATCTTTTTTTTACCAGTTTGACAGAAATCCAGCAACTGTGCTACATATTCTTGAACATCATCTATAGGCAACTTATTGTAACTATTTATTAGAGATGGTTGGAAATTTTCATTGGAAATTTTCCATTTCTTTCCATATCTCTACCACATCTTAATGCTGACTTACTGTAAGTGTGCTTTTCTCTTGAGAATGTATTTTAAGTGTGCAGTATTAAATGTTCCTTAGAGAGAAGTATTAAACTATCAAACCCATGTATATTTTTGAACCAAGGTAAGTTTTGGAAACATACAGCCCGATCCTGAACTCCGCGGATCCTACATGCAGGATCCGCGGGGCTCTGTGCCCTCAATAGGGATACACGCAACTCCGCACGCGATCCAGCTCACTGTATGTAACCCACTGAATCCATCATTTAATGGAATCTTTTTCTAACACTCTTTTCCATGTAGTTTTCAGAAAAATAGCTGTAGTTGTTGATAATATTACAGAAAGAGGGAAGGTTTAGTGGTATTTATTTTTAACATACGGCTTGCCAAAATATAGAAATACACAATGCCTGAAGACAAATGTGATCAAGGTACTATCAGCGAGAACTCAAATTTGTTTCTAATGTCAGAGAAGTAGCAAATGAAAATCACTCTGCAACATTTCAAAAGAGAAGACTGCTAGAAACTATTAGCTAAAAGAGCTTTCTGCCTGACAGCATTAATTTCTTATTCATTTCATTAAAGGGGCATTTTTGGTGGGGCTTGTAAATTGCAGCATGCTCCTAGCAGACTAATAGCTTCAGGAAAAACATGTAATAGCTCCCCTTAATCAAAATAAGGGCAAGTTGTTGTTTATCCAGCTGAAGAGCAGCAGATTACCGGAGCTTGCTTCTCAGCATTTAATGCCAAAAAAATCACGACATTTTTGAAGTGTGTATGAGATAAGCAGGAACATCTTTCAGCAAACACCACCAGTCATTCGCTTGTTTCTAACAGATTTATATGTTTTAATTTCCTAATTGCTTTTGTTGCCAACTCTTGAGTGAGTTTCACCTTCCTTTCCTCTCTGTGCCACATCACTGGAACCATCGTGTTATCAGCAAGTTCGGACGGACAAGAGGCCATTCTCGGCGGCTGCACCATCACTCTGGAACCCCCTCCTGGTGAAGGTTCACCTCAGCCCAAATCGTCTCGCCTTCCAACGAAACTGGAAGACCTGGCTCTTCCGACAGGCGTTTGGAAAAGAGGGGTTAGTTGGGTTAGGGGGAAAGTATTTTTATTTTTATGCTCAGCCAGAGTTTTTTAGAGTAGTTTTTTATTATATGTTTTGTATTATTTGTTATTTTGTAAGCTGCCCCGAGTCGCTTTTGTGAGAGGGGCAGGGTAAAAATGGAAACAACAAAAAAACAAAACAAACAATGGCAACCACAGGCTAGGCGGAGGGAATTTCTGTAGATGCTGGGCATTGTTCCAGAATATTATTAATTATTATTATAAGCATTTATATAGCACCAGCAATGTACCTGGTGCTTTACAAAGAATAAGTTAGACACAGTCCCTGCCCGAGAGCTTACAATCTAAATACAGATCAACTGTTTGGTTAAGGGCTGATCTTAATCCTTTCCTCAAGGGACACATGCTGCTTGTCTTAACTCATGCAACTAGTCCATTTCTTCACAAGCTTGCACCATGCATACTTATTGGAACTTATTCAAAGTACATGGTAAAACTACCCTGACTTGGTAGCAGTTTGACCAGCAGTAAAGATGGAAAAGAGCATAACTTATGCATTCATTTATTTGGATGTATATTCCATCATTTCCTGCAGGCTCAGGGTGGTTCACAACATAGAAAAATGTAAAAACAAATTTAAAAAATAAACCATACAACATTCTATCGTAACCCACCCACCCCACAGCCTATCCCCGCCAGCGAAAAGCCCAGCTCAGTCTTCCATTGAGCTGACCTAAGGGAGTCCAATGGAACAGAGGGAAGGCAATATTTTAGATATGCCCGGCCCAAGCCGTTAAGGTGTTTTCTCCTCCCTCTTTACTTTCCCCTTTGAAATTGTTTTTCAATTGATTTGATACTGGTTTTTCAAATGATGTTGTGAAATGTTCCAAGGGGGACACTACAGAAATAAAATTATGATCAAACCCAGGTTCTTGAATTGTGCCTGAAGCACAGTTAGCAGCCAGTGCAGGCTTTGGAGCACTGGGGTAACGTGCTCACAGAGACCCACCCGATCAGAATGTCCTCCGAACAGTCTGCAAGGACAGTCCCACAAAAAGTGCACTAACGCAGTCTAGTCTTGAGATTATGAAAGCATGGCTAACAGTGGACAGATCCAAATCAAGACAGAAAAGGTTGCACACTTCTCACCAGACGGAGTTGGTAGAAAGTGCTCTTGGCCACGGCCACAACCTGATGTCCCAGGCACAACAAGAGATCCAGGGGCACTCCAAGGCTGAAAACGAGTGACCAGAGGAGCAGAGGCGGCTGGTGGGTTTTGAGGCTGGAGGGGCAGTAAGGCCGGCGAGCCTAGGGGCGGAGTCAGGGCAACGGTAGGCGGAGCCAGGGCAACAGTAGGCGGCATAACCCAGCAGCAAGGAGTTCCCAGGGTTAATATACAAAACACAGTTTGCATGCACATTAAGCGTAAAATAAATAATGTATAAACCCAAAACACAAGCACTCATCCTTGTAAAGCACCCAAGTCACAGCCTGACTCCAGTAGTTCATGATACTGAGGAGGACTGCAATGCCATGCATTCTACATAACCATACAAGATTATCATTGGTCCCATTTAAAACTACAGATTGAAACCCACCAGTCACCGTTTTTACACCAGATCAAGGATTGCAACAAAACACAGTTTGCATGTGGTTTTTTAAAAAATTGTGATTCATGGGGCTTTAACCCTTACCTTCTAACTTAAAAAAATTTGCACTCGCCGCATCTTGAGGTCAATATGACCCCAATGGGAAAAACCCATTATAGGTGGGGTCTATTTATCCCTCAACTATAGTCTGTGGCCCCAAACCTTCAAACAAAGCCCTGGGAGCGCACGCGCGCGCGCGCGTACGCACGCACGCACACAGAGAGAGAAACACATGAAAGAGTCTGTTTTATGGGGATTGTTTTTAATTCCCTAAATTCACCCCAAAGGCAAATTCTCTCATGCAAATTACTGGCTGTGCCTTATAGTCAAATTTTACTAAGCACAGTTAAGTACACTTAACACCTTTATAGCCTGCTATTTGCATTTCTTTTGTTGCCTAGGATGCTTCAGGGCTTGTTTGCATTTCTTTGTTTGCCTAAGATTCTTATCTCCACAAACTGACCCCAGAAGGTAAACATAATACTTGCCTGAAGAAATGAAATCTAACAGTCCCAGACTTCTTGTCTCCACAAACTTACCCCAGAAGGGAAACTTAAAATTAGCCTGGAGAAATGAAACCTAACATTACCTGAACAGCTGAGAACTGACACAGCAAAGATTTGTGTAAAACCAAATAGGAAAACTCCATTGACACCTTGTGTGCGTTTGCACCCTGGCACTTTTTTGGCCATTGGAGACAAATTATAAGAGATATCTGGCTGAAATTTGAGTATGTTATGGCCAGAGGTACCAGTGACAATGTGCTGCATGTTCAAAGTTGTAGACCCAAATACTTAGCATATTTTCATTGTTTTTTTCAGCCACGATACAAAGGCACCAAATAATGGCAGTGAAGGGGTTAATTTTCATTGCTGCTGCCAGTCTGAAGTGGCCTTGAGTGCCATGTCCCCTTGCTATCTGAATGGTCCTTGAAAACTGTTTATTTTGGTTTATTTTAAGCTGGGGTCAATTTGACCCCAATTGAAATACATTGGCTTGGGGTGGCTTGCGGTCAATGTGACCCCAATAGGCAAACCCAATGGAAACCTGGGGTCCATTTGAAAATGCCACTTTTTTGTTTATAGGAGACAAATGGTAAGAGGTATTAGGCTGAAATTTTAGTATGTTATGCCCAGAGGTGCCGGTGACAATGTCCTAAAAGCTCAAACTTGAAGAGCTACTAATTAACTTTTTAAAAAATGTTTTTGTGCTTGCTGGGGTCAGTTTAACCCCATTACAGAAGGTAATTCCTCCCCAACACACACACACAATCACGCAGAAACCTTCAGAAGGTTTCTGCCTCTCTAAACAAGGTTTTTCGAGATGGCTCCGAACATTCACCGCGACACCGATGCGGCCAATTTTTTAAATTATTTTTTTAAAAACCTCTGTCGGCTGGGGGGGGCCAGGAGGGGCATTGCCCCTGCCGTCCTAGCGGGCTCACCGCCCCTGCAGAGGAGGCTGGACCCCTTCAATAATGACTATCCCTACAGCCCACAAGTCACAGAACCAGTCAACCATCATCACTTCAGTCTTGTCTGGATTCAGCTTTATTTGACTCAATCAATAAAATATAATAAATAAAAAAATCTAAGTCTCTAGCAAAGTGTCCTCTTTGGAGTTGTGGCTTCCACCTCCAGATGCTAACCACTTTGAAAGATTGAAAAATTTCAGCAAAAATAGTTTCCTTGGGGAATGACATTTTGGGTTGAATGGTCATTTCCCTGAGCTCTTTGGAAGGAATGGAAAGACTCTGATTAGGCTTTGGATCAACTTCATTATTGTTAATTTTACCTAGTGCTGGTACCTCTTCATCCATGCATTCATCACCTCGAGATTGGACCACTGCGACACACTCTATGTGGGGCTACCCTTGGTGATGACCCGGAAGCTGCAGCTGGTAAAGAATGCAGCGGCCCGCTTCCTGGCAGGGATGGGCTGCCGGCAGCATGTAACACCTCTGCTCCATTCTCTGCACTGGCTGCCTAGAGTCTTCTGGGCCCAAT
This sequence comes from Sphenodon punctatus, assembly GCA_003113815.1. Classification (NCBI taxonomy): domain Eukaryota; kingdom Metazoa; phylum Chordata; class Lepidosauria; order Sphenodontia; family Sphenodontidae; genus Sphenodon; species Sphenodon punctatus. The sequence goes on from QEPC01001236.1 coordinate 2,683,650, forward strand.
TCAAGGTGTAGTTTATTACCTGTACAGCCCTATACGGCTTGGGCCACACTTACCGGCAGGACCGCCTCATCTCTTGTGTCCTGGATCGGCCCCTGCAGTTAGCCAGGGGCACCCTCTTGGAGATCCTCCGGGTATCCCGGGTGGCAACGTTCGAGAGGGCATTCTCGATGGCCGCACTGCAGCTGTGGAACTCCCTCCCGGTAGAGATTCACCTCTCCCCTCCTTCCTTCAACAATGCAAAACCTGGCTGTTTCACCAGGCATTTCGTGAGCGGGGTGGGTAGTGAACATAAGAAATTGCCATACTGGGTCAGACCAATGGTCCATCTAGCCCAGCATCCTGTCTCCGACAGTGGCCAATCACGGTGGCTTGGGAAAGCACCCAACAGGTCACAATGGGGGATCCATTCCCTGTTGTTTTGCCCCAGCTACTGTCATGTTCCCTGATCCCGTCTGGCTAATAGCCGCTAATGGACCTATCTTCCAGAAACTTGTCCAAACCTCTTTTAAACTCAGCTATAGTAAGAACATAAGAAGTGCCATACTGGGTCAGACCAATGGTCCATCTAGTCCAGCATCCTATCTCCGGCAGTGGCCAATCACGGTGGCTTGGGAGAAGCACCCAACAGGTCACAATGGAGGATCCATTCCCTGTTGTTTTCCCCCAGCTCCCGTCATGTTCCCTGATCCTGTCTGGCTAATAGCTGCTAATG
>QEPC01001236.1:2685081-2739866 GCA_003113815.1 Sphenodon punctatus
ATTATTATTATTATTATAAGCATTTATATAGCGCCAGCGATGTACCTGGCGCTTTACAAAAGAATAAGATAGACATGGTTTGCCATTTAGATGCTCAGGTTCTCAGTGTCCTAAGATCCTGTTGCAGTTCCTCACAGTCTGCTCGTGTTTTAACTACCTTGAATAACTTTGTGTCGTCTGCAAATCTGATCACCTCACTCTTAACACCCTTTTCCAAATCGTTAGTTAATACATTAAACAGCACCGGTGCCAATACATATCCCTGAGGCACACCACTTTTTACATCTCTCCATTGTGAAAACTGACCATTTAGTCCTACCCTTTGCTTTCTATCTTTTAACCAGTTACTGATCCATAGCAAGACACTATCTCCACTCCCATGCTTTTTAATTTTCTCAAGAGAGTCTCTCATGAGGGACCTTATCAAATGCTTTCTGCAAATCCAGGTACACTATATCTACTGGGTCTCCCTTTTCCACATGCTTATTTACACCCTCAAATAATTCCAACAGGTTAGTGAGGCATGACTTACCTTTACTTAATCCATGTTGACTCCTCCCTATTAAGCCATGTTCCATGTTCTAGTTCCTGGATCTGGCCCCTGGATCCAGTCCCCCCACTCCCTCCCCGCAAAGTACTGAAAGAGTGAGCTCAGGGGAAGGGACCGGAGATGAAGACAGGGACACAAGGATAGGGGACAGGTCCTGGGCACTGATCTCCCTTTCTTTCTCCCCAACCTGCATGCACCTCTTAAGCACCCAAGGGTAATTTCAGACGTTACGAGACCACAGTCAACCACAGTGAATCCCCTGTGGTGGCCGTTTGTACCATAATGTCTGTTGTGCATTCCGCCAGATGTTCACCACAGTGAACCTCCAGCAGAAATGACAATGAATTGTGGTTAGCTGGACCACTATCCGGGATCAGCCAAAAGTAATGTCTGTTACGTTGGCACATCCCAGATTGTGGCCCAGACTACGATGCAGGATCGGCCACAGCAGGCGGATTGGCTGCTGCACCCGCCCGTCTCCCAGAAGGCGGGCGGCAGGGGGAGCGTGAGGTGGGGGGGGGGGCTGTGCGGCCACACGTTGTGCCATGCAGCCCTGCCCCCTCCCTGATCCCCTGTAGGAATCAAGCCGGCACGTCTGAAGGACTGATTCCTGACCGGGATCCAAAACAGATCCCGGTCCATGATTGTGCATGGCGGGCCTCCAGGCCCGTTACGTCTAAAATTACCCCTTGCCCCAGCTTCTGCGTGGCACTCAGGTTATGTATGCATTCCCTGGGAGGGAAAAGGTTCTCCATCCCTGCTCTATTCCTTCAAAAGCAAAGCTAATGCGGACATGTGCTGCAGGACTGGGCCCAGCCTTTATAATAAATAAGTATGCTATACATCTCAGAAACAAAGCTAACAGGAGAGACCAAAGAACACAAGCAGTGCTGACTGTGTTTTACTCTCCTATTAATCCCTCTTTTAAGAATCCAGCTTTGAAGCACTCTTGAATTACCAGGCTGACACTTCCTTTGAAAATATTCTAAGAATATCCTCTTAACTGTTTTTTATTTTATTTTGGATTATCATCATCAGGCCTTCTGCTGCTTATGGAAATGCCTATTACACGACAGACATCTTTTGGCAAGGGAACAGCCTCAAACTGCTGCCATCTAATGTCATTTGAACACATTGGGTGTAAACAGACGGACAGTAGCTCTGCTTTTGCCCACTTCACCCCCAGATTGACCTGTCTGCCTGAAGAGTAACCACCAGATGTGCAAAGCAGAGCAGGTGGCTGCAGCTCTGGTGGAGCCCCTGAGGCTGAGGGAGCTGGCCAAACCCACAGCAAGAGGCCAACATGGAACCCCTGTCTGTCTGAATGGGCCTGCAAACCTTGGCAAAACACAGCCCCGCCTAGACCATAGATGCCAGTGGACCAAACAGCCAGAGCAGTTGCTGCTACTGTGTTCCATTGACATGGTTACCAGAGTAAGCCGCAGGGCCGAAGAGTGGGGTTGCCTCGCCTGTCTGTGTGTTCCCGAGCGGAGGCTTTCCCAGGGCAGGGGGAAGGTGTGTTTGGTGCCTACGCACTCGGTTCACGCACCCGCTGGGCTGGCTGTCTGAACGCAGCTGAATCTGTGGGGGTGTGCAGCTCCCGTCTGGGTTACCCACACACCCACTCTGGGGCTCCAGCCCATCTACAAACACCCAATGTAAAGCCCAAACACAACAGCTAATTTGCATTTCGAAACCCCTTTCAGTTTGATAGAATTAGTCTGGACCAAACACAACGAGGAGTAATCCAGAACGTGGATTAAAATGGTAGGACTGGTCCTTAGGAGGACAACAATGGCTCTTACAAGCCATTAAGATTGAGTTTGCTTTTATTTGGGGCAGCGCAGTTGGTATTTATGTTTGACATCCCTGATTTAAAGCTTGGGGCAATCTGTCATGCTCTGTTCATTTTCTAGACCACATATGGCAAACACAAAAACTTAAAAATCAGGCTGTCTCCATTCGTATGGTTCTGTAAAACTGGGATCATTGTAATTCCCTGTCTTGTGAGGAGGATTAATTTTTAAAGAGGCCAAATCCTCATGAGCAATCTTGCTGAAATCAATGGGACTCCTTACATATATAAGGGGATGAGGATCTGTCCCAATATTTGCAAAGCACTTTGAAGAGGAAACATATTTTATGTGTCTTCCATTACTGCTGACATATCTGGGCCAACTATCACTGCATTAGCATGCCTATTCTGCACAAATAATACGGCTCTGATTCAAAGTCCCTTGAATTTAATAGGAGACTTTCCATTGACATCACTAACCTCTGGATCAGGCAATATTTGAAAAATCCTTTCCTTCAAGACTCATCTTGCAGTTTTTATGCTAGTAAAAGTCCTATTGACTTTGGTCGGAGCCATGTGTACAGATGGGCTGCAGCATCAGGTTTTATTCATATCTGCTTCTATATGACATCGGAGAAAGTGCTAGTTAAAAGGTAAAATAAATAAATAAATAAACTGGCACTTTCCCCCCCTAATTTTCAAAGCACGGTTCCCTTTACCGAACATCATATCCTTTGATTCAGAAATATACTCCACACCTCATCTTAAAAACACATCATGCTCAGACAGGAAAAGCACTCAGGTCTCCTTCCTCCACCCAAATCCCATTCCCTTTAAGTTTATCGCATCCCCACTTCCTTGCTTTTCCACAGCATCCTCCAATTCCCTCTCTCTCCATAAATATGTCCAGCTCTCCCTTGAACTAATGAACACTATTGGCTTTGGTGTCTTTCCTCAGCAACTTATTCCATTTGTTTACTTCCCTTTAAATAAATGAATCCTGCCTGAATACCCCCGTTTACCTTCATTTCCAATTATTAGACAGGCTGGCTCTCTGGTTTCCTTTCCTTTTTAACCCAATGCCACTACAAACAGATTATTTGCTGCTTTTTTATCTGTATCAGCCTCTGTTTTTGCTTGTTAGGTCATGTTAAATTGTTCTCCTCTCCAAAGAGAGATAAACTCTGCTTCTTTTAGTTTCCCTCATAAAAAAACAGGCTTAAAACTCATCCCGGTTGCCATGTGTCATGCTGTCTCTACGGCAGTAATAGCCTGCCCATGAAACGTTCAGCAAACCCAAGTCCTGTATTCTCAAGGAAGTCTAACCTTAGTGCCTTGAATAACAACAACATAATTTCTTAGGATTTGTATTCTCTCCCTCCATTGATGAACCCTGAAATCATGTTTGCCTTTTATCCTGCTGCCACACTAGGCTGATAGCTTCAAGGATTTTTTTTCCCTCCCTGTCAGAAACTCTACATTTCTTTCTAGGTCATTTTGCACAGGAGTGAATTATGTGTTTCATAGACAGTTTGTTTATGCCACCTCCCTCCCCTCCAGTTATTACATTTCATGTTATGTTAAACTGCATTTTTCATTTACTGACTTACTGCTCTAAGGGCTGATCGACAGCTGTTGTGACTTGACATGCCTCCCATGAAATGGATACAGCAATGCTGATTTACCCCCAGTTGATCATCAGACCCTCAAGAGCCAAAACAGCAATATGGCTAACAACATCTAACAATATGGATTAGTGCAAGCCATTACTCTTGCAGCTAGTATCAGCCACAAACAAGGATTGCTGCATATGACCATAAACAGATCTTCTACAGGTAAAAACAGATGTGGAAGTGGCCTGCTTTGGCCTGGCGTGCCACTGGAACATCTGTTTAGGCACCGCCAGACCTTGGCCTGCTTCTGCCCTGGGGAAGGTAGGCAGCTAGCCCGGGCTGTGTCCTCACAAAATCTCCGAGGTCAGAGCCCAGGCTAAGGGCCACCCATGTGGGCCAATGTGGGTTGGCAGGTCTGTGCAGCCCCGTCATACTCACCTCAGGTTGGGGGCTGCCATGGCTGCCTTTTATTGGTCGCCATGGCTGTCCATCTTGGAGGGGCAGGACGCTGGGAGCAGGGTGCTGGCGGGACCGCCCGCCCGCATGTTTGTTCTGCTCCCTGCCTTGCCCGGGCCGTACAGGTGGCTGCACAATAGTTCTATACCTCTTCCCATGTGGTTTCCCGCCCTGGGCCAGGGATCTGACATGGGACCCTCACGTCTGTTTTTACCCTACATGTACTACAATGAAGCCTGTTAAAGTGGACTGTGCCCATCTCCCCTCTGCCCAACAACTTCCTCAGGCAGGTTACAATATACAGCTGCACACACAGTTTTCTGTTTTCCAGCCAATTTTCTACCTAATCAGCAGTTCTCCCCTCTCTGCTGCATTGCCTGACATTAACCAAACAACTTGCATGGGGAAAACAGACCAACAACATTTTTTCTTCTTCTTTTGGAAATTGACATTTGGCAGAATGCAGAAAAACGGTAATATTAAAAAAAAAACAAAAAAACACACAACTGGCTCCCAAGCAAAGAAACAGCTTGGTATACTTGAAAATGGTCTAACGTTTGGGAAGCTGGATGATAAGAACTCCTTTGCATATCCTTCTATCATGGCGATGCTGAATATAATCATATTTAATGAATGCGTGAGTGGCTCTATCTGCCTGCCTGTCCATCAAACGTATGTTTCTAAGTTGTCTGTAGCCTTTGCACTGTATCTAAGCACTGGGTAAATAGATCGCATTCACTACTTTCTTTGTCTACTTTAAGCAATTGAAAATAAACCCAACACTGCTCCCAATGGCTCCCCTGTGACTTTGATCTCTACTCCTTCCCACTTGGAGATTAGTTGGAAGACTGGCATGTTGGCCAAGTTCCAGCCACTCCTGGGGGCCTCTTTTCCTGCCATGTTGTCCTAGGAAGCAATCGCCTCCTCTCTTCATGCACTACATTTTCCAACTTGGAGATAAATGCATTAGCAGTGGTAGAATTCTGCTTTCTAAGGCTGTGAACCTCAAACTATTTACTCTGGAGTAATGCTGAGAAATCAGTAGGACTACTTAGAATGACCTTGTCTGACGTACACTGTTTGAAGATTGAAACTTAAGGGTTACGTTTGTAATATCTGGTTGTCATGGCAGTTCGTTAGTTTTTAGTCTGTATTATGAAACATTACTAGTATCGTGATATACAAACAAATGTTTATAGGTGTGAAAAAATAATTTAAAATATTTATGCAAAAAAAGAAAAGTTATGTAGCCTTTAAATAAGTTCCTACGTACAACCAGAGAGACTATGGGTTATGGGTATGTTCATGCAAAACTGTGCTTATCCAGTGGAAGCCTCCCTTCCTGCCCGCCCCCCACACCTTGTAATTTACCAAGGGGTTATGCTATTTCATGTGGCTGCTTCTATCTGGGGGTTATATTAGCTCTTGGTCTGTGTTATGAAACATTACTGGTCATAGGAAACACTGACATTTTGTGCGACTCCTCCTATTCCATAACATGGAGATGGAGTTGTAATTAACTCCTAGGTAAGCGCAGCAACACTGAATAGCTCTCCCCCATCACAGTGAATTACCTGGAGGCGCACACATTTAGCATGAAAGTGCCGTATCTTGTTGATTGACTTTTTAAGTAAATAACACTCTTCAGCGTGTGAGTCCCTCCACCAAATACTTAAAATGAGTTCCTAACATTTCTGCCCAACTGTTGTTAAGCAATCAGTCTACAATTTCCATTCTCTGTAGAACTCACCCCCAAGTCACATTTTGTTGTTGCTGTTGATAGGGGAAGAGACTAAATATACATTGTACAAAATTCTTCACGACCCCAACAATACTTACCTCTATCCTGATTTCCTGTAAAAACCTGAAGAAATGCGTACTGAAAGATAAACACACAAATGCACTCAGAGAACATACATGCTGCCCACCTACTTATGGATTTTGCATGCACAAAGCAAAAGAGATTGTCACTTTACCGGGTGTAATCTGACCCAGTAAATTATTCTGCTTTGAAGCAAGGATAATTCAGTGATTCAGCACAGGGACACAGCTTCCCTAGAATGTGTACATTCCAGACTCAGGCAGACACCCTCTTGGTAAACCACCACTGGTGTAACCCTGGAGTAGTCCATCTCCAGAGAGATTGTGTTGGTCCCAATTGACAGAGATGGAGACAAGGGCAGGGCCCCGAGGGAAACGCGGGTCTGCGATTCGCAGATTTCCCGCGGAATTCCCCTCCCCCCGCGGAATCTCCTGCCTCGCTTACCCCAGCGCAGAATTTCTAGCCTGCGCTGGGGGGACGCGGGGCAGGAGATTCCATGAGGGGAGGGGAATGAAAAAAACCTCGGGGCTTCCCCTCCCCAGTTGCCAGGGCTTGCCTCCCCCCCTTTAGATAATTAATTAACTTACCAGAGATGGCAGCAGCAGCTGCTCCGTCCAGCGCGCTCGTACTTCCTGGCCCCTCCCGACGGGGCCTCTCAGGATGACGTAGGTGGATGACGTCATCCGGCTGCGTCGCCCTGAGAGACCCTGTCGGGAGGGGCCAGGAAGTACGAGCGCGCTGGACGGAGCAGCTGCTGCTGCCATCTCTGGTAAGGCAATTCCTTTTGTAAAAGGGGGGGGGAGGGGGGGAGTCAAGCAAGCCCCGGCAGCTGGGGAGGGGAAGCCCTGAGGATTTTACCAGTGCGGGGGGAGGAGGAGGCAAGCCAAGCCCCCCCCCCTGCATGGTAAATTGCGCCGAGGCGCAGAATTGGGCCCTGACTCCCGCGGAATTTTTTTAATAATTCCGCGGAAGAATCGGGGCCCTGGACAAGGGGTGTCTTTAGACATAATGCTGTTCAGTGTCCTGTAACACAGTGTCCTACTGTTACAGTGTTTAGACATACGCTCAACACAGTGTTCACCCCAAACACTGGAAGTGAACAACTACCAGGTCCTGATAGTTTAATCAGTGTTTGGGGTGAACACTGTATTGACGGTATGTCTAAACACTGTAACGGTAGGACACTGTGTTACAGAACACCGAACACTACAGCGTTATGTCTCAAGACACACAAGTTGGTTTGAATTATATCTTCTATTGGACTAACAACTGCTGTTTGTGAAAATGAGCAAGCTTTCAGGCCACACAGAAGGCTTCCTCAGGCATGTAGCCAGTAGGGATGGGACACCAGGGAGAATACTGGATACCGGATTTACTGGTATCGGATCTCCCCGGTATCGGATTTACCGGTATTGGCATACCGGATTTTTAACATTGGCCGCTTTACCGGTTTTTTTACATTGTGGTCATTTACTTCAATGGCCGTAATGTAAAAAACCCCAGTAAAGCGATCAATGTTAAAAATCCGGTATGCCATTACCAGTGATTATCGGATTAATCCGACATACCTGATTATCGGGTGTATCGGATTTATCAGATACCGATATTCCCAGCCCTAAAGCCAGTCAGAAATATATAAACTGAGCAAATTTAGGGTAGGTATATATGGAGGCAAAAATGAGTGGGAGTGGATAAGGCCAACACCTCATACTCTAAATGAGTGGAGGTGGGGGGGAAGGTTAGGAGAGATGCCAGACATTTAAAAACAGAGCTATAAAATATGTCCCCAACCCACCAATTTTGTTTTTGTCCCTGTTTTATCCACTCCCACCCATTTTTGCCTCCTTATACACCTGACCTAAACTTGCTCGGTTTATATTTTTCTGACTGGCTACGCTACATGCCTGAGGAAGGACCCCATGTGACCCGAAAGCTTGCTCATTTTCACCATCAGCAGTTAGTCCAATAAAAGAGATCATTCAAACCACCTTGTCTCCATCGTAGTCTGTCTCATGAGAGTAAGCCCTTAGAAACCAGAGGGCAAATAACAAGATCATTTTGGTATTTTTGTAAAAGTCTTATGAATTTCTAAGACCTTGGCTCATGAACACTTGGGGTTAATAGTACCTGTATTCCTAGTGTTTTCCTTCGCTCTCTCTTACTGTACAATATCTAAGCCATATCTAAGTACAATACCCATGCCACACCAGAAGACAGGGTGATGCCTCAGAATGCTAGTCATATTCACTGTCTTCACTATAAAAACAGAATTCAAATCACTTGGTACAAAATCTGCCATTGCTTTATGCCTCAGTTTCCCATTTCTAGGGAACCAGTTTCTTTTCTTTTCTTTTTTAACCTTCTGTCTGTTGGCTATAAATGTGTTAGCTTTGACCTTCTTTTTTTTTGGTATTCTCACTGCCGAAATGCACCTTTGTGAAGCTCACTTCATAACAGCGCTTCAAAAAAGGCTGGAATTAATTTTAAGCATCGTTGGGGCTCTGGTTTATACAGGGCGTCTTTCAACACACTGAATTCTTTAATATTTAAAGGTCAACAGCAGGAAAGAGAAAAATAGAATGAGAAAATCACACGCTTCTCTAAAGCCAATAATTACAGAATAACAGTCTGATTCTTCTTCTTTTGAAGCAGAAATAACACGCTCAAGCCAGTTAGGCTAAAAAGAGGGACAGATTCCTTCCTGGTGTTCCTTATGAATCTATGCATGGGGGTCTGAGTGACCTCTGATTATGGGTGTTTAGCATCAGATCATAGCTCTTTCAGAGACTGTTGTTTTTACTATTACTATTAACCATTTAATAGCACTTTCACAGCATTCACAGTGCTTTACCTAGATCATCCTCACAACTGCCCTGTGAGGGGGACCATTATTATTCCCATTTTACAGATGTGGAACTGAGGCTGAAAGGTAGCGACTTGCCCACAGCCACCAAGTGAGTTAAGACAAGACTTGAACTCTGATCTCCCAAGCCCATGTCCAACACCTAGGGTTGCCATACCTCCCCTTTAATCCTGGCAGCTTATGAAAAATGCATGGTGCAGGGCTGCACTGAAACCAATGCAGCCCTGCACTATGTATTTTTCATAAGATGCCAGGATTAAAGGGGAGGTATGGCAATCCTACCAACACCTCATCCTCCAGACTTCACTACTACTAGTGTAGTAGTAGTGGTGACCAGCAGAAGGATTATTTATGACTTATTTATTTCTGTACCATTTAGACTAATTTACACCCTCAAAATACAGGTTACTTCTGCACTTTAATTTCACTGTATATTGTAAACGTTATAGGGCCTGATTCCTATCTGGTTTGGCACCAGCACACCACCACTAACTTCATGGCATTGTTCCTGATTTAACATCGACCTGGAGGGAGCTTCAGCCGTAGCTCCTTTATGCCATGTAAAAAGGCCAGAGCCACATAACAGTGCTCTGAAAGCCTCAGCTCCAGTGTGGAGAGATTTACCTTTGAACGGCAGTTGGCAGCTCATCTTCTGAGGACCCTGAAGTGACAACGTGAGGCCCTCAAGAATGCTGGAACACTTTGCACTACTGTGTCTAAGAAGGGATGTTTCAGGAATGGGTGTGTAGCACATAGCCTTGCAGAGACAGCATACTACACCACCACTGCATATATACAGACAGGGCTTGGTTGCTCTTAAGCCTCCAAAGACTGGCTTGGGGGCATGTCTCCAATGCAGAGTAAGCTTGAGAGACATTAGCTTGAGTCATTTTGCCCCTCACTTAGGTAGCCAGCTAGTGCATTCATACCACCCAACACTAACGCCAACTTGGTGCTAGGCTTGAACTAAGAGCTATGTTAACATGCCATGTTCTGGAGGCAGATCCCATGATTCATGGCACCACAATTTACAACAGGGACTGATATCTACACAGCATTTTACTCCGGCTAAAAGCAGAATAGCTAAGGTAACCTGAACTTGAACCCTAAGGGTGGGGGCGAGTTTGCACGCTCCAATTTAGGCATCACCTGTATGGGGATGAAAGGGACAGTTTACTGCAGCAACGTTAAGCTTGGACGCAGACTAAACAACTTAATAGAGACCAGGGCCTGGCAATGCCAGATGTCCCAGCAAATGCCCAAACCTAGAGGGAATAAAGATAGCTTAAAAGCACCAGTCGGAGCGGGAATACATGGATAGGGTCAGATCCTGGAGAGACAACAGAGAATCTCATTTCTTGCACTTCCAATATAATGGGCTAAAGTGTTCTTTCTGTTACACAGGTGTAAATCCTGAGTACCACCACTGTAGTTAATCAGTGGAGTTACTCAGCATTTAAACTGGTTGAGATTGGTACACGATTCGTAGGTGAGTTTTTCAACCAAAAAATACATTAGCCTCTTCTTTTTTATGTGCCTGCAGTTCAAGTGAGAATGAAAAAGGCAGTAAATGTACCTTTGTTTATACTGCCTGTCTTCTATTAGCATGAAGAGAAACTGAAACTAGTCTCAAAAGCAAACACAGATCCTTAACTGAGATTCTAACTTTGCTTGGCTTTTGCCTCCTGTCATTCAACTTAGGCAGGGTGTCAACTATCCAGTCAAAACAGCTCCCATCAACAGCCTAAGTGACAATGCTAAGACACAGCAGGGAGGGAAATCCACACCTAATTCCTTTCCAGCCCAGCCAGAGAATTTTTCACTTCCTGAGGAGGGGCTGGCTCGTCCATTATCCAAATCTAATTTTTAATTATTCATTATTCAAGAACAATTTATTGATGAAATGGTTGTGAATGAACAACTCGAGACCCCAAAAGTGCAACAACCCCCTTGCACAGGTCAATGGAGCTGGGCAAAACAAGAGGCCAGTTCAAAAGTGCCTGCCCAATTTCCTTCCACAGCCAGCTCTTTATGAGCAAGCAGCCATGGAAAAGATCCTAGAAAAATAAACTGTGGAAACATTTCAGCAATTGAGATTTAGCAAAGCCTCTCAAAGAGCGCATTGTTATAGCCTGCTCTCATCAAAGACCGCAATTCAGTCTCAGAAATGGCGCTGCTCAGAGTTAGCTCTATAGTTCAGGAATTTACTTCCTAATTGTACGCTGCGCCTCACAAACACTTTTTGTTTCTGGTCATTTTCTGACATAATGTTTTAAGAAAGTAAAACAAACAAGCAATTACGAATCATCCGATTTGCACACGTCAGGCTCAGACTGCTAGAAAGTCATTAAACGCCTCTTTACATTTCATTGGGAGGATGGTATTAAATAATCACCTAAAATGGCTTCTTACTCACCATCCTCCTCCTCCTCCCACAAAAAAAGCACGGGTACCTACAAAAATATTGTTAATAAATATTCATTTATTGTTAATAGTATCCATACATTTATACAGCACTTTTCATCCCAAAGGACTCCAATGCAATTTACAGTTTCAAAGCAATTTTCAGACTGACGATTGGGAAGCACTTTTAAGGGTGGGTGTGCGTGTGGGGTTTTTTTTTTTTACAAAGGGGTCATACCGTGCTGTTGACTCACAATGTATGCAACTTATGCAATTTATGCAACACAATTTATGCAACTCAGCCTTCCATGAATTTAAGTGGGGGACATGGGGGAGACTAGAATAGAGCCAAGACTCATTGAATATATATTGAATATTCCTCCAGCCCTTACATATCTGTGCAGAGGTAAACACAACTTTTACCCTCTTTGCAGAGTTGGTCTTAGGCAGGGTAACAGGGACTTATACCCCTGGCCCCATGACTCTCAGGAGCTGCAGCATTCCCAGGATCCCTAGGGAGCAGTGGCACTGGTGGTGGCCCAGGCCCTCAGGATATGCACTACCTCCAGTGACCACCACTCACCTCCATCCCAGTGACCCAACCCCACCCTTGCTAAAACTAAGACTGACCCCTTCTAGTGTAGTAATTACTGTGTAGTAATTACTTCACTTAAACCTGAATTGTAGCTATTTCTATGGTGAAAAGTAGGAGCTACTTAATAGAACCAGGCAAAACATTCCACAACAGCTTCAGGCAGGGAGTGAGGAAGAACAGTTTCCAAATGAAATTGCAAAGGCAATTCTGACTGTCGTTCACATCTCTGTGCTGCATGAATGCAGTTGTAGTCCAGCCATATAAGAAAGTGGCTGAATACATTTCACAAATTTAATATCAGTCTTCGCCTGCGGTCACCCAGGGAGTGGTCCTTGAAAGTTAACCACTCCTCAGCTATATTTGTTTCCATTAACCTTGTGATAAACCAGCAACAATGTAAATTGCTTTTGAGGGGTGGTTTCCTCAGTTGCGTCCAAACCACCAAAGAAAAATCACGCGTGGGTGTTGTGACAGGAGAAAAGCAAAATACCACATTTCTACGTTCACTAATTCCTGTAACAGAGATGTGATTGCCCTCACAGAAGTTCCCCACTCCCCAGGTAATGTGTACAACTGCTCTGAGTTACCCTGCCATCTCTAGACATGGTCCCTCTCAGCCACGGTTGAAGTGTATTGACAGGACAATCCAGCAGTGGTTTTTTTGTGGTTTTTTGGTAGCTATTGTGGACAGATGTTTTCAGTCTCCAAGAGGTTATCATGGGCTCCTTCACAAGCTCTAAATTCTTTAACAACAGGAGCTTTCATCTTGCATCAGATATGATTCCAATGGAAGTATTCTCTCTGTAAGGAAGGCCTACAGGAATTGGTCCATATATCATGCATGGCTTTTAACCAGTTATTTATTTCCCTTCCTGCTAGTGTAACCCCAGGAGTAGAATACAATGTCCATACTTTGGGTTCAGTTGTGGACTCCCAACGAAGATGTAGTCCAAGGCAAACTTTGCCATTCAAGTCAAATTCCAGCAATGAAAACAATTTATTTAGCAAAAACTACATGTTTAATGTTTTTTAAGTAGAATTTTAGTGATCCACAAACCCACAAGTCCACCTGATTCCAACAATGGTAGTTCCTCCACAAAAGGATGTGTGTGAAGAGGCCTGCGGTCTTGGCAGATACAGCGCTGTTGTTCCCCAGTACAAAGATCTGGATTTCTTATTCTCAACAAACTCTGGTATAAGAACAAAACTATACACAGACGGTGGGGCTGATCCCAAGCCCCACATGTGTTGTCGTGCACACGCCTGCATGCACTGCTGCATGGTTTGCGCGCACACCGTGCCGAGGGTGCTGGCGCACCAGTCCACGGGGCTTGGGATCGGCTCCAGTAACAGGAAGTAAATTTGTCCCTCAAGACTTGGGGATTCACACGTGCGTTTAAATCGCACAGAAGCCTCGGCGGCATAGTGCGATTTAAAAAACCCTGCACTTCCGGGCTGGTGTGAATGCGCTGAGCGCGCACATTTCCACCTAGTCCGAATGTTTGGAGCGCGGTTTGAAAAGCTGCTCGGAGCAACTTTTCAATCCGCACTCCAAACATTCGGGCTAAGTGGAAATGTGCGCGCTCAGCGCATTCACACCAGCCCGGAAGTGCGGGGTTTTTTAAATCGCACTATGCCGCCTAGGCTTCTGTGCGATTTAAAGACACGTCTGAATCCACCCTTAGTTTATTCCACAGAATATATAAATTTCCCTCCCTTTGGATTAATTACTACAAAAATAAAGAATTCTAAGGACACAATTAATACATTTCCCATTACCACATACCTGGTATAGGTTACACCAGGACCTGGCATTAAGAATACTGTCATCAGCATCCAGCTCTCACTCTGTCACCTCAGCTTCGCAGTCAAACTGCTTAGAAGTGGCTTCAACTAGCAAGAATGAGCAGACTCACAGCCACATGATTTGTCTAGCTCATGGGAAATTCCATGAAGTATAACTGTTCATGCACAAAACTTACCCAACCTCCCCAATGGCTCCGTGTACAGCTTGAATCTCCTTAACATATCAGGTCTAATTAAGCCGTATGGGTTACATTAACATGGGATGACTCTACCAGGGACACTGATGTAGTCAATGGTCTGGTGGGGCAGAACTATTTTTTACTGCTGTATCAATTATACTGGCTTTCAGCAGGTTTAAGGGAAGGTGCTTTCTGAAGTCATGAAAATGAAGCCTGAAAAGCTGCAGAAAGCACCATGTGGGGGTTTTCTTACCCTGTGGGGGTTTTCCAACCGGCACTTTGTGACCTCTGAACTGCTGTAACATATGGTAACCCCAGGACAACCACCTGACACGACACCCTGGGAACAACTTCCACGCGAATGAGGGCTTCATTTGTGTCAGAGCTTAGCTTCGACACCTCTTAGTCATCAAGGCTTACCCAGCACGTCTTCCCGAGTGTTGCTGCCCTGCAAGACTCCACCCATGGCTGGATGCAGAAACACCAGCCTCAGTCTCTTGTCTGCATGGCTTGGGCTGGTTGGCAAAACAGCTGAATGGCAGTCACAGCGCCAGCCCTGGCCTCCATCAAGCTTAATGCAACCTTGGGCAAGAGGTGGCAAAGTAGGGGCAGAAACCAGGACTGGAGGCAGGGGCGTAGGTTGGCTGGGATGGGCCACTTCTGACTCTCCTCCCAGTGGCCGGCATGCAGCTGCAGCAGCAAAAGTGGGTCCCTGAGGCTGGTGGACCCCAGTGCAGCTTCACTACCTTTCCCTATTATAGCTATGCTGCTCCTTGACTGAAGGCATTGGGGTGGGGAGGCTGACAGCATCTCCCCACAACCATTGGCTCCTTTGCTGCCCCTCACGTTTCCAGGGTCAAGTGGCAGGACTTCCAGGGCCAAGGTTAGAGCCCCAGCACCTGTTTTTTCTTTTCTTTTCAAATTAAGCACTGCACGTGATACAGCGGTTCAGACATCACAAAGCACCCAGAAGAAGCCTCCCTCCCCTAATAGAATAGCCACATGGTGCTTTCCAAGCTGCATTTTTGTGGCATCAGAAAGTGCCCTGACGTTGTGATAAAAAAAGGGTCCGGCAAGGGTACCATATTATTCCTAGTGGTTGACCTGGGATTTTTCTTTTAGTGAATTCCTGAAGCACAACACAGGGTGAAAACAGACATGACGTTAACCACCCTTTAACCACCCTTGGTGGTTATTTATGCATGTTTCAGGGCTCTATTGGTGCCCTATGCAGCCCTACAACATGCATAAATGACCACCAAGGGTGGTTAATGTCATGTCTGTTTTCACCCATAGTCTTAAAGGATCAGTTTGTGATCTGTTCTAAAAAAACTTTATGAGACCGTCAGATGTTTAGAAAGTGACCATAAATTAATTTCGCCTGATGCTGGGTCTTGACTCTTTTGACAGTTAGGAATGCAAATTTGTAAGGGGGAAAGTAGGACACTGAGGGTAAAAACAGATGGGTGGGGGGCACGGCAGCTCGCCAGCCTGGCCTGGGAAACAGCGGCCACTCCTCCCCGGAACCAAACACATGTGCCCATGGCCAGAGAGCCATCCCACCATTCTGCTGCCTGTACCCCCCGGGTAGGGAAGGGAGCTCAACAAACGTGCAGACAGCTGGCCCACCCCCTCCCAGTGCCCCCGCCCCCCACCATGACGAACAGCCATAGCGGCCCTGATCTTCGGCAGGGATGGTAGGGCCGAACAAAAGTGCTGGCCTGCTGTGACATGTGTTGGCCCGCATGGGTGGCCCTTGGCTTGGGTGTCCAGGATCCGGCCCAGGGCCCATCTCAGGTCAGCTGCTTACTCACCTTCGGGCAGAAGCAGACCCACATCTGGTAGTGCATCTGGTGATGCATGAACATGCTGGTGGGTCCTGGTCCAAATGGGCCACCATTACGTCTGTGAACACCCTGGGTTTGATTTTTACATTCAGGCTGCCATTAATATAAAATGTGTCCCATGTCAATTATTTTCAAGGGGGAAAGGGCACTGTTATTCCAAAGTTGCCCTTGAGTTATCAGCAAATGGTTTTACATGCACATGCTGTATTTCTGTATTTCCGAAATCAAGAACATTTGAAGTTAGATGTGTGTGTGTGTGTGTGTGTGTGTGTGTGTGTGTGTGTATTAAAGTCACAGTTAAGTTGCATTGTTCAATAGTTACACTAATAGCATTTCATAAAATGTTCCAAGTCACATTGAGTGAACAATGATCATAGAAACCACCGGTAAAGCACTGTCTTGAAGAAACCCTAATTACATTAAGCACAGGGTTGATTTTTTAAAGTAGTCTTTAACAACATCAAAACGACATAATGAGAGAAGCTACCAGTGAGTTCAAACTTCAGTGACCACTGAAGTATAATTTTACAAATCCACTGACAAAATTGGAAAAGTACAAGGACAGAGCAGCTTGAAATAAACTTCTAAGCAGTTTAGGAGCACATTAAAGAAAGGTAAGAATACACAGAGGGCTAAGTATCTGATTCCCACAGCTTCCTATGAATAATAGGTAATGGTAGATAGGCCAGTAATGAATGCATACTTTTGCTGCTAGACATGGTGGTTCTAGTAACAAGCTGGAAAAACCTTAGCCCATAAACCCACACACACTCACACAAATTACAGATGAAAACCAAGGTCCTGTCTGCCTTGCAATGACATCAAAACAACTGTAGTATTTATCACAAGTGTAGTTTGTTCTAACCTCCTGTGCAGAAAGTCCATATACCCACCCTGCTGGTGATTGCATTGCAGCGTATTTGAAAAGTAAAAAAAATCAGTGCTTCTGCATGTCTACAGGTTGTAAAGTGCTTTAAATCCTTTCTGATGGACTGAGCAATGGAGTACGAACAAGGAATTTCTGAGTTCCAATCCTTACTCTACCGCTAATTCTCAATTTGGCTGTGCAAAAGTCACAAACATTTCTGGGTGATGATGCTTTCTTTTCTTAGCCTCAGAGTTGCATGCAGGGAAGCCATTAATAGGGCACTTTCACTAGGTTAAGAGAACTATGCCTTAGTAAAATAATTTTATTGTGAATGATGGCAGGTATAAGTTATTTATTTAATGGCTCTGATCCTGAAATCATTCGCTTCTAAGCAGTCCCACTGACTTTGAGACTGCTGTAAGTGGTCTCAGGATGGTTGCCAGTATTATAGTAAGATTGATCTATCTATATAAAATATAAATATAGATATATACATATTTTCGTGGTGGTGGGATCTGGTATTACCATTCCGATCTTAACCTTCTAATAGGAAGCCCTCTGGTGTATCCCTTTGTAATCTTAAAAATGGTCTGGGAGTACAGCTGAATGCGGGGGCTTTCTCTTTGTAATGATGAGTAGTAATCCTGACTGGCATACCACTAACAGGAGGCTGTCAGGAGACAGCCAAAGCAGTTCCTTTGGCTTTCAGATCGTTGGCTTATTTCCCATCTGCAAATTATGTTAAATAACTTCTGCCGACTTTGAAATTTACTTTTCTTCTTTAATTATGGGTTTTCTGACAATATGACATAGCAGTTCAGGAAAGGTTTATTTGCTGGAGTGGGGTCGTGTAAACTCTGCTTTGTGCACTGCATACAAATGAATTTATTTATTTTTTGGTTAAACCAAATCCTTTGTGACTGAAACTGTTTCCATTAATTTACTGCACGTTTCTTCAGTTGATAGGAGTAATAAATACAATAGCGATAGGGATTTTCATACCAAACCTCTCTGAAATATACTGCAAGGAAACAAATTACTAAAACTCCTGAGTCAGGGGCCAAATCCTTAGATGATATAAACGCAGGGAATGAATCCAGACAATTTACACCAAATGAGACCCTATCTCTTTTGTTTTCCAAGCAGATTAGTAGTAGTGCTACATACTGTTCACATTTGGTTGGTTATTTACTAATGCAAATTATACATGTCTGAATAATGCATATATAAAAGAATGGGTGATTTCAGAAGTTATGGGGCCCGTTGGCCCCGTACCGAAATCAACCCATTTGTTCCCCGCCGGGGTCACCCCGTTACGCCATATCAGACGTGCCGGGGGGATCCCGGCGGGGAATCCGGGAGGGGGTGGGGCCGCGCGGCGCAGCATGCGGCCGCACAGCCCCACCCCCTCCATGCACCCCGCCGCCCGCCCTCCGAGGAGACGGGTGGGCGACGGGGCCAATGCGGCTGCCGCGGCCGGCCAAATGCGCCACGGCCCGGGATCCCGCCGGTAATCCCGGGCCGTGGCGAGCGGCCAGACGTTACTTTTTTTTGATCCCTGCCGGGGGTCCGTTTGACCACGCTTCCCAGGACATTCCCCCTGCTAGCCCAGGAAGCGTGGTTCAAATTGACCCCTTGTGCAGATTGACCGTGGCGAACATCTGGCGGCCGCCAAACAGACGTTCGAGGCACAGTGACCACAGGTGGGTATTCACCGTGGTTCACTGTGATCTCGTAACGTCTGAAAATACCCAATGTCTAAGTTTATACTACTATCTGTCCCACACACGGTAAGAAACAGGCAATGAAGACGTTTAGGCCCGCTTTGTCCCGTGGGCCACCAGCACATCTGTTGTGGCACCACCAGATGTTGGCCCAGGGTTGCCCTGGGCCATGTTGGCAGCTAGTGCAGCTCTGACCTCGGAAAGGGTCCAATGTTAGAGCATGGACTAGGGCCAGCCCGACTGGGCCAAAGCAGGCTATTATGTTTGCTGTGGTCCGCTGTGACCCAGCCTGAATCGGTTCCTTTATGACCGGCAGCCATGGCAGTTCCCATTGGCCATCATGGCTGCCCATCATGGCGTGGTGCGGGGTGCTGAGGGCACAGCACAGGTGGGGCCAGGGTCCACACGTTTGTTGTGTTTCCAGGCCGTGCGGCCAGCGGGATGGCTCCCTGGCCATGATCATGTATGTCCAGTGTCAGGATTTGACCCAGACCATGTCACACGGGGTTTTCCGCCCCAGGCCAGGTCATGACAGCGTGTGTTCTTACCCAAAATTAATATTATTATTATTATTATTAACATTATTATTAACAAACATTTATATAGCGCCAGAAGTACACCTGACACTTTACAAAGTAATAAAATAGACACGGTCCCTGCCCCTAGGGCTTACAATCTGAGAGACAGAGAGAAAAGGGTGAATCTTAGCAATGTTATGGAGGGAGAAGCGACAGGATTTAGCAACAGAGTCAATGTAGGGTTTAAAGAAAGGGGTGAGAAATCTATCAATATGGAGAAATCTATCAACAGAGGTATAGTCTTTCTCCAAAAATTTGTGGGTACATAAAATCCCAGACAAGGTCAAACTTAGTTCCACTGGGTGAAAGGGGCAGGGCAAGTTGTTGTTTTTTTAATTCACTGAATACCCAAATTTCCCATTGACATAAAGGTGAAATACATGTCCAGTATCACTGGAGGAGGTTCCTACCTGTATGCTGAACATGGGAGAGGTGAAAAAACCCACACATAATATTCAGTGGAGACCACTCTAAATATTATTGTTCTGAAGTGATTTATGTTTGTAGATATTTCCATACTTGGAGTTTGTGAAAATGAATCTCCTAACTTCTCAATCCACAGATTCATAAATGGATGCACGGGGAGTTCTGATTGGGAATCTCCATTCTGCTAACTGAGAATATTTCCCTTTTTAGCAAAATTTCAGATGATATTGAAAGACTATGATCTTGTTCACATGTTAAGGTGCGGGTACAATACTCTATAGTACAGAAACCATGGGGTATTTTCACATCGGATCTCTGGTCATGTGAACATTTAACTATCACATTCCCTAACCCTCTAAGCATTTACATATTATGTTAGTAAATTACCAATGAGTGGTAATTTCCATCAACTATGGGCGTTTGTAAATGGCACAACAGCCCCGTGTGCAGGCTGTGAGTGTCATGGGACACTCAGACATCCTGTAGGTGTCCGCATCCAGCAGACAGATGCAGGTGAGTGTCCCATGACACTAACAGCCCCCACACAAGACAAGTCTCATCTGGTCCCCTTTCCACTTGGCTCCCATGAAAGGAGCAGCTGAGCAGTGAAAAGGAGGCTTTTCATGCTAGCTGCCAACCTGGCTGGATTCCTTCCAAGTCACTAAGGAGCCCAGTGGGACTGCTGGTCGGTGTGCTGAGTCTCTGCATGTCAGCTGCAGCGCCTGCTCATCCCCTTCCTGCTGAGGAAGGAGAGAAGTGAGGACCACAGCCAATGCACAGAGGCGCCAGAGCCTGCGTGTGCCGACTGCAATCCCTGCTCTTCTCCTTACGTGGTGGGAAGGAGACAAGCAGGGGTAATGGCTGATAGAAGCTCCCTCCCTAGCCGTGACCCCCTAATAGATGGCTCACCCATGTGTTGGCCCCCAAGGGCCAACATATGTTCATGCCTTAGCCCACATGGTGTGCTCCTTGATCTTGAGGAAGATGCTTTGCTGGCGGCACAGACTGGGAACACATGTTCCCTGTCCATGTCTACCTAATAAACGGCCTGACAGACACCCATTCATGGGCTGCTACCATGTCGTTTATTTTCACCAACTCTCTTGCCCAGGTAAGAGGTCATTCATGCCATTTATTCATTAGTAACTTACTCCTTGCTAATGTAACGTGTCAAATTGTCAATGCTTATAAGGGATAACAGTTCTGCAGCCAAATGAATACTGCTTGGTTCCTTGACCAAGAGTTGTACCCGTTACTGTGATGTGTGAACAGAGGTCCAATGCTGAACTAGTCTCTTTAAAACCAAAGAAACCCAAAAGAAGTAGTGTTCCAGATTTCAGTTTATTGTCGGCACCGTAAAGGGTGATATGACTCCATGGCAATGGCCTGAATAGTGGATATTTTTGTTTCCTGTAATAAAAATACTGCTGTTCCAGCCTGATTTGTTTGACATTTTTAGAACTGTTGGATATTTGCAAAGTACATCACAGTCTCGGAGTACTAGGAAATAAACCTTGTTTTTTTTTCAAGCAACAGATCAGGTAGTATAACTAAAACAGCCAGAGATAGCCCAAAATGTAAATTTTAAGTCTGAAGGCAAAAACTCACATTTTCAGTCATTTCTAACTGCAGCCCAATCTCTAAATCCCTCATTTGACTGTATAAAACTGTATACTTTTTGTTTCATTAACTGCTTACAGGTTTGGATGAGTTGTTTGGTTTTTTTGTTTGTTTGTTTTGTTAATATCATAAAACGTTTTAAAAATATCTCAGCATTAAACCCTCATTAGAAAAGTTACTAGCACAGCAACCCACCTTTTAAAATACTTTTCAGTATAGATTTTATATGTTTGGGGTGGTTAAGGTGGACAGAATAGTCCTAAATAAAGAAATAAAAGAAGATGTTTTCCCCGTCCAGTTTTCATAGTGTCCGGTTCAGACACTTCAACGTCACATGCCACTAGAGGGCATCATCACTGCAATCTAGCTTGTGTGCTAAATTCATTTGGTTCCCTTAAATTCTGGGTTTAGGCATACCAGGGAATATATTTCAACAATCATATCACATAGTATTAGTCTGGTTATTCTTATATGTATAATCTATCATCTATTTCCATGCTTCTCTGTTCTCTTAATTGTTCCCCAGTATACAAAAATATCAGGTTTATCAGTGATTCATAACTGAAGCTCGGAGTTATGGAGGAGTTTGCTGAAACTGTATCATGCAAGTTTGTTGTAGAGTTAATTTAGACAAGCTCAACAATGAATGACAAATAACTGCTTTCACTTGGATATTAAAATTTCCAGGTACGTTAACAGAATCAAGCCTGCGTGCCCTAAATTCGATATAATGTAGTCGGAGACCAGCCGTAGCATTTTCATAACTCAATTTGCCTCCTTGGTGACAGAGATGTATAGTATAGATATGCAAAGAAGAAAAGTGGTTGTGTTCGTGTCAGGGACAATTAGGGTCCCTACTTGTGTGCCCATTAGCTGAGCGATTTGGAACTAGTGGAATGGTTTAGTCATTCCTGTGGGAGATAAAGAGGACATGGATATTCTGTCTGGGGATATTGATTGAGAAAGACACAGGCAGTAGCTAGGATACTTTTTCAGTGACAGAGAAGTTAATGATTTAGTGATTCATACGAGAGAAGCTGTCTCACAACCTTTGGCAATTGTTTGCAATGCAGATAGTGCCACATGAGCTGACCTTGTTGAATTAGCAGCAGCCTAGGACACAGTGGCAGTACCTCTCTAGCAAAGCACAAGGGAAAGTTTATCAATAAATTAATCTCTCCCCTTCACCTCCTTACTTTGATGTCAGGTTGTTTTTTGTCCTCACTAAACCCAATTGCTAGGAGTTAATTTCATGCCAGAAACCCAAGGCTGCATCTCTGCTCCCCTCACTCTACCTAGGTGGCGGTGGTAGTAGTAACAAAACTGCTGTGCCTCCCCTCCCCCCAAACAGAAACCAAATCAACACAGGCTAAACTAATGAGAAAATACAGTATAAAACCCCTTATTCCCATACCCCAGGAGTCATGGTTTTGTCTGGATTAGAGAGGTGTTTGGATAAGGAGTAATACAGCATGTCGGCGTTGCAGAGGGGTGTCTGGAATAAGGCAGGATCTTGTTTTGAGAGGTCTGAATAAAAGGGCTTCTGTATCTTATATTGACAGTTGTTAGAATTGACAGCTATGATCATGTCAGTGAAATCCTACAGCAAACTGCCCGCTGAGCTCTAATGCCTGGTGTCAGAGTTCACTTGGTCCCCAAACTACTTCTGAGCAGGAAGTGCAGCAAAGTGAATATGAATATGAAATGACTTCACGTCAGGAGTTAGAAATGGGCTCAGCTGGGGGACAAGAGGCCTCGAGGGATTGTTAATGGGCTACAGGGCCTGTCAATTGGAAGCTGCTGTTTCTAATCCAACTCAGATTTATGAGGGCTGAAAGCAACCAGCTGATGGCTTTCCGATGGTCTATGGGAGATGAGTTGTTGGTGGTGCTGGTCTAAAGCCTATTTAAGTAGGTGTCTTGATTACAAAACTACCCCTACAATTGATATTAACTGTATTCTTGTGCTCTGGCTGCACTTGGGTCCTGACTAGGGATGGGAACTTCAGTTTCAGACAGAACCAAAAGTTTCAAATTAATCTGAAGTTTCAGATTTTTTTCAGTTCTAGCATTTTGGTTCCGTTACACCGATTTTGTTTCAGTTTTTTGGCATTGCACCAGTTTCAGGTTTTTTTCATTGTGCTTTGCTCCCATTGAGGCTTATCCCATGCCCCTGGTACACACACGCATGCATGTGCGCACAACCCCACATGCGCCCACTGCAGGAACATTGGACCCATGCGGATCCCATGCACTCCTGCACGCGCTCTCCGCTCTTCCGTTGTACCCACCCTTACTCTCCCTCGTTTCTCCTGCTCGCCCAAGCACCTCCGTCCCTTCTCCCTCGCTGCCCCACATGCCTGGAACTCCCTCCCTGCCCACATCCGCCTTGCCTCCTCCCTCCGCTCCTTCAAATTCATCCTCAAGACCCACCTTTTCCATGCTGCCTTTCCCAATGCCTGCTAGCCTTTCCCCTTACTCTTACTGTCAGCCCTCCTCTGCTGACTGCTGCTACCAACTTCATTGTAACCAAGTCAAGTACACGCACCTGAGACTTCGCATCCGCCTGAATGTTTCTTTGTCTTCTCTCATGTCTCCCACTGTCCCCTCCCCCCCTTTGTTTTTGTCTCTTAGATTGTAAGCCACAGGCAGCGACCGCGTCTAATTCTATGTTCTGTACAGCACCAGGTCATGCGACTGGCGCTTTATAAATGTCTAATAATAATAATAATAATAATAACAGCAGGTTTGGGATCGCAGTCATTGACTTCAATGGTAGAAAAGGATCCGAAACAAGGTCCAAAATTCATAAAGAACCGAAACTGAAAAATCTGAAACCAAATTTCCCCCTGGAGTTCCATTCCTAGTCCTGACTGTTGTTCAGAAGCATCCCATATTTGATAGTGTACGCTGAGAAGCAGTGGACGCCAGAACGAGGAGGACAGGACAAGAGGTGAAACTGATAGAGGATTTGTAATATTTGTACCATAAGAACGCCATACTGAGTCAGACCAATGGTCCATCCAGCCCAGCACCTGTCTCCGACCGTGGCCAATCTCAGTCGCTTGGCAGAAGTACCCAACAGTTCACAATGGGCCATTCACTGCTGTTCACTCCCAGCTCCCAACAATCAGAAGTTACGTCCCCTAAACCTACAGCCGCTAATGAACCGACCCTCCAAGAATTCATCCAAGCCTTTTTTTAAGCCCCACTACAATACTGGGCTTGATCCTCTCGCAACAAATTCCACAAATTAATTGTGTGTTGACTGAAAAACTATTTTCTTTTATTTGTTTTAAATTTGCTGCCAGTTAGTTTCATAGAGCGTCCCCTAGTTTTAGTTCTAGTTGAGAGGGTAAGTAACTGCTCCTTATACGATTTACTCATTCCACACCACTCATGGTTTTATAGACATCTATCATATCCCCTCTTCTATCTATCAGGCCTCTCCCCATGTGCAGGATGGGGCGGTATAAAAATCTATTAAATAAATAAATACTGAAGCCATTCCACACCCCTTATTTTTGTTACCCTTCTCTGTACCTTTTCTATTTCTACTAGAGCTTTTTTGAGATGAGGCGATTAGAACTGCACCTAATATTCAAGGTGCAGTCACTCCATAGATTTATACAGAGATTATATTTTCAGTTTTATTCACTGTCCCTTTCTGAATAATTCCTAACATTCTGTTTGCTCTTTTGACTGCTGCCGCACATTGGTCCTTTCTACACGTGCCAGACCCACACATGCTTATGCAGATCTGCTGCGTGTGCATGCGTGAATACCGCCCGTGTGACCGTCGTGGTGGGTATGTGGGTGTGCATACATACTCCCGTGACCCACCCATCACGAACGCACGGAGCAACCAGCAAACAGGCAGGTTGCTCCATGCGTGAAGATGAGTGGAGATGGGTGTGCACCAATCTGCACCCGCCACCCACCCATCACCCCCCTGCAGCGGTGCTCCATTCACCACACACCGATCCGCCCTGCCCATTTTAAAGGGCCATTGAGCTGAGGATATCAATGTATTGTCCACAATGACTCGAAGGTCCTTTTCCTGAGTGGTAATCCCTAGATTAGAACCCAGCATTGTGTACATATAGTTTGGATTATTTTCCCTACGTGCATCACTTTGCACTTGTCAACACTGATTTCATCTGCAATTTAAACCCTTTTTACACAGAACACACCCACACATGCTCCCACAGGTCAGCCGCGTGGGAATGCATGGGTGCCTCCCGTGTGAATGCCGTGGCAGTGGGTGGACATACATGGGTGCTCCCGTGACCCACCCATCTCCACCCACTTCCACACATTGCCCACACATGGAGCAATTGGCCAAACCGGCGGTTGCTCCGTGGGTGGAGGTGGGTGTGCATCCATGTACGCATGTACCTATGTGCCACCCCCACACCGGTGTGCACACCAATCCCCCCCGCCCCCCGCAGTCACAGCCCATTTGAAAAGGGCTTTAATTACCCACTCAACCAATCTCACAAGATCCTCCTGCAATTCCACACAGTACACTCTGGTTTTAACTATCTTGAATAACTTTGTGTCATCTGCAAATTAGATCACCTCACTCTTTACTCCCTTTTCCAGATCATTAATGAATACATTAAACACCGCCATTCCTGATACAGATCCCTGGGAAAACTGACCATTTAGTCCAACCCTTTGTTTCCTGTCCTTTAACCAGTTACCAATCCATGATAGGACACTGCTTCCTATCCCATGACTATTTAATTTCCTCAAGAGTCTCCTACAATATTTCCTACAATATCCAGTGCAGGAACAGATATTTACATATCCACTTATTTGGATATTTTGTTTCACTTATTTTGTTTGTTTTGGTATTTTTTGTATGGTATTGGTATGTCAGTTCAATCATTTCATTTCAGTCTCCTCATTTTGGCTATTGCAGAAGCACAAAACACTTAATACTGACAAAACAACTGACCCAAAACTTTGAAATAAACAAAATAGCCAAATTGGATATTTGATGAAGCAGGATCAAACCGTGGTTTGTAGTCACTTTGTCGGACCTGTATTGATGCAGGCAAATCAGTTGGATATGATATTTGCCAGGGATATTTGGTTCAGCTCTAGACAGGACTAGCATTTGTAAGACAGGAGCAGGATCTAACCCACTTCAGAGCACTCTTACAAACTCAGACCGTGATCTGGGGAGCACCATGAATGAACTGAAACGCTGACCTAGCAGCTGGTTCACAAAACAGGGCCCTTTGAATCTACTTCTATGACAAAAGAAAGCCCGGTTGTGCGCATATGCTGCTTTGCACCAGAGCGGAGGGAGTGGGATGGAGGTGGAGGGGGGCCTGGCAAAGGGATTATCACTATACCCCAAGCCACTGCCTGATCAAGAGTCAAGCAAATACAGCAGATCCCTAGTTCGAGCCCCTTCTCAGGTGCAAGGCTTCCATGCATAAATCAGTGACAGCCCTCAGTGGTCTATCTAATCTAGGCCTTTGAAAGCTGCTATCACCTGAGGAGATGAAGTGGTGTTTTGTCAGCAGCAGTGGGAAAACTTTCAAAGCCACCCCTGTAACATTCAGACAGTGTCTCCAAAGAGAAATGTGTTTGCAAACCAGGTCAAAACAGTGCCCAAACCCAGCTCCCATTTGAACAGCTTTCCATCACAGAGAGAACAGCTGGTCAGAGCAGAGTAAAACTGAGTTGAAGCTAGAGATGAGACCAAGTGGCAAAATTTGGAACAGGATCAGAATTTTCCAAAGCACCTGAGTGTCCATAGGTTCTGGTTCTGACAGCCAGAACACGGTTCCATCCCTAGTTGATAGCACTTTGATCTTCTCTCGTGCTGTTTGGCTGAAAGCCATGAGTGGCATTTGAAATACCATGTTCAGTCTCCTGTCATCATTCCCAGGAATGTCAGTATGAGCAATAAATGAACAGAGAAACACAAAACTGTCTCAGCTATGGCATCAGGTTTTCAATAAACTCCTGTATAATGAGCACAAACACCCCACCACCTCACCCCAGGAATTTCTAACATGATGGAAATATGCACATTATGGGTCTTTGATTTTCATTGAATAGCTCAAACCCAGCTTTGAAGCATAAGAACATAAGTAGTGCCACACTGAGTCAGACTAACGGTCCATCAAGCCTAGCATCCTGTCCTCCGACAGTGGCCAAACTCGATCGTACGGGAGAAGAACCAACAGTCACAATGGGCAATCCATTCCCCGTTGTTCACTCCCAGCTCCAGACAGTAAGAAGTTCATTCCGTAAGCCACTTGGACCTACTCTCTAAAAACTTATCCAGTTCTTTTTTAAACCCAGCTATACTACGGGCCTTGACAATGTCCTCTGGCAACAGATTCCATAAGTTAATTATGTGTTGATTGAAAAAGTACTTCCTTTTATTTGTTTTAAATCTGCCAGCAGCTAGTGTCATGGAGCGTCCCCTAGTTCTAGTACTATTTGAGAGGGTAAATAACCGTTCCCTAACTACTCGTTCCATACCACTCAAGATTTTATAAACCTCGATCATGTCCCCTCTCAATCTTCTTTTCTCTAAGCTGAAGAGACCCAGCTTGTCAAGCCTCTCTTTGTACGGAAACCGTTCCATATCCTTTATCATTCTCGTTACCCTTCTCAATTTAGGGCAATTGTACATTTAGCACAAACTGTACATTTTGTTTTTCCAAAATGCAGTAAATGTATGAACTGTCTAAATAGCAAGCAACAGTGTATTCTTTTGCCTCAGGGTGCAGGTGGGTGAGATGAGGTCCCTTCAAGCTCTACCCCCTCACCTCACCCCAGGAATTTCTAACATGATGGAAATATAGGGTATTTTCAGACGTGACGGGAATGCTGCTAACCACACTGAACCACAGTGGATCCGGTGTGGTGGCAGTGATCCCGAGCACGTCTATTTGCTCCTGGCCTGATGTTCACCACACTGAACACCCGGCCGGGATCAAATTGACCATGGTTCTGGAGGTGAGGCCAGTCTCACCTCCAGAACCGTGGTTAGTTTGGCCATGATCCGGGAATGGCCATGGGTAATGACTGTTACCCAGCCCCGTCCTGGAATCAGGTCCCAACCATGGGACGGGATTGGGCGCAGCGGCCTCACTGACCGCTGCGCCCGCCCATCTCCCCAGTGTTTGGTTGTTTTTTGAGCACAGAGGGGTGGGGCTGAGCAGCCTCACGTTGCACTGCACAGCCCCTCCCCCTCCCCGATTCCCCACTGTGATCAGGCCGGCACATCTAAAGGACAGCTGGACTGATCATGGACCAGGATCCAGAATGGATCCTGGTCCAGGTTTCAGCATGTTGGGCCTGGAGGCCCAGCACGTCTGAAATTACCCATACACACTACGAGTCTTTGCTTTTCACAGAATACCTCAACCTTAAATATATGCATTGTGATAGTCGGAGTAGGCTACTAGTGATGAAAACAACCCTGCTCCCACTAAGTAGTAACCCCTTATGTTAAGGGTTTAATGTAGGTTGAAAGTTTGTTAAACAGAACCCAGCATCACATACATTGTGTATATTGCTTGAGTCCCTTCAAACTCTACAGTTCTGTGATTGGGATGAGTTGGTTTGTGGTTGTTTTTTTTGGAGGGGGGGGGTCTTTTTAAAACAGAAACTGTTTTTATAAGTGTTTACTCACTATAGAGGCTATAAGGCCAGAAAGAACCAATGAAATCATCTGCTCTGATGTCCTGTACATCTCAGGCAATAGACTTTTCCCCTACATCAAACCCGTAACATAACAGAAAGGGGCTAAAAAATCCCCGGGATACTCCTATTTAATTTTAATGGGTTTACACCAGCATAACAGTTGAGTAACACAGGGTGAATCAAACCCACAATACCGAGTCTCTTCTAATGACCCACACTTGTTTCATGAGGGATTCATTAAATACGTCTAGAGGCCCCGGGTGCTCACAGTCTCTTTCTTAAAATCCTAATTAAAGGAAACCCGTCAGCAAAAAGTGCAACTTCTCTTGATGTGGGTTATAGCATTATGAACCCAGCAAACGTGCACTGTGCACGCTGCTGTATTAAGCATGTAAATCATACTGAACTGTACACATCTAAAGGGAAGTGACAGATGATTGTGACTGCCATTAAACGTTTATCACATCCCTGCCATGTAATGCAATTAGATGCCAAGAAACAACTAATGTGTATCGCTCTGGTGGGAGAATGGAGAAAATATTGGATTTTTCCTCTTAATCTATTTATATCTTGCAGTGGGGGCATTAGTTAGATTAAAACTGGAGACACCACCCCCATCCAGTATGCTAGTGTTTGTTGCACATTGTGTTATACAACAGTAATAGCTGTAAAAGCTGTACACATTACAATCATATTGAATTAGCAGGAGATGCGCTGCTAAAGTCTTCTGCTCCCTGTGTGCCATCTCATTACCTGCACTTAAGTATTTCCTATAAATAAAAGTAGGTGGGGGGAACTACAAATCCTTAGAAACGGGTACTGTTTCTCAGAAACTGATATAACCAGCACAGTGAGTAAACTGTGTTATTTTAATAGCAGACTGCTGTGATGTTTTAATAATAATAACTGTAATACTTCGTACTTGTACAACTCCTCTCATCTGAGAATCTCAAAGCATTTGGGAAACAATTAGGAAGCTTCATCGTAACTGTTGCTATTCACATGATAGAGATGGGGAAACTTGGGCACAGATTATCATGATAACACAGCAGAGATCTTATAGGTGCTAGGTAACACTCCCACGTAAGACCTGAAACAAGCTGCCCTTTTTATAGCTGTGGAGATTACCTGCCTTGTCAGAATGGTTTGCTGCCGAAATCAGGCATATTTTTGTTTTCATGACAAAACTCCACATATCCATTATTTTGGTTATTCCAGTTCAGTAACTGCATATTACATTATTTTGGTTCGTTAGTTTACTTTATTTTGACTACTGTGCATGACCGAAGTGACTGGGCCAAAATAAGCAAACCAGAATAACTGAAACGGATTTCTGATTAAATGAAAACTGGACCACAGTTGATCTCCTTTTTGTCAGATCTGCATCACATTAGGAGAGTTTGTTGAATATGGTATTCATAAGAAAATCCATTTCAGTCCTTCTCCCATTCTGTCAGTCTATATTTCAAGGTTTTTAAAGCATTTTTTTTTCTTGTTAAAAGATCATTCTGAATCACCTCTAACAAACTGCTTTATCTGTGAGCAGTTCAATGGAGGGTCAAGGCCTATACCTGTTGCTTCACTGCACAATGGGTACCAACAGTGCTGCAACCATAGCAGGGTCAAAGGGAGAGATGTCCCAGCTGCAAACACAGCCCAGCTTAGATTTCCATGCAGGCCAGTGCGCTGAAGTGCCCATCCGATAGTGCCACGCTAAGCCATTGCAGCAGTTCTACTACTGCCCCAAGCCAACACAGAAATCCCTGAGCCTAGGCGTTCTCACTCCCAGGTCCATTTCAGTAGGGTGAGTAGGCAGGGACATCTTGGCCCAAGTGGTAATAGCCTTGAGTTCCAAATCTCAAGCAGTGGCTGACCAGCCTCAAAATATTCAGAGGCCCGTTGTGGATCAATGTAAAACCAGTCTTTCATTTATCTGAACTAGGTCACCCATGTTTAATTTCACTGCCATCTCCTGTACAAACCATTGCACTTAATGTGCAGCATCTCCAGTAGCCTGCCTGCCTGCCTGCCAGCATCCTTGAGCTTACATTTTAAAAAGTGTGGAGCTCTTCCTTTGGTAACAGTGCATATGCAGCCCCTCTGGCAATGTACACCGGAGCAGCTTGAATAAGGATGAACACAAGCTGCTACTATTCTTTGATCGATGGTGCCGGGAGTGATGCAATAAGTTGGTGTCACCTTCTACATGCCTCATTCAAAAAAACAGGGAAGAAAAAACGCCACACAAAAACAATTCCATGTCACTCGGTCTGTGTCAGGCCTCTTGGCAGCCCTATATTATTTTTCTTAGAGCAAGCAGTTGTGATATTTCAAGGGGATTAAAGATACTGCATGTCAGTAATAGATCTAGGCCAGCAAATCTGAAAACAGTGAGAACTATTCTGAATGGTGCACGTCCAGGGGAATGCAAAACCCATAACCAAATTGGGCTTCGCTTCAACATTTGAGTTTAAATATCAGTAAACTATTATGGGAGCAAAGATTTCTCAGCTCAAGCACTCCATCCATGCTTGTCTCAGATGCATCTCTCGTCAGAGGGACATAATCATAGAAAATCTCTCCAGAGAAATGGAGGGAATTTACAGGAACATTAAAATCATTGAAACAGCAGGCTAGACCCATATTTTAAACAGTGAAGCTTTCAAAAGGCCTACTCCTTTCAAGCGGCTGTGGAAATCCTATTATTGCACATTTTCCTTTGCAAGGTGAAAGAGTTGAGCCGTCTCATCTAATACCAAGAGGTAATTTTCTCAATGCAAAATCCTGCTTCTTTCCTGTGTGTCGTTTCTGCCCTGACCAGAAGGAATTCTCAGGGCTTCTGAGCCACGTCTCTTCATAGAGAAAGTACTTCCCCACAATCTGTATATGTAATACTGTGCTATCATTATTACCAAAAATAAAGTCAATTTATGGTATGAAAATCAATATTAGCAATTTCCAATGGGGGATATATTGCTTTTATATTTTGGGGCACTCAGAGCTTCAGCTCACTGAGATCTTAAGCCCCTTGGGGGTAGGGACCCGTCTATAACTATTGATTGCACAGTGTCGGGTACATTGCTTGCACTATATAAATAATAAATCATCCTAATAAAATAATAATCATCTGGAAGTCAAATGACCCAGAATGCATTGCAAAATTTTCTATGAAAGTATGGGTGCTAACAAATAAGACGATAGCCCGTTGGAGTCTGGGTTCAGTCCATGCAGCCCCACCTTACATGTTTAGCGTGTAGACCCTAATAGATGGGCAGTCCCCTGCATGTATTTCTTGTGCGTTCAGGCAACCCCCCACTCAAGCCCCACTCACAGGTTTAGAATAACAAACCTAATTCACAGCCAGGAACTGGTCACTCCTCAGACCACTCTAGCCTTTTTGCCCACAACTCTATGGTGTTGGCAGACCTGTATGAGCGCGAGGCTGCACACAAGCTAACTGACAGGACGCGGACACGTGGGCACACACAGGCCTCTGTTTGCCTGTACGGCAGGCTCCATATGCTCTGGGACCCTGCTGTGAATAGGGCTGCATGCCCAGTGGGTGGAGGCCATGTGGCCGGTGTGGATGAACACCTAATAATCGGGCAGGTGGACACCTACTTTGTGTGGGCTAATGTCTCATTTATTTACACCCTAACAAGAAAATAAATGTCTTCATACTGTGGCATATGGACTATGTTC
This sequence comes from Sphenodon punctatus, assembly GCA_003113815.1. Classification (NCBI taxonomy): domain Eukaryota; kingdom Metazoa; phylum Chordata; class Lepidosauria; order Sphenodontia; family Sphenodontidae; genus Sphenodon; species Sphenodon punctatus. The sequence goes on from QEPC01001236.1 coordinate 2,717,608, forward strand.
TGCCCTAGCCTAGGTGGGTACAACTCTAAATCAGGAGAGGTGCAGCTGTTGACACAGAAACTGAACGTATTCACATAAATGTATCTAATCTTCTGGCTCCAGAAATAAGGTTGTGATCCCACAATCAGCAGTGTTTTGTGGCTACTGGAATAGCCATTGAGCAGCAATCTACCTCTGTAACTTTTCTAATGAGCACCAAGGACCAGGAATTATCTTGTTCTTCCCTTTCTGGGGCTGCACTGAACCCTTCCCCTCACATGGGCCATTCTGAGAATTAATACACGTGTTGCTGGCTGCACAGGAATTGGAGGTTGGAGTGCTTGAAGGGTGTGTTCAGGATGGAGAAATGAAGACAGCCCAGATCATCAATCTATGGCATGGATCCATCTCCTATTCCCTAGTGCATGCCTTCACAGCTCCCTTCCTCCGAGATCACCCTTTTAGCGTTTGATGGCCAGGGCCAGATCCAGGAATTGGAAAGGGGCCAAATTAACAAAAGCCTCAGGCTGGATTTGGCCCATGGGATGGAGATTCCCCACTCCTGTTATAGTGCCAGAGAAATCAAACTACCACAGAATAGAATCCCAGAGAAGCACTGGAGACAGACAAGCAGGAAGAGAAGGTGCATCCTGGGAAGTGGGAGGGCTACAGAGAGAAAAGTATATATATAATGCCTGCTATATATATAACGCCTGACATTCTCACTGTCAATTACCCAGAGTAGAACATTCCCTCCCTGGATTTCCCCCTTTTTACCCTCAAGCTTAACCCTTACGAAGAAATTTTTGAGAAAAGAAAGTCAGAGCATTATGACCTCAGAGCAAGTGCTCGTGAGAACAAGCCCTAAAAGGATTAATTAAATTAAGCTGGATTTTATTCTACCTGCCTGATATATGAGCAAAGTATACCCACCCCCTCTCTCTCTCTCAGATTTGGCATTACAAAGAATTTTTCTACAGCTTGTATCTCAGGCTTGGGAGATGTAACTTTAGGAAGCCAAAACAATGGGAGACTACTTCACTACTGAGCCGGCTGAGTAGTAGTATTTCCTAAAAGTAAAATTAAGTGGATTTTTAAACCATGTCAAACATTAATATTATTTGTAAATCTATCCAGTATTTGACAATATTCAAGAACATTCCACTAATGATGCAAGGGACCAATTGGCAGCCAGGACATGAATTATACAAATATTGGTATTTCGTAATTAGGCTTCAAAACTGGTCAGCCAAATCTTCTAGTGAGCAGTGTATTTGTATTCAGTGTCAAATGCTTTTATTCCATTGAATCACACAGTCCAGTTTCAAAGCTTTGTGCATTCAGGATTGCAAAAGGTCTGGAATATGAAAATGAATTTAGGCCCTAGCAATCACAACATTTTCCTAGTCCATCCCTCCTTCTCCTTATCCAGATGGCTTCCCTTCTGAACATCATAAAAAGTCTATGTCAATATGGTCTTTTCCCAATAGTTTATTTTTGCTACTTTCCAGAATAAAACAACATACATTCCTGTTCCAAGTTATGCATTCCCATGTTTAAAGTCCTCCGTTCCCTGGTGTCCTCTGGCAAAGTGTAGGTTCTATCTGTTCCCATCAAGGTCAATGGATAGATTCCCATGAATTTCAATGGGAGCAGGGCTAGGCAGTAAATATTGTTTGACAGAGACTGGGCGTTTTTAAACAAGATGCTACCCTGCATGGCAACCACCCAGGAGCCACTCATCCAAATGCCCATCTGAAGGTGGAGGGGCGGGGATGCATGCTCCCGTGAGCCAAGCAGCAGCCACACATGGGAGCACTGCCGAGAAATCAGGAGTGTTCCATGGGGGGCAAGCCAAAAAGGTCTGTGGCAATGGGGGTCACTCAGCCCCATCCCATATAAACTGGGTTTAGTCAACCATGCTAGCAGACCAGTCCCTCGCTCGTAGGCACTGTGGGCAGGCGACAGGCCTTTGAAAGTCACAAGAACTGGCTGGGAGCGCTGGAGTTCCCCAGCACTCAGGCCGGGGACATGTCAATTGCAAAAGCCAGCTTAGTGCATTTCCCTTTCCCCCATGGTCCATGGCAGAGGGAGTCCATGGCAACTGTCTCCATGGCCAGGCTAGCCACGCTGGGACCGAGCCACCCGTCTTAATCCCTCCCCACGCATCCCACCTAAGTGGGTGCTCAACAGCAGTACCAACCCCCTGGCCCCTTGCTCTGCTCATTTCAAAACACCCACTAACAAACTATGACCATATTCCTTTAGAAATGGTGTTACCCAGCAACATTCCTATTGCTTTCGGTCTAGGTTTTTGGAAGTGAAGAAGAGTACTGGCTGGACCGAACCAGAAAGAGATAATGGTTAGCCGAATCTCATTGCAAGGCTGATGCAAGAGACTTTAAAACATCTGGAAGATGTTAGTACCAGCATTAGCTTTAATCCCAGAGCACACTATCTATATGCCAATAGTTAATTTTCTTTTACTTAAAGGGGGGTGGGGAGGGAGTCAACTAAGATAGTGAATGAATGTGTTACTTAGTGTAACCCTGCACTCCCTCTCCAAGCACTGATAAAATACCAGAGGAAGGCTCATGTCCTGCCAAGTATCCAGAGTGGAGGCTGCCTAATATCCTTTAAGTTTAGCCCGAGTATCACCAGTGACAGTGTCTCAGGACACATGCCTTTCCCCCTCTCTCCTAATAAATCTCGTGCTGCACAGCTCCCCTTTCAGCCACATTAAAGGAGAGAGGGCGGTCCTCCTCCTCCTTTCGAGGATGTTCTGTTTGTTATTTGAAAAAGAAACCTAGCCAAGAAAGAAATTCTGTAAGCCTATGTGTAATTAAGAAGCTATAACTCTTATTAAAAGGATAATATTCTTAACTGCCTCCATGGAGACACTTTAAACACTGGTTTAGTGTGATTCTCTAAACATTTTTTTTTTTTTAAAAACAAGCTTTCCTGGTAAATTAAAGAAAATAGGCCTTATGTTATGCTGTAATCAGGATTGGACGGGAAAATGACTCCAAGTAAAACTGGAAAATGCACCAACATTTTGCATCCATTTTCTCTTTCCTATGGTTTTCTTACTCACTTTCTAGTGCACCTCCAACAATGCAGAGTCCAAAGAGAATATGAAATAAGTGTTCCCTTGGCTGCTCCAAATAGTTAGCAGTGTCTTGTAATGGAACCAGCACCTCTTTAAAAAGTAAAAGGGCATAAGGAAATCTGAAATAAGATTCATTATCCTTTACTTTAAATTATGCTAGACCTATTGGCTAGTGGCTACTGTATCCCTCCTCTTTTCCATACCAAGTTACTCAACATATTAATTTTCATCTTTCACAAAATTAAATTTTAGCTACATACCAGGCAAAGGGTATGTTTTTACATGGGCAAGTCAGGGGTGTGTGTGTCTATGGCTGCGGAGTAGCATGACTGCGGGGTGCCCACGCACATGCATGGGGAGGGGTCCACACAGGTGGTTCCCAGCGTGGCTACTCTGGCCACCAAGGCAGCCGCTGCACGTGGCTGGTCCCACACAGAGCACTCTTGATTGTTCAGCGGTGCTCTCTGTGTGGCCGTGGGTGGCTGGTTTGTGGCTCATGGTGTGCGCAGGGGGTGGGGGAGCATGGACACGTCTCATTTAAAAATACCTAAAGTACTTTTTCTTTTTGCTTGTTTTATAAAAAGTCCCCACCCCCTTTTTCTGTGAACTATACTGCAAAAGGGACAACAGAGATTATCAGATTTAGATTCATAAAATACAATAACTATGGCTTTTTTATTAATGTACCATAACTTGGCTTGCCTCTGAATAAAAAGTAAAGTAACAACAGAGAACCTTTTCACACAAGAGCTACCCACGCAGATCCGCTACATTTGTGGGGTGCGCCCGTGTGACCGCCATTGCGGGTGGGTGGGGGAGGATGCACGCGCACTCCCATGCTCCACCCATCTCTACCCATCACCCACGCATGGAGTCAATGGCTCAATGCATGGAGATGGGTGTGCATCCATGTAACGGTCGTTCCCGAAGGCACATGCACCGCGGTGTCCACCTATCCCAACCCCCCCGGTACCGCAGCCCATTTGAAAAGGGCCAGAGTGACTTTAGTTTGCATAGTGAGTGAATCTCGATGTAGAAACTACCTTCATCTACATTTCTTCCTTGGATCTATTTAATTTGATCCGATTTTATTTAAGCACATTTCTTATCTGTAAATATTCACCGAGTAATTTTTATGCTGTCATTTGCAAAAAAAAACACAACCTTTCATTTTGACTATTGGCTGTTTCTTATTTGTGCTGCATGGATGGTCACATAAATCACGTTAGTGTTTCTGTTCCCTAATTGGTGCTTTAGACAGTTTAAAGAAGAGAACAACAGATATAAGGAAGAACACATTTCTAGTACAAAACTTCCATCAAAAAATCATTTACCACAGAAATCATGAAATCCTCTGGTTTCCCCAGTGCTGTAGCAAGGCTGTGGCAGGCCCAGGCTCATGTCACAATTACAGTCCCCCCATAAGGACAAGAGGGCGGGGTCTACCTAAGCTCTGGCCCTCTCTAGGGAGCTTCTGTCCAGCCTCGGTGTCACCCTGCAAAGGTGGTATTTTCAGACATGACAGTGCTAGTCACTGCCATGCTTTGATCCTGTACGCAGGATGTACACCAAACAAACATGCTGGTGGCCAAGGCTAGGGAAGGGGTGGGGAGAGGACGAGGACAATGTGCAGACCACCCCTGTGCAGCTCAGCACAGCACGGCCCCCTCCCTGACAGGCAGGTGCGGTAGCCTATGAGGCAACTGCACCCGCCCAGAAAAGCTCCAGCCATCAACCTGAGTTAGGTAGGGCAGGCCATCGTATGCGATGGCCCACTCGACCACGGTCCGGGGATGGCTTTCCCGGACCACGGCAGGGCTAACTCTGGGTTGTGAGGTGGCAGGGAGCCGAGCTCACAACCCAGAGTTAATCCTGCCACGGTTCGGGAAATGTTTGCTCCTGCCCGTGATAAACAACTGGTGTGAACAAACGTGACACCTCCATGGGTGGCCACGCCGAGGTAAGCATGGCCACCCGTGGTAGTGTCACGTCTGAAAACACCCTCTGGCTCCCAGTGAGACTCCCTGGAGTGTCAGCAACAGCACAAGGAAGGAAGTTTTAAGAACAGCCATTAGGCGGGTGTAGGTCTATCGTTCCACCTCTGCCCCCTGTTCCCTCCCTGCCCACTCTGAAAATTTCCTAGTAGTACTCAAGCAGCTTGCAAAGAGCCCCCTGCAGTCCAGGGCCTGGGTTCAACTGAGCCCCACACACCACAGTAGCAAAGCCCCTGGGCTTCACAAATATTTTCAATAATAGCTGGCAGTAGCCTGAATATTCCTACTGAATGGTATGACCCAATGAATCATAGTGATCAAAACCCATGAATAAGTCACTGAATCAGTTTTAACATCTTTCTGACAGTGCTGGATGGTAAGGGGTATACAGTCAGAGCCATAACTCCAGAAGTCCAGGTGAGGCATGAAAAGTTGGGGTATTTATACAAAGAGCTTTTGACAATCTTGAGTCTGCAGAATTTGGCTGGAAACCTCATGAGACCAAGACTTCTCTTGAGATTTCCTGTCCTTCTTGCTTCTAAAAATAGCGAAAGAACAGACTCTTAGTATTTCAGTACTTTTTTCTTCAGGTCCCAGAGTCTAGAAGTGCAGAGTCAAAAAATATTTTTATTTAACAATTTTTAATGGAAGAATCAAAAAATGCTTTCAGTTCAGTTCTGGAAATATTTGGGAAAAACTGGGAAAGGGCAGGAGAAAGGTTCAGTTTCCCAGAACTGGTTCACCACATTATGAAAGCATTAAAACCAGAATAAAGAGTGTGAAATTCTGCTAGACTGAACCTAATTTGCAGTTCACTTCTTGTTTCCAAATGGAAGAAAAGAAGTTAGGAGGTTTTGAGTTAGGAAAGATGGGAAACAGGCAACTACCGTGCATTTAGTTCAGCTTGCTGAATATAAAACAGCCAGCAAATTCTAGCAGCATGCATCCTTTTTTGTGCAAAATGTGCCAGTTTTCTAAAAAGTAATTACATTTTTGAAGTAATGCAAGTTTCCATACAAAGAAATAAACACCCACAGATTTCCCACACGCAGCACAATGGCCAGAGGGGGGTAAATCTGCAAACAGAGCTTTAGCCTCTTTATTTTAGGCACTTTAACAGCTGGAGAAAAGAAATGTCTACAGTTAAAGACTGGAAAACATGGCTGCAGAGCTGTCACCTGACAAGAGAGGTGAAAACCGGACAGTGCTAATTTGCATGCATTCACTTATGTAAAGTATGCACGTGTAAAGTATGCACTTATGTAAAGTATGCACGAATATTGTGGGTGGGGGTTGAAGTTAGATATGAAGGCATGGGGGCTTGCAGGTTAGGTGAGGGCGGAGAATGATCAGACTGAGCCCAGCTCAATGAATGGGGATTCTCTCTCTTGCTCATATGCAGTGTATCATCAGCCCAGGGTCCCTTTGACTTAGGCACAGGAGCCAATTGAAACTTGCCACTACTGCCATCAGGCTCCCTGCTGGAGCAAGACACTAGTGCACAACACGCTGGGGGTGACTGAAAACCAAAACTTGGGTTCAACGGGCCCTGTCCCATAGCCAAGAAGAAACTGTCTCTCCTCCTAAGTCTGCTGGTAGAGAGCTTCCATTTCAGGACAGTTGGTATCCCAACCCAGATACTGGACAAAGACCCCCAATTCCTGGACTGTCTGATTGAAAACAGGATGAAAGGCAACTCTATGGTACAGATTTCTGTCATGAAGAAGTCAAAGAGCATTATTAATGATTATTTTTATATACACCAGGGGTGTGGCTATAATAGGTGCAGCTGCACTGAGGCCCATAAGTATGTAGAATGAGAACTGAGACATAGGGTGATTTCAGATGTTACGGGGCCCGTTGGCCCCGTACCGAAATCAACCCATTCATTCCCCGCCGGGGTCACCCCGTCACCCCGCAACAGACGTGCCGGGGGGATCCCGGCGGGGGCGGGGCCGTGCGGCGCAACGTGCAGCCGCACGGCCCCACCCCCTCCACGCACCCCGCCGCCCGCCCTCCGAGGAGACGGGCGGGCGGCGGGGCCAGTGCGGCCGCCGCGTCGGGCCGGCAGCGCCATGGCCCGGGATCCCGCCGGGGATCCCGGGCCGTGGCACGCGGCCAGACGTTACTTTTCGTTGGTCCCTGCCCGGGGTCCGTTTGACCACGCTTCCCAGGACATTCCCCCGGCTAGCCCGGGAAGCGTGGTTCAAACTGACCCCATGTGGGGATTCACCGTGGCGAACATCTGGCGCCCGCCAAACAGACGTTCGAGACACGGTGACCACAGGTGGGTATTCACCGTGGTTCACCGGGTTCTCGTAACGTCTGAAGACACCCATAGTGGCCCAAGGCCACCCAATGAGTTAATGACAAAGAGAGGATTTGAACACTGGTCTTCTGGGAGTAAACTCAATGCACTGTCTTTAAGACTACACTGGCATCTTGGCAGAAAACTGCCCAGAAATGTAGACATTTTAACATTTTTCAGAGCCTTCACCACAGACTAATGGTCTTCTTTTTAGAAAAATCCTATTCCAGTTGATCATTACCAAATAGTTTCATGATGAGTTTTCACTGTGGTCATACCCCAGACTCAGTTTTGTCTGGGGCTGATGGAAGGGGAAGTAAAAAGTGCAGTGATGGGAATCTCCTTTTAATCACCTGCCTACCTTTGGTGGCCAGAATCTGAACTATGGCTCAGGGTATTTTCAGACGTTACGAGATCATAGTCAACCACAATGAACCACAGTAAATTTTGCTGCGGGGCCAAAGCACCCTGAACGTCTGTTTGGCAGCCTCCAGATGTTCACCACGGCCGATTCCCACATGGGGTCAATTTCAACCACGCTTCCCGGGCTCCCTGCGGGACGAGCTCATAAAGCGTGGTCAAAGTGATTCCCAGCGGAAAGCAATAAAAAGTAACGTCTGGCCGGTGATCACGGCCCAGAATCCCTGGCGTGATTCCGGGTCATGGTCAAAGCGGCTGGGCGCCGCGGCCGCATTGGCTGCGGCGCCCGCCTGTCTCCCCAGAGGGCGGGCAGCGTGGGAGCGTGGGGGGGGCAGAGCCGTGCGGGCGTACATTGCTCCACGCGGCCCCGCTCCTTCCCCGATTCCCCACCGGGATCAGCCGGCACGTATATTCGGGCCAGTTTTTGACCACGGGGGGTGGTCATTTCATTCACCCCCGCCAGGGATTCACTGGGATGAATCAGGACGGCGTAACATCTGAAAATACCCTCAGATTCAGTATGTGTCAGGGCAGAGACGTTTAAGGACTGGGTTGTATTGTTGACATAGAACTATATCTTATTTTGGTGGGAAATATGTGGCATAAAGATAATGTCCGAGAGGGCTCTAGTGGCATAAACATTTTGGCTTCAAGTTTAAAATGTGAGTTAAGGTAGCTAGGCGCTCAACTGCCCATGGTGGGGCAAAAACTCTGACATCTTTGGAAATCCCACTCTAAATGGACATACATTTGGTGCAAAGGGTTGACCCTTTGCACCAAATACAAATACACACAATGAGCAAGCCTGTGCACATCCCCTCTGGGAGCACAGAACATGCACTGATCACATAACTTGCATCCAAAGACCCCTTCTCCTCACCAGTACCAGCTAGAGCCCCCAAAGACCTCTTTCTCCTCCATTCCAACCCTAAGCAGGGCCCCACAAAACACACCACTCTTCCCTTTCCACCAGCCCCCTAAATTCATCCTAAAAACCTACCTCTTCCATCAAGTTTCCCAAGCTCTCACCCCCATAGACTGCTCATCCCAGGCCTCTCCCCCTCCCATGTTACTAAGCTAAGCATGTGTACCTCTGACTTTTCACCTTAGCGAATGTGTCCCCCTGTCTCTCCCTATAGTCTGCTCTCCGGTTTACCCCACCCTTGTCTTTCCTAGATTGTAAGCCCCTCAGGGCAGGCCCCTGTCGCCAGTTAATGATTTACAGTGCCAGATGCATTGTTGGTGTGGTTTATATAAATAAATAGTAATAGCCATCATCCCAGGAGGAGAGGGAACTGCCATGGCTTTAACCTACTCCTACACCCTCCTGATCTTAGGACACTGGGTGTTTTCAGACGTGACAGGGCGGCTTCGCCCACCAGGATCACTCCGGCACGGCCAAGAGACGAGTGATCCCCAGCGGGGATCAGCCGGGGATTCCGGGCCGTGGTCACCGGCCAGACATGCCTTTTTGTTGGTTCCTGCCGGGGATCTCTTTGATCACTCTTTCGGGGATTGTCCGGTGGGGAGCCCCGGAAGCGTGGTTGAAATTGACCCCATGTGGGAATTGACCATGGCGAACATCTGGCGGCCACCTAACAGACGTTCAGGGCGCTTTGACCCCATGTGGGTATTGACGGGGGTTCACTGTGATCTCGTAACGTCTGAAAATACCCACTCTCTTCAGCTGTGCAAGGGTCCTGCCCATTTAGAGGCAGTCCACTCCAGCACCGATGGGTGGCGTCACTGTGCTGTTCTCAACAAACAAAGGGGACCTAGATCTCTATAGTCCTGGTCAAAAAGTAGGAATAATCAGTAAAGGAGACTGTAAAATGGACTTAGGAAAAAACCCCAAAATACCAACATGTATTAAATATCGTAATAAATAACACAGGCCATTCTCAAAAAACAATAATCAACTATGCTAAAGTTGAAGCGCATTAAAAAAAAAAAATCCTTATACAAAACAAAATACTCCCATATGACACAACAGGAAATATACCTAATTTATGAGTCACTTGTATGTTGCTATTTAAAATTAGGTATATGAGTCTGTTTTTGCATTTTGTATTCATTTCAGTATTTATATTGAGTTCTTTATTGTGGTAACCCTTTTAAGGATTTTTTTTTCTTGTTAATCGATATCTTTCCATATGATTAACACCAGGTTGTTGTTAATTGGATCAGTTACTATATAAGGAGAGCAGTCTGTCTGTCTGCTAGGTGAATTTGTCAATAAAGGTATGTTTGTTTTCCAAGCCTCAACCATGATACTTTCTTCAATAGCATTGCGATTATATACCATTCCTTGGTTGAACATTTTCCTTACAATATATTTTTTCAATATAGTATATTATTTCTTTTATAGAATGGGACACACTTGGTTATTTTTAGAGTTTATTTTTTGGAACTTGTTTGGTTGGTATGTAAGTAATTCGTTTTTGTATTTTTACATTACCACTGGCCTTGGCTTTATATAAGGAACTGATATTTTACAATAATAAAATTGTAAATAATTTGGATATCATTTTTGGACTCAGTTTAAGAAGAGGAATTAGATTGATAGACAACTGTCTTCTCTTAAGGAGATGACTCACACTCTGTCCTAATTCTATTCTATGCTCTAACCCTCAGTACTGGACCCCTGCCACTAAGAGGTCTCCAGGGCTACCTGGACAAGCCCAAACCCCACCTCCTAAAACTTCTCTAATACATAAACTAGCTTTTCCTTCAGGGCCTCCAAGTAGCGATCATTTCCCCCAGCTGCTGGTGCATGCCATCCTGGCGGTACAGCTCAGGCCGCTTGTGCAACAGTGCATAGTTATGGATCCTCTCTCCTCCCAAGCCTACTAGCCCCTGCCCACGTCCCTATTGATAGTCCTCCGAGTTCTATCTATTTTCCTAGGGTGTACCCCCTTGCCCCATGATACCCGCTCTACTTGGTTAGTCCATAAGATGAGGGCAGACGGGAAAAGCTTCTTTATCTCCCACACGTCCCTCTTGATGTTTCTTATGAATTGGACACTCTTCAACTGAGGTATGTCATTCTCGCTCAAATTCAGGACGATGGCATCCAGCGGGGGGGCCCTGTGTGGCATCTGGAGTGTCGGCAGGAGCTGGGGAAACCTCATGCCGCCCCAGCCCTTCCATCATATCTCTGTGTGTGCCGATAAGCCCAGCTGGGTTCCCCAGCAGATCTGACCACCTGCTTTGCCCACCCAGCGCACCAGGCTGTGACCGATTATCCAAATTTGCCTTCAGCAGCGAGGGGGAGCACCTGGGCAACAAAAAGAAATTCAGGACTGGCCATGGGAGGGGGCCCACCGGACATAAGACCGGAAGGCCCCCGACTGCCAACGGCCCACTGCTCGTATGCCCTGCTCTGACATCCCGGCAACTGTCGCAAAATTGGCAGCCCCTATGCGGAAAGAATGAGTTCCATATTCAGCCGCTGGCAAGCCCAGGCACTCCAATGCAGACCTAAGGATGGCTGTAAATTGGTACCTGGTCAGCAACCCCCCCACCCCCCAAGCATGCCTAAAGAGGGGGTCAGGTACCTGAGAACGCATGACGAAGTATGCCTCAACTGCCCGAACGGGGCAGAGCTCTGGCATACCAGCCCTGCTCAACCCAACCACCTGCCCTCTGCCTCTCTGATTGTTTTTGAGCAGCAAATCCACAGGGACATTGTCACTGTCCCATTCGAGATCCAAAAAGTGTTCCGGCTGTTGTAGCCAGGACTGAGCTGGGCCAAAAATCCTGGCGTTTATCTGCCATGGAATTGGTCGCTACGTTCTGGTGCAAGTTGCTGCTGAACCGTTACTTGTTGCTACTCAGAGAAGTAGAGGAAGACCCTTTTGTTAATCCTTGGGCAGCTGGCATGGATGTGTTTATGACACAAATGGGGGTATCTAAGAGCTATCTATCCCATAAACTCCCCGATACCATGACAAAGGAGGTCTTACTCAGAATGAGTGATATCGAGCGACAAAATGATTTGAGTGGAATCACTGCCTCCCCCCATCTGGTTATGTACCCTTCCTGGGTTCCCAGTGTTGGACAGATGGCCAAATATCTGTCATCCCCGATCTCTACCAGAGCTAAGCACCTTTTCTTTCGAGCTCGCATAAACGCCTTCCTGTCGCAGGTTCTAGAGGGGCACTTCCAGGGCATTCCCTTTGTCGAGCGTCTGTGCCTTTTCGATAATCTTATTGCTGAATCGATTAGGCACATTATTCTATCCTGCCACCTATACGATTCCCTTAGAACTGAGCTGCTGGAACCCCTGCTTAATCTACCCCTGGTAGATCAGAGTCAACCCTTCTGGGTCTCCTATTAGGTAGTGCAGATGGGCAGGTGATTTCTTACACTGCCTCTTTTCTCCTGCAAGCATTTACAGACGGAAGAATTGCCTTGAATTTAGGCATTGTCAATGTTAAATGCACCTTCCAGTCCCCCCGTTTGGATTATCGTGTGGGACGGTCCTCGCATAGGCTTAGATATTTCCCTTCATAGGGGGGGAAATGCCCGGGTTTCCTTTTTTCTCTGCCTTAGTTTGATTGTTAGTTTATACTATTACATAGATTTTATTTGTATATTCGTGGATGCCTTTGCGATGGTCGATGACCGCGCAATAAAGATTTATCTATCTGGCCCATTCTGAACATCACTGAGTTTAAGCACCCTACATGTGGCATCCCTGGCTGATTCGGCCACGAGTTCACTCACACAGAAGGCCCTAAAGAATGCTAGCTTAAATACTGAACTAAACAAAGGAACCACGTAACTGTCAAAACAAATTCGGGGAGGACCCCACATACATCCAGCAGCAACGGGGGATTATAGGAGTCCTTTGGTCAGGGGTGTGGACCCACTCCCTAGCCCAGCTCTCTAGTAACCGTCTAGCGAAGAAAACCATCGGGGGGTGGGTGCCCAGCTAGGTTGTTCATGAACCTGAGTGTCACCAAACGGCTATGGTGCCTGGCACCGCTCCTCTCCACCTCAGGTGGAGGGTGAATTGGAACATCTGGGACTCTGGGATCAGGAAACTTAGTTCCCACCCTTGCAACAACTGATATTGCTGAAATTGGTAGAACGCTCTGTCATAGGCGGCCCTTGTTCATGGTGCCAGGGATCCCTGTATGGCGGTGTACAGTTCTATTACCCAAGACTCCACACCAATGGCGGCAGCGGCTCTGGGAACGCCCTGGCTCGTGGTGCCAGCGAGCAGAAACGCTCCATCTGAAAGTGAGAGAGGGTGTCAAATACACCATTGTCGATGCCAGGGACGTGCCTAGCTTGAAACAGTATATTAAAATTCAAACAGGTGAGCACAAGCACCCTAACCTGCTTCATGACTCGCAGGGAAGACTCGCAGGGAAGACTGTGTGTTTATGATGTGGACCACTGTCAGGTTATCACATGAAAAAGGACCGTGTGGTTTGCGAATTCGGTTGGCCATAAGTGGACTGCAACCACAATGGCGAAAACCTCAAAGAAGGTAAGGTCCCTGGTGATCCCTGACTCGTTCTATTCGGGCGGTCAGGGGGCCACCACCCACCTGTCCCTGAAAAATACCCCGAAACCGGAACCGCTGGCTGCATCAGAGTGCACCTGGAGTTCTGCCTGCAGCAAAAGCTGGTCCCTCCAAAAGCTAGTTCCACTGAATCTTGCCAAGAAGGCCTCCCATGTCACAAGGTCCAATTTCATTTCCTTGGTGAGCCTGATGTGATAGTGAGGGGGCAGACTGCCCACAAGATTGGCATAGAGGCGGGAGAAAAAGGCCCGGGGCGGTGCCACCACCCTGCATGCAAAATTAAGGCTCCCAAGCAATGACTGGAGGTGGCAGGCTGTCACCTTGGTTGCTCTTAGGCACTCGTCCACCTTGGCCCAGAGGGCTCTCAGCTTATCCTCGGGTAGGCGGGAGACAGCTGCAATCGTATCCAACTCTATCCCTAGATAGGTCAACCTGGTGGCTGGTTCCTCCGTCTTTTCTGGTGCTAAGGGAATTCCTAATTCATCCACCACCCACTGAAAAGTTTGCATCAGCTCCCGGCATTAGCTTGTGCGGGTCCGTCCGATGAAGAGGAAGTTATACAGATATTTGGTGACTTCCCCCCCCCCTTGGCCCGCTACTGTACTACCCACTCGACCAGGATGCTGAATCTCTCAAATGTTGAACAATGGAGCACCCCATTGGCATGGCCTTGTCACAATAATACCATCCGTTAAAATGGAAGCCCAGCAGGGGGGAAATTTCCAGGTGGACTGGGAGTAGGTGAAAGACCGATTTAATGTCACACTTTGCCAGGATGGCGCCATGGCCGCAGCACTTGACCAGTGCCACTGCCAAGTCAAACGACGCATAGTGAACTGATACAAGTTCCTTGAGTATGGCGTTGTTACCTGAGCTACCTCATGGGTGGGACAGGTGGTAAATCAATCGAAACTCCCATGGGGCCTTTTTGGGGAATACTCCCAGGGGGGAAATCACCATATTGGGGGAGGGGGCGGAAAGGGCCGGTCACCCAACTCTCCATTCATTCCTTGTCAATTTCGGACTGGACAACATGCTCCTTCCTGACTATGAACTTCAAGTTGGGGCCACCCTCTGCTGCTGGACGTTAAATGCCAGGATACTAAAGCCTTGCCTGAAACCCTCAATAACATATCTGACCTCATCCCGGTCAGGGTGTTCCTGGCGGACCAGCTCTAGCTGGTCCATCTTAACTGGGGTTGGGGCTCTTGCCCGGGCTGCCGGTATTGCCCCTCCCCTTGCCCACCCTTTCCTGTCAAGCCCAGATTGGGTTTTCCTTTTACCCAGGTTCTTGTATGGGGGCACGCGGAGGCTGTGTGGTGCCCTGAGCAGTTTGGGTAGGTGTGCCGAAACCTACACGCCGCATGGGAGTACCTCCCAGCTTAGCTGTACTCTCAGCACTGCCCAACGGTGTTTCCTGCTCCCTTTTTTCCTTCGTCACAAAAGGAATCAGCAGCGAATATGGCACCTCCTCTGGCTAGTAAGTGGACTATCTGACCTGTACCGCTCATGCAATTGAGCCGCTGGTCATTTGGCCCTGAGGAACCTGGGGTCCAGTGGGGGCGGGGGGCCACGAGACCATAGCCACCAACGCTGGGGGCTGCCCCCACAGCGCACCCTCCCCTCCCGCAGCATGCTCCCTCAACAGGGTCTCACACCCCACCAACCTATAATGGAGGGGGGCATTACCCCCCTCCCCCGTGGCACCTGATGTCCCGGGGTCGACTGGGCCCTGCACGAAAGGGGGCTCACCTAGAGGGGCTTCCGGCCTGGACACCACTGTCACTGAGGTGCTTTCTGGCGCTGCTGCTGCCACAGGTATCCTCTTCTGCTGGACACCGCGCCACCACCCACTTATGGCGGCAGAAGTCTTCCTTTTGTCCTTCCCCATGCTAGGGGAGTAGACAGTTCAAATCCTACCCGTCGACACACCTGCTGAGGTTCCCGGCACGGTACAGGCCCCGAAGCCTGAAGTTGATTGCACAGCAGCAACTCTTATGCTGCTGCTTTCTCTTCTGCTCCAGCCTGCAACTGCGGTTGGAGCCATGCAGAGGTGGGCTCCGCCCAGTATGGGCGGAACCCATGTGGCCTTATCACTAGCCACCAGGGCTGCCTAGCAACCCTGGTGGGGTTCTGGATTTCCCACCTGTTGAGGTTTGTGCAGCCACTTTTCCGCCCTTGAAACCCTGAGGGCGGGAAATCAATCCCTGTCCCGCCTCCTCTCCTAGGCAGGCAGGGCAAAGAGCCTGCCGCCCCCCACCCTGGGGAAGGGCGGAGACAATTCTTATCTAAATACAGGACTTTACCATTTATCTCTGTTGAGCTTCATTTTGTTAGTCTCAGTCCAGTCTTCCAACTTAGCAAGATTATTTTGAATTTTATTTGTCTTCTAAGGTGTTAGCTATTCCTCCCTCCCAGTTTTGTGCCATCTGCAAATTTAATAAGCATTCCCTCTGCTCCAGGGCTGCACAAAGTACGGCCTGAGGGCTGCATGTGGCCCGCAAAGACGTTTCCTGCAGCCCACCATGCCTCCTCCTGCTCTGGCAATCACCTTTCCTCCAGCCCCCGCACTGGCTGGATCCCTTCTTCCTCTTCCCTGGCTCCAGCTTCCTGCTGCTGCCGATATCTCCACCTGAGCCCCTCCCTACCGCTTCTGCCACCCAGATCTCCAGCCCCAGCACCTCACTGCCAGGGGGAGGGGTTGTGCAAATTGGGAGCAGGGTTATGCAAATTGCAGGTGGGGCCACATGCGGCCCAGGGTTGGGTCCAAACCAAATTTTCTGGCCCTCGGCACAAATCAAGCTGAGCACCCCTGCTCTACTCCATCATCCAAGTTATTAATAAAGATGTTGGACAGTACCAGGCCCAGGAGAGAGGTCTGTGGCACCCCGCTCGACACCTCCCTCCAGATTGATGAGGAGTCATTGATGAGCACTCTGAGTATGGTTCTTTAAGCTGTAAATTCACCTAATGATATTATCATCTATCCCACATTTTACCAGCTTGTCAACAAGGATATCAAGGGGGACTTTGTCAAATGTCTTGTTGAAATCAAGATATATTACGTCCACGGTGTCCCCATGATCCACTAAACTAGTAACTCCGTTTAAAAAAAGAGATAAAATTAGTCTGGCATGATGACTTATTCTTGACAAATCCGTGCTGGCTTCTAGTAATCACTGTATGGTATTGTAGACATATGCTGAAACACATTGGCAACTAATCATCTTCAACTTTAGCACAATCCTTAATGGGGTTTTTTAGAATGAAGTGCAATTATTATTTATTGTGATATTTAATACATTTTGGTATTTTCCCCCCATACGTCCATTTTAAAGTCCTTTTTTGATCAGCACTGTGCTGTGGCCATCCCCTCCTACACCTAGCCCCACCCTCAACATGCTCATCCTAATACTGCCCTGCAGGGTTTATACCTGAGTCTTTCCAGGGCTCCCGTAATAGAGCTTGTGGAAGGCGAATTCCATTTCCAAGGATGTTAACAAACGTGACTGTGAGCTGCTTAGGCCTGCTGTAGTCCACTTTCACCGGCGGGCCACCATCACATTAGTTTTCGCACCAACAGAGGTTCACCCAGGATTGCTCCCAGGTGTGTTAACAGCAAGCCCAGGCAGTAATCCCAAAGACCTTCAGGCTCATACTATCTGCCTGATTGGGCCAGAGCGGGCTAAGCAAGCCATAATGTTTGTTATGACCCGCCATGGTCTGGGCCAGATCAGGTCCGTCATGACCTGGTTGCCCGTCATGGAAACTTTTGTTTTCCCCCAAAGTCTCTTTATGCTGCTCTAACCCTATCACTCAGTGTAAAGTACCCCGGGTGAGATGAGGATCTCACCCTCTGAATTTTCTATGGATAAAATGACTAAATGAGCTGTTCAACAATCTCTTCTTCATGGAGTCAGTCCCAAGTGAACTTGCAAAGAATTAGAAAAAGGTGTGTGTGTGTGTGTGTATTTTAAGAATACTCTTGTACATTTAAGTTTATTTTTAAACTGTTAAGTTTTTTGCTTTGGTTTTTTGTATTGTGTTGTGTTAAAAATTGTAACAAGGCAGCCGCTCTTGCCTCCTTACCGAATGTTCCCTGTGACTGTGAAAATGTTTTTTTAACTCAAAGTTTACTCTTTTATCCTCTCCCCATATTGCTGTAAACAGACTTCTGAAGACTCAAGTTAGGCGACAGTATCTTTTAGCGCCCTGCATTGCAAATTAGATCTGCTTCGTGTCAATTCTTCCTCACAGCACAAGCTCTCACTGTTCCCTCTCATCTCTGCAGGACTTCACTTTGAAACAACAAAGAGATGCTCATTGGACACAGATTTTTAATAATTATTTCTCTTACCACCCGATATGCACTGCTACTCTAGGGGGTGTTGCTGCAAGGCCTTACTTATGTTGGCAGTGTTGTCCCATTAATTTCATGTGAGCAAGGATTTCCAGGAATAGTATTTTTGGCACCATGACTACTCACATAGAAAATACATTTGTTCCAACTGTAGGCATTATCCATGTTCCACAGTAAAACTTCTAAACACAGTTAGTATCTGTCTCCTTATAACATTTTAGAATGTTCATATAAATGAGATAAGTACATTTCGGTGAACATAAACCTACCATATTTCTATCAAGAAAATTTATATCACTTTGCCATGTGTTATCCAAGTTAGGGAATGCCATTTCCCTTTCACTCACAGAAAGCTAACACTGCCTCTATAATTGAGTTTCAATGCATTATTAATATGCAAATGATTGACTAATTCAACACAATGAATATGTCATGGGGGGGGGAGAGGAGGCGGGCCCATAAAACAGAATTTCATCGTGTCATCAAACATAGGGTGTTTTCAGACGTTACGGGGCTGCTTGGCCCCGTACCGAAAACACCGAATCCATCCCCCGCCAGGGTGAACCCGTCACGCCATATCAGACATGCCGGGGGATCCCGGCGGGGAATCTGGGAGGGGGCGGGGACACATGGCCCCGCCCCCTCCACGCTCCCCGCCGCCCACCCTCTGGGGAGACGGGCAGGCGGCGAGGCCAATGCGGCCGCAGCGTCCGGCCGAATTCGCATGGCCCGGGATCCCGCCGGTGATCCCGGGCCGTGGCACCCGGCCAGACGTTATTTTTTGGGGGGTCCCCGCTGGGGATCTCTTTGACCACGCTTCCCGGGACATTCCCCCGGCTAGCCCAGGAAGAGTGGTTCAAATTGACCCCATGCGGATATTGACCGTGGCAAACATCTGGCGGCCGCCAAACAGACCTTCGAGACACAGTGACCACAGGTGGGTATTCACCGTGGTTCACTGTGATCTCGTAACGTCTGAAAACACCCATAGTCAGTGGCATCATAAATACAATTCCAGTTCTCTAGTCCAAGCACTGACTCTATTATACAAATTAACTAGACTATATCTCTGCTAAATTTTGTCAGATGGACACAGAGAAAAGAGATTAAGAGACAGGCAGACAGAGTTGAAAGGACTGTAAAGCACTGAAGGTATCTGTAATCTTATTAATACCAAAAATAAGATTTCTAGCAATAAGTTGCAAAATTCAATATTTTAAAAAAAATTAAAGAACCTTGGCAAATTGAAATTAATGATATGCAGAATGGCTTACGCTCACCTTTCTGTATTAGGTCAACAAAAAGTCTATGCCCCACTTGGGGTCTCATTTTGATAAAACCTAATGGGCAGTTCAAGGCTTACATTAAACTTAATGGGTGCATAGCCCTTCTGATGACCCTCTACACAGAGATAAATTAAACCCCATGGGATGAAGTGTTGTAAGACAAGTTCATAGATTGCAAGCTAATTTTTACCCCATTTATTTCATGATATTCTTATCGTGAATCACAAAGACATCAAAAAGAGGCTAAAGTATTCAAACAAGTCTCTTCTTGAGGATGATGTCCTGATCTTAGTCTTTGGTCAGATTCCCAATTAGGGTGGCCATTGGTCTTGTTTTATAGAGGGCAGTCCTGGGTTGTTTTTTTTGAAGGGCTTGTTCTTTGCCCTTTATTTATAGATCTTTGTCCTGTATTTTCCATATGCTGCTGGCACTCCCACTTTCACCCCCCATCACCGAAGTCATAGGGTGATTTCAGAAGTGACGTGGTGAATGTCCATCACAGTCAACCTCAGTCAAACGCGGGGGGTGGTGAAAGCGCCGTGCATGTCTGTTTGCTCACATCCAGATGTTCACCACAGTCAAACGCGGCCCAGGGTGAAGCTAACCACGCTTCATGAGGTCGGGGTGGGAGGAGGTCCAGAAGTGTGATGAATGGTCACCACGGCAGGGGTGAATGAAAAGTAACTTCTGAACGGAAACCCGCAACCATGGTGGAAGGAATTGACCCCAGCCGCGGTGCATTCTGGGGCTCGAACCGCGGTCCACGTCTCCACTGCATGTCTGTTGTGTTCCCCCGGCCCACGTTCTGTCTGATTGCCCCCGGGCGGTGGTCACGATACTGTCACTTCTGTTGAGGCCGCACGTGTCACCACAGCCCGCGGCGAATCCGTTCACACTGGGGTGGGATTCACTGTGGTGAATTGGAACGCGTCACTTCTGAAATCACCCATAATCTCATGACTTCCAGGCAGGAACAGTGGTGTCGGCAGCATGTGGACTCAGAGGTGAGCCAACAGTCCCAGTACTTGGGGGGGGGGGCGGGGGGAGTTCTAGGGTTGGTTACCATAGCGTCCAGATTTTCCAGAACATGGCCACATTTTTTATCTACCCGACCCCATCAGAGTGGATTTTTTTCAATATGCATCCATGGCTGGGATTTGACAGGTGCTGTTGCATTACCTTCCTCACCCCCCACCCAGCACTTGTTGTTCAGCCCTGGCTGGGGGAAGGAGGCCTGAACCAGCTGTGCTCTTCCTCCCCCCATGTCCTGGTTTCTGGGGATTTATATATATAGATTTCAGTGGCTTTTTATATATAAATTTTTATATATAATTATTTTTATATATAATCCCCAGAATACAGGACATATGGGGAGGAAGAGCACAGCAGATAGCTAGATAGATAATATAAAAAATCTCCATCCATCCATCCCATCATGTTTCCTCAACAAAACAAAAAAAGTCTAAAATAAAATATCAAACTTTTTTTCTCTTGTGTTTATAGGCAGTTTTTCTATAATATTTCAAAGAACTGATGAAATTGCCACAGGTTATTTTGGCCTCTCGATGAAAAAATAATAAACATGAATGACATAACTCACCAATTAAATATAATGGGAAGTAAACACACCATTAAATCAGTGGTTCTCAGATCTTTTGCCTGAGGGACCCCATTTTGAGACTTGAAAGGGTAAAGCCACACGAGACAGAGACAGCCAGGAGTTCCCCACCCACCCTGGCAGGGCAAATGCAGCCACCACACTTCGGGGCAGTGAGGAGAGCAGTCCCCCACTGCTCCCATGGGACAACTGGGCGGGCTGCCTTCACAAGTCCTGCCATGCCCAGGGGCAAGCCAAGGAACCATGCACATGGGCAGGCGCCCAGCCCCACCTTCCCTCCCACCACCTGCCCTGCCCATTAGACTGCCCCCCGCCGTTATGTAGATGAACAGGAATTGTGAACTCCACCCACAGCTCAATGGTGCTGACGAACCTCGCCACGGGGCAGGGCTGCATGGGACCAGCCTGATGGGAGCTGGTCCGTTATCCCACATTGGCCTGGGCGGCCATTACTGGCCTTCTCCGGTGGACGCATTGCATAGCAGCTGTGCCACTTGCCCTGGGATGAAGTGGGTGAACATCTGGTGGTCACTGGACTGACGGACAGCTGCATCATGGACTAATGTGGGTTAGGGTCACCCAGTGTGGGTTAACGTCTTGTGTGCCCTTACTCAAATATAATCCCATGAACCCAACATTAATAAAGACATACAAAGTATATAAAATCAGGATCCCAGTCACAGATGGAGCAACACCACCTGGATGGTAAGGACAATACACAGTTTAGAAGTCTCTCCATTAAAAGAATAATTATTCTGGGTCAGAATAATCAGGAAGTTTCTTAGGAGACCAAAAAACTTCTCTAGCACTTAGAGACTGAGGGTGCAATCCTGCTACCGGCTTATGCCGGCGGCAGGCACACCGGAGATCTGAGCAGCAGATGATAGCAGTGCAGGGCAATGGCACAACCCATGCTGCTGCGACCCCTGAGCCCACACAACCCGCAGCCCAGGGGATTAAGCAGGCACAGCTCCTGCTCCATCCCCTGGGCCGTGGGGTGTGTGGGCTCAGTGGGTCACATTAGGCAGGGTGAGCTGTTGCCTCGCATGGCTTGCTGTGCTAGTAGGGCACCTGCAGCCTTTCACTGCACATTGCGTAGGCGCAGTTTGCAAGGGCTGTAGGATTGTACCCTGAGGGTGCAATTCTACCACTGGTTTACACCGATGGCAGGTGCACTATAGACAGGGCCCCGATTCTTCTGCAATTTTTTCCCCAAAATTCGGCGACCCCAAATTGAAAATTCTGCGACCCTAATGGTAGATTCTGCGATCCAATGAAGTTACAAAACAAGTCTAGTAAAATTAAAACTGTCAGATGGCGATCCATTTCCTTGTACCAATGAATAAAAAAATCTGCTTATATTTTTGTGTGTGTATGGGTATTTCAAATATCAGGCAACCCCCCCCCCCCCCACAACACATGACAAAGCAGAGGGCACAGTTCCTAACCCCCCAAAAAAAACACATGGCAAAGCAGAGCTCCTAACCACCCCCAAAAAAAACCACATGGCAAAGTAGAGGGCACAGCTCCTAACCCCACCAAAAAACACATGGCACTGCAGAGGGCACATCAGGCAACCCCCCCCAACACAAACACATGGCACGGCAGAGGGCACAGCAGGCATCCCCCCCAACACAAACACATGGCAC